>CM019075.1:27350175-27728985 GCA_009667805.1 Leptobrachium leishanense | reverse complement strand
CCACCTGTCATAAAGAGCCCAGCATCCTTCCTGTCAGCCAAGGCACATCTCCCTGCACCAGGCCCATACATTACCTGTGTGCAGGGCCGCCATCAGGGCATTACGCCCAATACTGCCGTAAGGGGCCCGGGCCCGGTGGGGGCCCGGGCCGCTGGGGCCTGGGGGGAGGATCCCGGGCCCCCGACGGCAGCGGCGTCGCCCTTTAACAGCTCCGGTATCGGACTCGATGAGTCCGAATCCGGAGCTGTGTCCCTGCTGCTGCTGCAGGAGCCGGAGGAGACTGAGACACTGTGTCTCCTCCGGCTCCTGGCAGCTTCACTTCCTGGCTGGGCGGGGCCAAGCAGCGTGTGAGGGCCTCCCAAGCACGTCGCTTTGGCTCCGCCCCTCCACTCAGTGAAGCTGCGCGCGGAGCTGGAGGGACCAGGAAGAAGACAGAAGAAAAGAAGAGAAGATTAAAGAAAAGGTGAAGAAAAGAAGAGCTGAAGACAGAAGAAAAGAAGATAGAAGACAGCGAGTGGTGAGCCAGGGCCCAGACCCTAAGGCCCAGACCCAGGGCCCAGACCCCTAGGCCCAGACCTCTAGGCCCAGACCCAGGGCCCAGACCCCCTAGACCCACACCCAGGGCCCAGACCCCAAGGCCCAGACCCCTAAGCCCAAACCCAGGGCCCAGACCCCAAGGCCCAGGACCCAGACCCAAGACCCAGACACTAGGGCCCAGACCCTGGGCCCAGACCCCTAGGCCCAAACCCAGAACCCAAGGCCCAGACCCAGGGCCCAGACCCTGGGCCCAGACCCCCTAGGCCCAAACCCAGGGCCCAGACCCTAAGGCCCAGACCCTAACACCCAGGGCCCAGACCCCTAGGCCCAAACCCAGGACCCAGACCCCAAGGCCCAGACCCCTAGGCCCAGACCTCTAGGCTCAGACCCAGGGCCCAGACCCAGGACCCAGACCTCTAGGCCCAGACCCAGGGCCCAGACCCTAGTGCCCAGGGTCCAGACCCCCTAGGCCCAGGGCCAAGGCCCAGACCCAGGGCCCAGACCCAAGGCAAATGCCCAGGGCCCAGACCCCAAGACCCAAACCCAGGGCCCAGACCCAGGGCCCAGACCCTATGGCCCAGACCCAGGGCAAAGGCCCAGACCCCTAGGCCCAAACCCATGGCCCAGACCCCAAGGCCCAGGACCCAGACCCTAGGGCCCAGACCCAGGGCCCAGACCCCTAAGCCCAAACCCAGGGCCCAGACCCCAAGGCCCAGGACCCAAGGCCCAGACCCAGGGCCCAGACACTAGGGCCCTGGGCCCAGACCCCCTAGGCCCAAACCCAGGGCCCAGACCCCTAGGCCCAAACCCAGGACCCAAGGCCCAGACCCAGGGCCCAGACCCAAGGCCCAGACCCTGGGCCCAAACCCAGGGCCCAGACCCTAAGGCCCAGACCCAAGGCCCACACCCAGGGCCCAGACCCTAAGGCCAGACCCTTGGCCCAGACCCCCTAGGCCCAGACCCTAAGGCCCAGACCCCCTACGCCCAAACCCAGGGCCCAGACCCCCTAGGCCCAAACCCAGGGCCCAGACCCTAAGGCCCAGACCCTAAGGCCCAGACCCCAAAGCCCAAATACAGACCCAGGGCCCAGACCCTAGGGTCCAGACCCCATACCCAGGGCCCAGACCCCCTAGGCCCAGACCCTAAGGCCCAGACCCCCTAGGCCCAAACCCAGGGCCCAGACCCTAAGGCCCAGGGCCCAGACCCCCTAGGCCCAAACCCAGGGCCCAGACCCTAGGGCCCAGACCCTAAGACCCAGGGCCCAGACCCCTAGGCCCAAACCCAGGGCCCAGACCCCTAGGCCAAACCCAGGGCCCAGACCCCGGGCCCAGACCCCTAGGCCAAACCCAGGGCCCAGACCCCAAGGCCCAGACCCCAAAGCCCAAATACAGACCCAGGGCCCAGACCCTAGGGTCCAGACCCCATACCCAGGGACCAGACCCAGAGACCAGGGCCCAGGCTAGACCCCAGGGACCAGACCTCAGGGCCCAGACCCAGACCCAAAGGCCATCATACACAGCCCGTTTCTGTGAGATTTATTGCTGTGGATTCTGTGATATGTTCAGACACACCGCTCATTACTGTGAGTTTTATTGCTGTGGATACTGTGATAAGCTAATACACACTGCACATTACTGGGAGTTTTATTGCTGTGGTGCTATGTTATGTCCTTTTTTTTTGAAGGGGGAGAAAAGCTGTTAGAGGTTGAGGGGGGGGCCCTGGGGGGCCCCATCGTGAGGTTTAGTAAGGGGCCCCATCATTTCTAATGGCTGCCCTGCCTGTGTGCATGGCATCAGGGCCAGCGCTGCCTCTAGGCGAGCTAGGCGCCTGCCTAGGGTGCAGCCGAGACCAACAGTAGCTCACACATGGGTATGATGGGACGGGTCTCTCCACCGGCCGCTGTCACGCCGCTCTATCATGCTGCACGCTTGCTCTGGCCTCTTGGGCGCAACTTGATCATGGAAGACAGCTCGTGGTCGCTGTCCAATAGAGAGTGAGGGAAGCAGGGATAACCCGGACCCTCAGCATGGACAGCCACTGCGTGCGGACTTCCATGATCAAGCTGCGCCCAGAGGCAAGAGCAAGCGCGCAGCATGATAGAATGGTGTGACAGCGGCCGACGGAGAGACCCATCACATCATACCCAGCCATTTGTGAGCTACTGGGGGCAACATATACCCATGTGTGAGCTACTGGGGTAGTATATACCCATGTGTGAGCTACTGGGGTAGTATATACCCATGTGTGAGCTACTGGCAGGGCCGGATTAACATAGGGGCAAATGGAGCAGCAGCTCCAGGCCCAGGCCTCAGAATAGGCCCAGAGAAAGGATAACTATGTCTGCATTTGGACCCCTGCATCTCCAACTCCATAGTAGCTATAGGGTCACGTGAGGTATCATTGGAAAGACCAGACAATGGCCTTTCCAATGATACCAAACATGACCAGGGTTTCAGTAAAATAAAAATAATAATTATTTACTTTTTCTTTCCAACAGTAATATTTTTCACTTTTCAATTATAAAGTAAACAATGATGCTGCACTAACTAACCATCACATTTCTCATGTCACCAACAAGTGTGGAGGTGATGGTACAATCCATTATTAGGAATTGTTACATCAAAAACCTAAATCGCCGCACTGCAGTGAAGTGCACTGGGAGGGGCTTTGGAACCCTGCTTCACTAATCTTTACACCTCACAAGTAGGGATGAGCTGTTCGGTTCGGAGTTCGGACCGAATTTAGCCTGTTCGTGAACTCTGAACATTTCCGGGTGTTCGCCGCATGTTCGACCACAATGGACCACAATGCACTTTTACACTGGTCTGAAGCTCGTAATTGGCTACATCCTTGCACCTGACCACAGGTCTGGTGCAAGACAGGTTCAACACTATGCTAATCACGGCTCAGAGTCCTGATTGGGCAAATTTTGCCCAATCATGGGCTCACAGAGCTAAGTCCCGCAGCACACTATATGCACGCATTTGAGAGGAGATTTCATAGGAGATAGTTGTTGTGTGTTCTTACTGCCGGTCTGCCACGCTACTGGGGGGGTCTCATTTCTACCAAATATCTGGGAATTGAGATGATGTGTGTCTTGTCACTGCCAGCAAGTATTTTGGGGGTCACAAATTTCTACAAAACATTTGGGAATTGAGGTGATCTGTGTCTTGTCACACAGCCAGTACCACGCAGTATTTTGGGGGTCACCAATTTTTACAAAATATCTGGGAATTGAGGTGATCTGTGTCTTGTCACTGCCTGCAAGTATTTTGGAGGGTCACCAATTTTTTCAAAATATCTGGGAATTGAGGTGATCTGTGTCTTGTCACTGCCAGCAAGTATTTTGGGGGTCACAAATTTCTACAAAACATTTGGGAATTGAGGTGATCTGTGTCTTGTCACACAGTCAGTACCACGCATTATTTTTGGGGGGGGTCACCAATTTTTACAAAATATCTGGGAATTGAGGTGATCTGTGTCTTGTCACTGCCAGCAAGTATTTTGGGGGTCACAAATTTCTACAAAACATTTGGGAATTGAGGTGATCTGTGTCTTGTCACACAGCCAGTACCACGCAGTATTTTGGGGGTCACAAATTTCTACAAAATATTTGGGAATTGTTATAATCCGTGTGTTCTCACTGGCTGCCACCCATCAGGGGGTCTCACTGATTTATAGGAGGTTTCTGAGATTTGTAATCTGTGGCTTCTCACTGCCACCCATCAGGGGGGTCACACTAATTTATAGGAGGGAATTGTAATCTGTGTCTTGTCACTGGCTGCCAGCTATCAGGGTGTCTCACTGAGTTATACCAGAGTTCTGTAAATCTTTAATCTTTATACCAGAGTTGAATCAGAGTTCTGAATATATTTAATCTATATATCACTCACCATGTCTGAAAGAACAAAAAGGACAGGCAGACGCTCCCAGACACAGATAAGAGGGCAAGCAGCCCCTGTGTCGGGAGGCTGTGCCTCTGGTCCTGGTGGACATGGTGCATCCTCTGCAGGGGCACACTTGTCCTTTCTAACTGGTGCTGGCCGTCTTCTTAACCTGCAGCAACATACAGAGGATTTGGTGGATTGGCTAACCAGGCCATCTGAGTCCTCTGCCAGCCAGGCTTGTAGTGCTTTACAGTCCACCTCAGCTGCCAAAGCATCTAATGCAGCCTCCATGTCCACAGCTACTCCTGCCGTAGGCTCGCTATCACACACGGAGGAGTCAGCTGAATTGTTTGATTACAATGACAGTGACATGCTGCTTGAGGATGCGCAGCAAGTACAGTGCTCTGATTCAATCTCTGAGGTTGAGGAAGGGAGTATAATCAACCTAGAGGAAGGGGGTGCCAGTGATGACACACAAATAACTGGCACTCATGTTGTCCCAGCAGCTGCAGCATACTGCCAAGTTGGCTCCAGTGACGAGGAGATAGGAGGTGAAGATGCCATTAATGATGAGGTCACTGACTCCACCTGGGTGCCAGATCGAACAGAGGAATCAAGTGAGGACCACCTATATATACATATATACAGGCAGACCCTCATATAGATAGAAATACAGATCTAATCTGCCACATCTCCCATACAAAGGAAGATGCAGAAAGGGAGGGGCTAACTAACATGCCTCTCACGTGCGTCTTAACACGGGTTTGCCAACGGGCATCTGGCACCTGCACCCGTCGCCGGCGCTATGACGGAGTGGGGGGACGCACAGGTGTCCGTGCACTTTGCCCACTAAAGCGTGCATTCCCTCTCGCAACCGCATCACACATTGCCCCATGCAGGCCTTTGGCGACTCCACCATTCTTCCCCACCTCTCCCAAACCAGGGGGAGGGGGTCACTCATACTGCACTCACAACATGGCACAGACTCGGGGAAGCCCCTGTGCTTCTGCAGCCCCTCCGGGTGCAGCACGGGTGGCTCACTCTCAGCTCACACCTCAGTCTTACAGGCAGCAGAATCCTCGTAACCCGTAGCCTGTTCTGGAGCCATTCTTACAGCAGGGGGTATGGAGAAACAGGGTGAAGTGCCCCGCTCCCCAGTAAATGTCCCCCCTGCATCCGCCAACGGAGTCAGGCATCGTGGCTGGGAGGTCACAGGAGCCACACCAGGACCCGCTGTCTCCCCGTCTCTCACTGTCCCCGCACATTCAGAATTTGGGGAACCATACAGATGGGGTACAAGATTCTCCACGCTCACCTCGCCCCCCATTGCACACAGTTTCCCCACTTTATCACACAGTTTATCAAGCACGCCTTGCTTCGTAACCGATGAGCATACAGCCGTATGCCACCCTCCTCTACAGGGAGGTTGCTCAGTACCAGTTCCCTGTGGTACTGGGAATCTGGTTGGCTTTCCCCCAGGGCAACACGCGTCCACCCCAGGCCCTTCCTTCCGACCACCCAGTATGCCCTCTGCGCCACGCACAGTCTCAGACACCCGCGACACAGGCTGGCACACCGCAGTATCCTGCTCATCCCAGGCCTTCCGATACCCACACCTTCCCTCCAGCACCACCGACCCAGTTGGTTCAGCGCTAAAGGAACCTGCCTTGGTCCTTTGTTCTCCCTCCCAACCGCGTGGTGTCACAGACACACCTGAGTCTGGTCTAGGCAGGCACACCACAGTATCCTGCCACCCCTCCCAGGCATTCTGATCCACACCATTCTCACGGGGCACTAGAGTCCCGATTGGTTTAGGCGCAAGCAGACCCGCAGTCATCCCTTGCCCTTGCTCCCAACCATATGGCGTCACAGACAAACCTGAGTCTGGTCTAGGCAGGCACACCACAGTATCCTGCCACCCTTCCCAGGCATTCTGATCCACACCATCACACGGCAGAGACGGGCCTTGTGCCCTACTCCCCGCCGACCGCCAGTTGGTACCCACTTCCACCATGGGCACCGCGGCCTCCCCACGCATGGGGTGCGGGGAACCAGCTGACTCGGGTGCAGGCGGGCATTCACTCACCCCCTGCCTTTCTTCCCAGTCACACTGCCCCTTTATGCTACCACACAACACCTCAGGCACACCTGGCGCAGGCGCAGACTGACTCACTGCCATCCCCTGCCCTCCCATCCAAGAATCCTGGCGTGCATCCCCACACACAGCCCTCCCCACTGTAGAGCCACTAGTGGGCCTGGGTAAATCCCCAGCATCCCTTTCCAGCACATACTGTGACACCAATTTACCCAAATCCGTGCCCAGCAACACATCTGTAGGAATATTTTCAGACACTCCCACCTCCCGCAGACCTCTCCCTGCTCCCCAGTCCAGGTAAACCCGGGCCATTGGCACCGCAGGACGTACCCCACCAAAACCCTTTACTGCTAGAGTCCTGCCAGGAATAAAGTCTGCAGGGCTGGCTAACCCTGGACGCACCAAAGTTACTTCAGCCGCCGTATCTCGTAAACCCACAGATACCTGAGTCCCAACAATGACTGCTTGCCGGTTCACGTTGGCACTGCCCTCCGATCTGGTCACAAACAGGACAGAGGGTGATGTTGAGGGGTATCCTCCCCCGCTGTGGATGCAGGCTTCTTCCTCTGCGGGCACGCTGCCAGGAGATGATTGGCACTGTCACAAATAAAACAGCGACGGCACACACTTCCTCCAGGTGAAGAAGGATGCGCTCCCCCCTCCCCAGTAGAGACTGGCACAGAGGGGGGCGCTGCCGACGTGATGTCGGGGGGTCGTGCTGAGTTGGGCTTCCATCCTGATGATCCTTTGGGGGAACCTCTGCTCTGGGCCACAGACGCTCTGTTGGCCGCATGGAAATCGGCCAGCTCACCAGCTTCCAGGGCCGTCTCGGGTTTGCGATCCAGAAGCCATTCCTGGATCTCAGGTGGGCACAGCTGCACGAACTGCTCTTTGATTAACAGGTCTTCCAGGGTTTCCAAGGTGTCAATCTTCAGCCCCCTGACCCATTGTCGAAATAGGGTGGTCAGGTGGCTCACAACTGCAGAGTAGCTCTCCGCGGCCCGCTTCTGCAAGGACCTGAACATTTTGCGATATACCGCTGGCGTGAGGTTATAACGTCTCTGCAGCGCGGCTTTAATCGCCTCATAGTCCTGGTCGCTCTCAGCTGGTAACTCAGCAAAGGCTTCAAGCGCTGGACCTTTTAGTCCAGGAGTGAGGTACCTGGCCCATTGCTCCTTGGGCAGCTGGTACTGTCGACAAGTCTTTTCAAAACTTCGCAGGAACACATCCAGGTCCCCATCTTTGTCCAGAGTGGGAAAGTTCTCGGCACGAGGTCTGGGCGTAGAGAGCTCTGCAGCGCCCGCAGGGGCAGGAGATGATGGCGTTCTGCTTGCCTGTGCCAGAGCGAGCTGATGTGCCTGTTCGGCTTGGCGCTCCGCAGCTTCGCGCTCCGCAGCTTCGCATTCAGCTCTGCGCTCCGCAGCTTCGCGTTCAGCTCTGCGCTCCGCAGCTTCGCGTTCAGCTCTGCGCTCTGCAGCTTCGCGTTCAGCTCTGCGCTCCGCAGTTTTGCGTTCAGCCTCAGCTCTGCGCTCCTCTCGCTCTTGGTACTGCAGGATGAGCTGAAGCCGCGTCTGCAAGTCCGCAGAGTCCACATGTTTTAAAACAGTCTGCAAGTAAACATCCAGGGCAGTATCACCCTTGGGCGAAGCACTTGACACTGTCCTTTCCACTGGACTTGCGCTTCCTTCGGCTGGGTCAAGCGTGGTACCCTGTTCTGCTGCGTCCTGGACTGCTTGCCTCGCCTCATAATCCTTGAGAGCTTGCAAAAGTACATCTTTCTTTTTATCCTTCGTCGAAATATTTTTGTCTCGACATAATTGTTCCAAGGTCTTTTTCGATGATTGTTGCGACATTCTCACTCCAGCCAAATAAAAGATAGAAAAGAAAAACAAAGATGGGGAAGGGAACTGCTGTGTATTGTGTAAATTCTAATAAATGCACTGAGTTCTGCTCTGGAAATTGGAAAACCAATTTCTTTAGTATCTGGATCTATGTTGCTTCACAGATCCAAATACTAACCTGATATCCCACCGCTTCAGGTTAAGCCACGCACTATCTATCTATCCTAGACCCAGATAATTACGCGCACTTATCTACCCGTCCCGGCCACACTTTCTCTCACAACAGGCACGTAGAGCGCGATATACTGATCCCAGGATTGCAACGCAGTACAAGTCTTCTCCTGAAGCGCGTGCTAACTACGTCTCTCACAATCCCAGAGCTCACTTTCTTATTCTAATAGTAACGCTGCCACCAGTCCTCACGGACACTACGCGCGTTGCAACAGGAGACACAGGGCTTAGCAGCCGCACTATCCTAGACTCGGACAGTGACTACGGATCCCACAATTCCCTGCTGTTTCCTGACGACCGCAACACGCAATTTCTTATATATAACCGAGCTTAAAGAAAATAGCAATACTCCCAATCTCTTAGTTAGCGTGGATTTCATCAGCCAGAGTCAGAATTTAAATACTTTTCTGTTTATTTATGATAGAAAAATCACAGTGCTTTGTTACATAAAAAATTATAACTAGAATAAATCAATTAATTACACACTACACAGCAAATGAAAAAAAAAAAGGTGAACCATAGAGCGTTACTTACGAAGAGCTATTCATTAAGCTAGCAGCCATGGCCTCCTGGAGTCTAGAGATAGGAACATGGACCGATCAGTCCTCTTTAGAAGGTACCCCAAGTGATCAGCCAAAGCACATGGCCAGTGTTCCAAATTTATACACTTCCTGATCTTTCCAGCCCCCACCCACCAATGGCCCAGTGTCCTGGACTCCATTTCCCAGAGTGCCACTCTCGCTCGTGCTCAGTAAGCTTGTCAATTAATCTTTAATTGCCCAAATGTGTCTATCTCTGCCTCAGACCCCCCTTAGAGATCAAGGATGTGCTTCCTGTCTTTGAAAATTGGATCTAACATCTAGGTGTCGGGCTGGTTTCCAAGGTGTGATTTTCTATGTCAGTGTACAAAAGAAATTACCTTTTTACAGCTACGTGTTATATCCTCCCCCCAGGGGAGAAAGCAAACCATGTTAATTACATTTCAGCTGTGAACACAGGGATACACTTACCAAATGGCCAGACACAAATATGAATATACTCTATATGGAGGAGATATGTATGAACCGGCAGACACATATATACAGGCAGACCCTTATATAGATAGAAATACAGATCTAATCTGCCACAGGCTGCTGTGTAGCAAACCATATATGCTCATGCTGCTGATCAGTCATGAGGAAGACTGGTGGGCTTTCTGGGAGGGCATAAATTAAAGTCTACCAGTCTTCCTCATGACTGATGAGCAGCATGAGCATATATGGTTCGCTACACAGCAGCCTATGGCTTCATTGGTTAGGACTCACCTTCACTAGAGTTGCCTTGACGTTGGCAGGTGAGCTTAACTACAATTGCCATTGCAGTAAACCAAAGCCTCTATGTTTTGTTTCACATGGTGTTATAGGAATAAGCGCAGATTACACCTTTTTTTTTTCTTTCCATACTTCCAACCTGACCCAAATTGGGATAAGAAATAGATGAAAGAATGTGGTACAGTGTGGATTCACTTGTCTACTTCTTACGACCCCATTTCCCAAACCCCTAAAGATGTACCTTGGTCCATAGATAGTCCACCTTATAATTCCTCTATGGACCAAGGTACCATAGGGGTTTGGGAAATGGGGTTGTATGAAGTAGACAAGTGAATCCACACTTAATCACATTCTTATATTTCTTATCCCAGTTTGGGTCAGGTTGGAAGTATGGAAAGAAAAAAAAAAGGTGTCATCTGGGCTTATTCCTATAACACCATGTGAAACAAAACACCGTTGGAGGCTTTGGTTTACTGCATTGGCCATTGTAGTGTAAGCTCACCTGCCAACGTCAAGGCAACTCTAGTGAAGGTGAGTCTTAACCTGTCACATCCTCGGCACCTGCAGACCTTCAGGAGGGGTCTGGGCATTCAGCGGCATCGTTGGCAGGCCGGGTGCCAGAAGTTCCAGCCATTCGTGCGTCTAGAGCAGTGGTTCCCAACCTTTTTTCATCCGAGTAACCCCTGGCAGCCCGTTTTCATAAATTGCACCCCTCATATTAAAAAATCGTTCTAATTCATAAAATTTACTTTTTTTATGTTTCTTTCGCCTCCATCTCTCCCACTACCATTATTCCTTTTTCTCAGCCTGGTCTCGCACCTTTTACCCAGCTTTTCCTCTCCTTCCCCCTAATTTCTACTTATCTTCTTCCCTGCATCTCCCTATTTCCTCCACACCATTTCCCGGTCTTCTCACTATCATGGGTTATTCAAAGAGATCCGAATGGCTCCCGAAAGGGAACTGAATGCTGAAATTCAGCGTTTGGTTATCTTTCTTGGCCATTCAGCTATCCAGAGAGCAGGCAATTCGCCAAATCCTGGCTAACGGTGCCTGTTCGAGGGCAGTGAATCCCCATAAAAAAGCAATGTTTCGTCTATTCAGAGAGCACAAACCAGCACTGAAAGGTTCATGAAATGCCCTGCCATTCGGTGGTTTAATTCAGCAGGTTTATTCAGGCGAATCCCATAGGCTTCAATGTTAAAAATATTCCTGTTTTAATTCAATATCTAATAAACCGTTCATTATAATATTCTGCAGTAAAGAGTCTATTTATAGATTTTTTTTATGATATTTCAAGCATTTTTTTTTAAATTTATTTATTTTAAGTTATATTTTCTGTAATAGCCCTTTTTATTATCATTCATTGGACCTCATATGTAAATTTCAGAAATTTTCGCTCAGTAGTTTCTTTGCAAACAGCGTTTCACTTTTCAAACATTCAAGCAAACTGTTTTTTTAATTTATTCACTCCATTCGTCTGCGGTGTCGGGTTTTTCCTGCGGCTGCGCTGCATGTGATCAGCTCCTGCTCGGGTTTTTCCAGCATTTTCGGCGGGTTAATCCAGATGTTTTGCGGGTTTCGGTGTGCGTTCGCTCTCGTTTTGCAGTGAGTTTTCGGTGGGTTTGCGGAGACTTTTCCCTGCATTTCGGCGGCCCTGTGGTGCTTGCTGAATACACCGCAGGGTGGTCGAAATGGGATCGCCAAATCGCACCGAATTGAAGGGAACGAAAAGTCAACGAATGTGCGGTGACTTTTCGATTCTCTTTGAATAACCCTGTATCTTTTCCTCATCTCCTCCCCAGCTTCTCCATATCTCCCTCCGGCACCCCCTTATCTCCAACCCGCACCTTTCCAGCTCCTTATGTGCTCCTCAGCTTCTCATCATCTCTTCACATCTACTCACACTTAATATATTGTAGCGCTGTGTTTAAAAAGACTGTTCTGCTGCATTTACTTGCAATGGCCACCAGAGGGAGACAGAGACCATGCTAAGATTATGCTGGACAAACACAGAAAACATTGGGACTACGTTTCCCGGCAGACACAGGAAGTGGGTGGAACACAGAGACTTACATCCTGAGCCTCGTGGGGAGAGCTGGCAGAGCGCGCCAGGGGTGAGAGAGACAAGACACAGTGCTGCAGAACGTAACAGTGTCCAGGCCGGAGCGCAGGTGCGGCCTGACGGAGTTACAGATCGGGTTGCTCAGCCTTACCAAAGGGAGACCCAGTGATCCACAAGATTACCCAAGCTGCTATTGCGGAAGCCAGAGGACCCCGAGTTAGGAGTACCGCAGGTCGATCGGACTGGGAGAGCAGGCGGTAAGCTGGACAAGTCGCGGCAGGAGCAGAAAGCCAGACAGCGGATCCAGAAGCCAGGAGAACCCCAGTCAATATCGAGCGGTCAAGCGGAGCCTCAAGTATCTGGCGGATGGGTGAGAGGCCTTCTAGGCCGTTGTAAAACCAAGAAAGCACGCTGCTGTTTGTTTCCAAAACCCACAGGGCCCCAACTTGACTAGTCGAAGATACCTCTTAAGAAATTCACTGGCCAGTTGAATAGTGTACCCGGGTACCATAACACACACACACACACTTACATTCCGGGACACAACCTGTGCGGGACTCACTCCCCAATCAAAAAGGGGTTAAAGATAATTTTCCATTTATTTTCCGCTGCGCGTTTCTCGAATTACGAAACCTTGTATTTCTTTTCCGCTGCGGGTTTCTCGAATTACGAAACCTTGTATTTCTTTTCCGCTGCGCTTTTCCTCGAAATACGAAGCATCGTATTTCTTTTCCGCTGCGCGTTTCCCGCATTACGAAGTACTGTAAAAATATCTACGAACACCGTGTTATTCATTATATGCCATTTATTCTAGTAAACTATATAATTTATAAAATCCACAACGGTGCTGGAGTATATTTATTCCCTAGTGCGGGGAGACTGACCCGAGGTTCAATTTCAGCGGCTCCTCCGGGAGTGAGCGCTACAATATTTTAATGAAAACATGTCATATTTATAGCACTATTTGTTGAATAGTATGAATGAAATATATAAATAAAATGGTGAGGAAATGAAAAAAACTCACACTAATGTGCGGTGTGGAGGAGTGTCTCCCAGAGCCCCACAGCAATAAACCTCAAAGTAATGTGCAGTGTGTATGAGCGTCTCAGAGCCCCACAGCAATAAACCTCACAGTAATGTGCGCCGTATATGAGCGTATCACAGAGCCCCACAGCAATAAACCTCACAGTAATGTGCAGTGTGTATGAGCGTCTCACAGTGCTCCACAGTAATGTGCAGTGTGTGAGCGTATTACAGAGCTCCACAGCAATAAAACTCATAGTAATGTGCGGTGTGTATGAGCGTTTCACCGTTCTATCACAGAATGTATGGGACACATTCACAGGGATTTATTCAGAAAACTTATGCATAAGTGACAAATATTTAAAGCCAAATATAGCCAATTAAAAATTATTGTGCCATTATCGCTGTTTAGTTAATGAGATCTTGTGTGTATGCTTGTGACAGGACGCATTCCATGAAGCAACGAAGACACCTAAATCCACAGAACTGGTGTCTTGTCAAAGATCTTTGGATCTTTAAGTTCATTAAAAAGACCTGTGTACATATGCACGTGGAAGAACTGGTGCTATGTGGGTGGGAACGTCAGATGCTGACTACACGTAGATTTATTTTCTATAAACCTTTCTATTTTTGTATGAGCGTATCACAGAACACCACGGCAATATAACTCGCATGGTAAAGGCAGTCAGTATGTGCGAACTCAGAATCCACAGCAATAAACCTCTCATGCAGATACAGGTATATCTAACCAGGCAGATACTGTGAGATTCATTTTTCATTCAGATTTCAATCATTTAAAGTGTATTTTTTTTCCCCCCATTTTATCATCCAAACCTTTGTGGATATATATTCTATAGGGCATTCTTGTTAAAAAAAATGGGAAATGGGAACCTGTTACTGCATTTTTCTGAGAAATATACAAATTTAAACAAAGAATGAAAAGAAAAATTAAATATCTCACTTCTGTTTTGGAACATGTTTTTTTTTTTACGAATAATATGACTATCAGGGTTATTCAGAGAGAGGTGAAAACCAGGAGAATGACTGGAGAAGTGAAAATTCTAGATCAAAATAGCCAAACCAGAAAAATTCTCCCATTTCTCACTTTTCAAATCAGCTATTTGGTCTAGATTGTTCTCTTCTCCTGCTATTCTCCTGGTTTTCACCTCTCTCTGAATAACCCTTTATAAAACACTGACCTTGCTCCCAGCGTGGGAAATAAGAGGGCCAGTAATGGCAGTGGTATTGCTCATTTTATACGAGACAAATGGACAAAGTCCATTGGAACTAAAAATAAATAAATAAAAATAGTTTCCTTTTCTTTTACATGGTCAGGTTTGGTATTAATGCAAAGGCCACACTCTGCCCTGTCCAAAGACACCTCAATTGACCTTGTGAGTAGGGATGAGCCGAACACCCCCGAGTTCGGTTCGTATTCAAACCCGAACTTTCCAAATGTTCGAATCAGAACTCGAACTCAATACAAGTCAATGGGGCTGAAAATTCGATTTTTTAGAGTGCCCTCCAAGAAGGCATATATGCTAGATATTTGCCATAAAAGGTGTATGGGGGTCCGGGTAGTGCCCTGGGGGACAGGAAACAAGGACAAAAAGTTTTAAAAAAAACGTTTTTAAAAGGGACAGTGAGTTTTCCATGAATTAAGGGTTAAAAATAAAAACGAAAAATTCCTCCAAATATCGTGCCTAGGAGGTCCCCATAACCTTCCCATGAAGTGGCGGATTTCTAGGATGTATAGAAACACTTGAAAACAAAAAATTAAGTTTCAAAAGATGGTAAATGCTTTTCCTTTAATCTCTCCATAAACAACTGCTTGGGGCGGCAGTCTGTATGAAAAGAGGAGACCGTATCTCCAGAAGGATATAGAAATCTCAGAGAGAGTTCAGAGAAGGGCTACTAAAATGGTGTACGGCTTGAAGGAGAAAAGTTACCAGGAAAGGCTTAATGATCTTAACATGTATAGCTTGGAAAAAAGACGAGACAGAGGAGATATGATAGAAACATTTAAATACGTAAAGGGAATCCACAAGGTAGAGGAAGGGAGTATATTTAAAAAGAAACAAAGTAGCAAAACAAGAGGACATAGTCTTAGATTAGAGGGGCAAAGGTTTAAAAGTAACATCAGGAAGCATTATTTTACTGAGAGGGTGGTGGATACATGGAACAGCCTTCCAGTTGAAGTGGTAAAGGCCAAAACAGTAATTGAATTTAAGCAGGCATGGGATAGGCATAAGGCTATCCTAAACAAAAGATAAATCCAGGTAAAGTATCCATGTAATTGGGCAGACTAGATGGGCCGAAAGGTTCTGATCTGCCAACATTTTTTCTATGTTTCTATGTTTTCGGACACGTAGAAAAAGTTTAGTGATTTTTTTTTTGGGCTAAATTATTGTGAAATTTATGCAGGCTTTGGATGAAAGTAACAATAGGTGCTTTAAAATTGGGCCTTTAGCGTCGGCAACAGTGCCGTCACACCGTAACCCCTCTGAGGATATGAATCTGATACAGGCATCAGTGGCAGCGCACCCAAATATTGTGCTTTTGGTGCCAGGCCTGCAAGTACTATCATACAGTAACCCCTCTGTAGTATTGTGGAAGAATGCAGGGGTGGACCTTGCGGTCCTATATTAAAAAGATATGCATCTGTTAAAGGCGTCAGTGCACCCAGATATTGTGCTTTTGGTGCCAGGCCAGCAAGTGCATTCATACAGTAACCCCTCTGTGGTATTGTGGAAGAATGCAGGGGTGGACCTTGCGGTCCTATATTAAAAAGATATGCATCTGGTAAAGGCGTCAGTGCACCCAGATATTGTGCTTTTGGTGCCAGACTGCCAGGCCGGCAAGTACTATCATACAGTAACCCCTCTGTAGTATTGTGAAAGAGTGCAGGGTTGGACCCTGCGGTTCAAAAAATTAAAATGATATAAATGTGGCACAGGCGTCAGTGCAGCCAAATATTGTGCCTTTCATGGCAGCAAGTGCCTTCACACCGTAACCCTTTTGTGGTATTGTGGAAGAGTTCAGTGCTGGAGGTTTTGTGAATGCAGAAGAGGACATCCCCTATCTATTCCATTACTTCAGCATCAGGGGATTGATAGCTGCTGATCCAGGACTGATTTATTTTTATAAAGGTCAGCCGGTGGACAGACGCACTCTTTTGTCTGTGACAAAACCTCCAGCGGCACTGAACGTCCTTTCAGAAAGCACGCTAGATGAAGGGCAACCTAATAGCTGCATAGCATATTGGCTAAGTTCTGGCCAGTGATCCAATCTCAACAGCCAGTAAGCCAGTGGATCATCTGCTGGAAAGGTATCCAGGATCTGCCCTTGCCCTTAGGTAGTCCTGCACCATATGGTGAAGACGCTGGCAATGGGTGCCTACATTTGACGTCCCTGGTGTCGAGGACTAAAAAAAATAAAAAAATGCATCAGTCAAGCGGCCCTGGCCTTCACCACTATTCCTCTGATCATCCGCAGCCTCAGAAGCACGTGTGTCAGCACTTGGTAATCTACCAGTGCCTGGAAAGGTGTTACACAAGTGTCGCTTTACAGCGTCCTCAAGTTTTTTCATCCTGTGCTCCCTCTGGGCGGGCAGGATGAGCTCTGCAACTTTCCCCTTGTATCGTGGATCAAGAAGGGTTGCCAACCAGTAATGATCCCTCTCCTTGATAGCACGAATCCTGGGGTCCTTTAGCAGGCTTTGCATCATTAGGGAGCCCATGCAGCGTAGCTTGGAGGTGGCATTAGCTGCCGAGTCTTCCTGGTCAATGAGGATGACCGTATCGTGCACTTCCTCCTCCCAGCCACGCACAAGCCCTTCTGTTTCTGGGCACACAAAACCCTCCCTTGAGGAATCCCCACCTTCAATGCCCCACTACTTAAATAGTCCTCCTCCTCCTCATCCTCCTCCTGTCTGATCTGGGTAGGACCCGCTGGAATGCTGTCTGCGGAAAGACTGGGGCCTTGAGAGCTAGGGAAGGCCTCCTCTTCCTCCCGCTGCTCTGCCTCTAGAGCCACATCTATAATTCCCCGCAGAGTGTGCTCCAGCAGGAACACTAAAGGAATTGTGTCACTGATGCATGCACTGTCCCTGCTCACCATCCTCGTTGCCTCCTCAAATGGTGACAGTACAGTGATCATCCTTGATCATCAGCCACTGCGGGGGGGGAAAAAAAACCAAGTTGTCCTGAACCTGTCCTTGTGCCATACTCACACAGGTACTCGTTGATGGCCCTCTGCTGCTTGTGCAGACGCTGCAGCATTGCTAATGTTGAATTCCACCTGGTGGGCATGTCACAGATCAGACGGTTTATGGGAAGGTGGAACTCTCTTTGAATTTCTGCCAGGCGAACGCTTGCTGGGAATGACCGTCTGAAGTGGCTGCAGACTTTTCTGGCCTGGATGAGAAGCTCTGGCAGCCCTGGGTACTTGGTTAGGAAACGCTGTACCACCAGATTTAGGACGTGTGCTAGGCATGGTACATGCGTCAATTTACCCTTGCGTAGGGCGGAGAGAAGGTTGCTGCCATTATCGCAGACGATCATTCCCAGCTCAAGCTGGCGTGGTGTAAACCATCTCTGCACCTGCCCCTGCAGAGCTGACAGAATTTCTGACCCAGTGTCTGGACTGGCTAGTGCTACGGTTGGTCACAGAGGATGTTGTGTCTCGTGTTTGCTGTTCTCCTCCTCCTCCTCCTCCTCCTCACTTGATTCCTCAGTTCGATCTGGCACCCAGGTGGAGTCCGTGACCTCATCATCATCAATGTCATCTTCACCCCCTATCTCCTCGTCACTGGAGCCAACTTGGCAGTATGCTGCAGCTGCTGGGGCAACATGAGTGCCAGTTATTTGTGTGTCATCACACAACCTTCCTCTAGGTTGATTATACTCCCTTGCTCAACCTCAGAGATTATCCTCCTTTATGGCAGTGAAGTATGGGGCCCCATCACCTACCCTGACCAACCCAAATGGGACACCAGCCCAACAGAAATATTTCATCTGGAATTCTGCAAGCACCTCCTCCAAGTCCATCGGAGCACCTCTAACAATGCTTGCCGGGCCGAGCTGGGCAGACTCCCCTTACTTCTTGCAGTACAGAAGAGGGCACTATCATACTGGGACCATCTAAACATCAGCAGCCTCAACTCATACCACCATAAAGCCCTACTGGCCAACAAGGACCATCCAAAACCATGTGGGCTGCAACAACTCATATTCACCCTGATCATCCAAAGCCCCCATGAAGGCAACCTGACAAAATATCAAATAAAGGCCCTAATTAACGATTCCAGGGAAAACTATATCAGAGAATGGAGACATGATATAGCAAACTCCAAGAAACTCACCATTTACCAATCCTTACAGAGGGAATACAAACTGGCCCCATACCTGGAGGTACTACAAGACCCCAAGGACAGACAGATCCTGAGCCGGTACAGACTGAGCGCCCACAGCCTGGAAATTGAATCAGGGCGGCATAGACAGACCTACAAGCCCAGGGAGAATAGACTGTGCCAGCATTGTGACCAGGAGGCCCTGGAAGATGAGGTCCACTTCCTCCTACAGTGCCCCAAGTACTCAGCACTGAGGAAACTCACTTCCAGAGACTCTCCGCTCTCATCCCGGACTTCACCTCTATAGAAGAGACGAGGAAACTCCACATCATACTGGGAGAAGAGGAGCCGGCGGTGAAAATATCTGCCCAATACGTCGCAGAATGTCACAGACTGAGAGGAACATGAGAGATCCTGGACTTATAAATCCCCAACACGGACTCGCCCCCATCCCCCTTCACATTATCCCTTACCCCATATAATGTCCATGGACTTGCCCATTCCCCCCCCATATATGTCCCACTACCCCCCCCTCCTCCCCATATGCTTTGGCAATGCTAAAATGTATTTGGTCCTGCCAATAAAGCTTATTTTGATTTGATTTGATTTGATTTGATTGAATCAGAGCACTGTACTTGCTGCGCATCCTCAAGCAGCATGTCACTCTCATTGTAGTCAAACAATTCAGCTGACTCCTCCGTGTGTGATAGCGAGGCTACGGCAGGAGTAGCTGTGGACATGGAGGCTGCATTAGATACTTTGGCAGCTGAGGTGGACTGTAAAGCACTAGAAGCCTGGCTGGCAGAGGACTCGGAGGATGAGGATGGCCTGGTTAGCCAATCCACCAAGTCCTCTGTATGTTGCTGCTGCTTAAGACGGCCAGCACCAGTTAGAAAGGACAAGCGTGCCCCTGCAGAGGATGCACCACGTCCACCACGACCAGAGACACAGCCTCCCGACACAGGGGCTGCTTGCCCTCTTATCTGTGGCTGGGAGCGTCTGCCTGTCCTTTTTGTTCTTTCAGACATGGTGAGTGATATATAGATTAATATATACAGAACTATGATTCAACTCTGGTATAAAGATTTAAATAACTCTGGTATAACTTAGTGAGACACACTGATAGCTGGCAGCCAGTGACCAGAGACAGATCACCTTAATTCACAAATGTTTTAAATAAATTAGTGAACCCCAAAATACAGCGTGGTACTGTATGTATGACGAGACACAGATCACCTTAATTCCCAAGTGTTGTAAAGAAATTAGTGAGCCCCAAAATACAGCGTGGTACTTTTTGTATGACGAGACACAGATCACCTTAATTCCCAAGTGTTGTAAAGAAATTAGTGAGCCCCAAAAAAAATTGCTGTCTGTGTGACGAGACACAGAAGATCACCTTAATTGCAAAGTGTTTTAAAGAAATTAGTGAGCCCCAAAATACAGCGTGGTACTTTTTGTATGACGAGACACAGATCACCTTAATTCCCAAGTGTTGTAAAGAAATTAGTGAGCCCCAAAAAAAATTGCTGTCTGTGTGACGAGACACAGAAGATCACCTTAATTGCAAAGTGTTTTAAAGAAATTAGTGAGCCCCAAAATACAGCGTGGTACTTTTTGTATGACGAGACACAGATCACCTTAATTCCCAAGTGTTTTAAAGAAATTAGTGAGCCCCAAAAAAAATTGCTGGCTGTGTGACGACGAGACACAGAAGATCACCTTAATTCCCAAGTGTTTTAAAGAAATTAGTGAGCCCCAAAAAGATTTGCTGGCACAGTGTGACAAGACCCAGAAAATCACCTCAATACACAAATGTTGTAAATAAAGTTGTAAACCCCAAAAATACTTGCTGGCACAGTGACAAGACACACATCACCTAAATTCCCTGATATTTGGTCGAAATGAGACCCCCCAGTAGCGTGGCAGACCGGCAGTAACAACACACACAACTATCTTCTTTGAAATCTCCTCTGAAATGCGTGCAGAATCGGCGCGTTGAAACCTTATATAGTGTGCTGCGGGACTTAGCTCTGTGAGCCCATGATTGGGCAAAATTTGCCCAATCAGGACTCTGAGCGGTGATTGGCATAGTGTTCAACCAGTCTTGCACCAGACCTGTGGTCAGGTGCAAGGCTGTAGCCAATTACGAGCTTCAGGCAGTGGGAAAATGCATTGTGGTCCATTGTGGTCGAACATGCGGTGAACACCCGGAAATGTTCGGGGTTCGCGATCTGCCCGAACAGGCTAAGTTCGGGTCGAACCCCGAACCGTCCGAACCTGAACAGCTCATCCCTATTGGTCACACAAACTCTCCCCCTCGGACGCCACTGAACGTCATTTGAGTGCGACTCATGACGAGCTGCATGCACTCAACAGGCAGTCTAATTTTTCCCACCTGCAGCGCCTTAAGGCTCAGTTTTATGCTTATAGGAACAAACCCAGCAGATTATTGGCACACGTTCCAGCCCAAACAACGCATTGTCAAACTCCACACCACTAGCTGTACGGTCATGCACAAACCCACTGAGATTGTGGAGGAGTTCGCTACTTACTACCCCTCTCTCTACAACCTAGCAGACAATGACACTATTCCACACCCTACTACTGCTGACATTGATGATTACCTGCCACACATTAATCTTCCCACCCTGACCAGAGCGCAGACGGACCAGCTGTCCCAACTGTTCTCCCCCGAAGACGTAAAAAGAGTAATTTCCTCACTACATGGCAAAGCTCCTGGCTCTGATGGTTTCCCCTCTTATTATAAATCCATCTCATCTACTCTGATTCCTCATTTACTCCGGGTATTCGAAAAGGCTTCCTCAGAAGGCACGTTTCCCAGGGAAATGTTGCAGGCTACGATTATCACCACCCTGCCTAAACCAGGTAAGCCTCCGGACCTCTTGCCCTAATTTTCGCCCCATTTCACGAATACAGATATAAAAATTTATGCCAAACTGTTAGCCACTCGGTTGAATGACATACTCCCTACTTTAGTTGGACGGGACCAGGTTGGGATCATCAGGGGGTAGACAGGGGACTGAAAATTCAAAAAAGTTGTTGGCCCTACTGGAATATCAATCTACTCATAATATCCCCTGCCTATGGCTTACCCTTGATGCAGAGAAAGCGTTTGACAGGGTTCATTGGGGGATTATGTGCAGCGTTCTGCGTAAATTTGGCTTTTTAGATTAGCAGGTTAGATCTATTATGGCATTGTATGCACAGCCGTTTGCTAAAGTGCTGACTAGCAGCTTTCTCTTGGGTGCTTTCAATATTTATAATGGGACGCGCCAGGGTTGCCCCTTATCTCCACTGCTCTACACTTTGATATTAGAACCCCTGGCCCAAGCTATAAGGTAGGATGATCACATATGTGGTATGCAAGTAGGCCCCAAATTAAATTAAATCTTTTTGCCGACGACATCCTGCTGATACTTATCCTATATCCTCTCTACCCCCCTACACACTGCTCTGCGAGACTACGGCCTAGTTTCCTACCACTCCATCAATCTGCCTAAAATGCAAGCACCGGCTCTAGGAATCTCTCCTGATAATTTACGGGCTATAAAGGCTCATTACTCCTTTGCTTGGAAAGAGCAGGGCATCAGATATTTGGGCGTAAAAAATCCCAGGACAGTTTGAGCGTGTCTTTTCCTCTAACCATATAAAAGGTCTTTTCTGAAGTGAAGTCTCTCTTACTACGGTGGAGGACGGTGAGGCTGTCATGGCTCAGCAGAGCGGCAGCTGTTAAGAAGATGACGATTTTACCCAAACTGTTATATGTATTTCGAATGTTACCCATTTCTGTACCTCGGTCCTTACTAAAATTAGTTCAACGGGACATCTCCTTTATATGGAACGGGAAGCGCCCACGTATCCCGTTTAAGGTTCTTACTTCTCCCCCTGAATATGGAGGCCTTAAATTTCCCCAGGTAGTCGCCTACTATAGCGCGGCCATTATAGCCTCTTTAGGTGAAACTTTTCACATAACCCGACCCTTATGGACATATATACAGTCGGTCTCAATGCCTAGCCATTCTTTCTCATGCCTACTCCTCACGCCCCCTAAATCTAGGCCTCCTCTCCCGACAGCCCTTCAGATTACTAAATGGTACTTTAGCATCTGGGCCCGCCATGACGGGCAGTGGGCTAGCCACCCCAGTAAATGCCCTGGTCTATGTGATCCCTTTCTTCAACCCTAAACCATGGACTCAGAATGGGGTCACACATGTATTTCAGTTGTTCCAGGCCTCTTCCCTCCTTTCACCCAACTGCAAGTAAAATATGGGATACCTTCTCTTGCGTTTCTCTCCTTTCTCCAACTAAAATCTTCTATAGGGAAGTTAGGATTACTGGGATTACTCTCTGCGGGTACACCTTTGCTTTTGCCCCTCGAGACTGTCAGTGTTTATCCCTCACAGAACACTAAACTTCTTTCACTCTGCTACACACTACTGCTGGCCGCTCCTGATCCTCCCCGCTGGCCATTTCAAATGGCCTGAGAAAAAGAGCTTAATATGCCTTTTACAGCCGTGCAGTGGAATCACATATTTTTATTTGACAAGGGGGCGTCCCTGTGTATTTCCCTTTTTGAAACGCGACATAAAGTGCTGTACAGATGGCCCTTGGTTCCTACTAGAGAACGGCACTTCAATACGAATATCACTGACACCTGCTGGTGATGTCTCGCTATGCAGGGCACGATGCTACATGTATGTGGACTTGCCCTGTACTCCAATCTTTCTGGCTACAAGTGGCGACATTTGTAGATGAGGTTCTGGGCACTGTGGTCCCGTTTTCTCCAGAACACTACCTCCTAGGAACCCTTCCCTAGACGGTGAGGAAACTATCACGACAAGGTAAACTTTTTTTATTATTGTTTCATGTTTTTTTTCTCCTAATCGCTAGACTCTGGAAAAAGACTGCGCCCCGTACCCTCATTAAGATGGGTTCTGATTTGGCATCCTCCGAGGAGCTAGCCCTGTCACATTTTGATCTTTCCCCACCAAAACAAGATCCCTGGTCACTGTGGCGAGATCACTTGCTTTACTAGTCTACCAAAATTAAAGGGCCTACTCCGCCAGTTTGATATACCCAATATCTCACTTCACCTGCGTCTGGAGTTCTATGGTCTCAGCGCTCAAATTGTCAGGTTGCATATAGAATATAAATGTTGTTACTGGTAACTATGTTGTTAGTGCCCGACGGTCCCTCTCCCCTGGTTCTCCCAAATTCCCCCCCTTTTTTTTTTCTCTTTCTTTTATACCCTTTCATATTGTAATTGACTAATTGAATATTATTCATCTTAGATATTGCGATGTTCAAGTTTTCATGCCATTCTGAAGAGCAATTGTTGTCAGACACAGCTCCGTATCATCACGCTTGATAACTGTAACGGGTTTTCCCCTTTTATGTAGGTTACTGTTCCCTTTCCCATTTTGTATTCCATTTTTACATCTTGAAACAAAAAATTTTATTATAAAAAAAATAAAAAAAATCAGTAAATAGATTTTTTACTGCAGAATATAATATTAAACGTGTTACTTCCTCTAGTGAGGAGATATCCCTCTAATTTCCTTTAGAAATTAACTTTTATTAATTCAGTTAAAAATAACCCTTCATTATACTTTCTAAAAACTTCATCCCCTGTCATGCGTAACATGACAGGGGATGAAGTTTTTAGAAAGTATAATGAAGGGTTATTTTTAACTGAATTAATAAAAGTAAATTTTTAAAGGAAATTAGAGGGATATCTCCTCACTAGAGGAATTAACATGTTATAATTGGTGTTCAATCACTTTTGTCCCGACTAGAACGTTCTCAAACCGTGGTGGTTGTTTTCAACCAACTTCGGTAATTTATTTTGGATTATAATATTAAACGGTTTATTAGATATTGAATTAAAAAGGGAATATTTTTAACATTGAAGCCTATAGGAATCGCCTGAATAAATCTGTCAAATGAAACCACCGAACAGCAGGGCATATCGGCAACTTTTCCCTGCTGTTTTGTGTTCTCTGAATAGACAAAGCATTGCTTCTCTATGGGGATTTCAATGCCCTCGAACAGGCACCGAACAGGTACCGAATGTGCAGGCAATTCGCCAAGATTTGGCAAACTGCCTGCTCTCTGAATAGCTGAATGGCCAGGAAAGGTAACCATATGCTGAATTTCAGTGTTCGGTTACCTTTCGGCCACAATTCTGATCTCTTTGAATAACCCTGTGTATAATTCTATTCCTGTGAGTTCAGGTTCTGTGAAGTCCTGGTTCCTGTATTGCTGCAAAGCATATTTCCTATATGTTCTCTGGTATAGACCTTGGCTTTCTTGACCACCCATTCGGTTTACTCCCTGTAACCTTTATACCTGATCTGTTGCCAACCTCTACTAGTCCTGTCCATTCTTATAGGTTTCTTGTTTTATGTGTTTTGTTTGTCTTGGTTATATTTGCTTAGAGGCCAGCATAAAGACCTCTCCAGTTTAGGATTCCTGTCTGTCTTGTTTAACCCTCACCCTTCCTGCTCCCCTGGCTCTGTCATTCTTTATGAGGCTTCCATAGATAGAAGACCATTTAAAGGATCTTTCTCCCAGTGATAGGGATTCCTTAGTTTTCTTCTATGACCTTCTGTCCCTCGTGTTGCAGTCCTGTTCATTTCTTGTTCGGAATCTGTATTGTTTTTCTGGATTATTTTAAGCCAGCAGCTAACCTGCCTCAAGGACTACATCCCTCCTTGACTCTACGATGGCCCAAGTGAGCCGTCACCATGACACAAGATGCTCTACTCTTTTTCTAAAAACTATTATTTTTGTTGGTTCACTTTTAATCGTCGTGACCTATCTAATTACAATTACTGGTAGTTCGTGTTACTATCAATGTTTTGGGAAGATATTATAGGTCCCCACTATGACAGAACACGCTGTCACTGTACGACTTGGAGGGGGCAGTGCGCTAGCCTCCTGCCCAGAGACTATGGCCCGTGAAAGAGACTATTGGGGGAACTGGTGGACCTTTTAAATATATTGGGTTTTCACGGTTTTAAATATCCGCCAGTTAACTAAAGATTTCTGATGTCTGTGTGTTATTCCCTTGTGTATTTATTGTATAGTCTCTTGTTGTGTATTTTGTGTACATTCCCTCAATTATCTAACCCTTCTCTGTATTAGTACCTGCTCTATTGTGTAGTTCTCTCTATAGGAAATTCCTTTGTTTTACCTACCTTCTCCCTCCCCCCTTCTCCTCTTAGGAAATCCCATTGTCCATGGTTTGAATGTCCTGTGCAGCTATCTGTTGATTGTATGCAATACTCGCCACCCAGCACATACTTGAAAACGAGAGAAATCTCAATGTAATGTCAATTCCTGGTAAAATCATTTATTATTTTTTTTTGGAAGGAAGTTGGTGGTTGACTGTATCTGTGATGTTATCTGTTGGGTGTAAACTGACCAAACTTGAAGTCATGACTCATGATTTGGGGTACCAGGAATCTTCTGCCCACTGTGCCAACTAAAGGCTCCAGGTCTACAGCTATGGCTTATTTCTGGGGGTGCTAGCCAGGCTCTCTACATGCACTGGGCCTTAAACTGCAGCTAAGGTACTAGAGAAAGGTGTGAGAGTCACGAGGAGAACCCAGGTGTCCATGCGAGGAAGTGGCATTTGACAGATGTGAGCCTGTTCGGGCACAGAGATCTGTTACACCAACAATATCTCCTTTGCTCGTCATCCAGTTTTTAATATGCATTTGAAAAGAGAGCTGCACCTACGTAATAACTATGCACATGCTGCTCAACTATTTATGAACTTTCAGGTTTTAACCAGTCCTGCTGGATATGTATGGCCAAACCGACTAGTTCTAAATCTGGCATACCATATGAGGGAGTTGCTTTGAATCTTAGCTTTTTGATGACAAGCGGTTTTCACTGCCTACTTTTTCTAAAACTACTAATCATACAGGTGCCACCTTTATCCGTGCCCCCCTTCTCCAGAAACATCACGGTACTGCAGCAATCCGCATGAGGTTTAACACCACTGGTAAAATGCCTTTCCCAGATTCACCCGGGTTCTCCTTTATTTATGGTAATAGTTCCTCTGCCCAGTTCAGCAACCCATGGCACTCTAAGGTAGTGTCTGTCGGGTATATTAGAGAAAGGCGAATTTAAAATGGATGCCTGTAGCCATTTTGTTTTAAAGACAGTTTTTTTTTTCAAAATATTCTCTAGGTTTAGAAATGAACAAGATTTTTTTTACAAAGTTCATTCCTGGGTTAAGAAATCCCAGACATGAAGGAACCTAGAATGAATGTGAGATAATGCTAAGACATGTCATAAGTAAATTTATTGGTCTGTTTTAAATTTTAAAACAAAAGAGATTTTGTTTTTTGGGTATAGGAATAAGAGTTAAATATTTTGTAATATAAAAGTATATTCACAAAATATATGTTTATAATCAAGGTATATTTTATTATAATTACAATAGTGAAATATATACTCCAATAAATATTGTAGAAAGTATAATTGATAAATAAAAGAAATCACTGAAGAATATTCTGTAACCAGAAAATAATTTAGCTGATAAGGCTCTTAGCAACCAAAGAGGAGGAGAGCTATAAATCTCAAGAAGAGACAGTCTAGAGACTGAAGACAAGGGTCTTTGTTAAGCTAAGTCTGACCTTTTGACCCTAAGATAAGATATTAAAAAGAATTAATGGAATTAATATAAGAAGTGCAATACTGCCTCTACAGGATAGTAAAAATAATGATTTATATTATCATTAATATTAACTGTGTGGCTATAATAAGCGGGAAAAAGTTTTGGTAGGTCAGTCAGAGATTCCAGCGGAGAGAGTCACATCGCCATGCACTCAGACATTCATTATACATGACACTCTGAGAAGTCGGAGATAAGACGGAGACTCACATCAGACTCACACACACGATGCACTCAGATCCCAAGACATGAGGCAATTAATATTCTCACCAAATCTCTAACTCACATGCATTGATTATCTAATATCGATAATTTTCACATATTCCAAAACAGCATCACATAGAAAATTCCAAGGCAGACTCATCAACATCCAAATTGGACAGGTAATGTATGAAATAAGGAATTAATGTAAAAATATATTTGTAGAGATTTTGCAACGCAGACTGAGACTTCTCGGATACGGTTAAATCCAAATTCTAAGTATTTTCTATTCTGCAGATAGAAATATGAAGAAGTGGATATAAGGATTTATTCCTAAAGACATGTTGCAAGATTGATACCAATATATATTGAATTTGGAAATTACTGTGATTAAAATTAATAAGCAAGGAATTATATAACTACAAAATAAAAAGCAAAAGATTAGAAGTTTAATTCTCGAGATTAGGGAGGATTCACTAAATAAGTTTTTATTACTTATCATCAAATTAGCTCATCTTTTGTTGATCTATGTAGCATAGAGATATATATATATCTATAAGAGCTGGCTGGTTAAACATTGTTTGCTGGGAATTGCATGTTGTATTAAGCAGAAATGTTTATTAACCATTTGTGTATTAGTTACTAACTGAGAAAATAAATGATATTAATCATATATGCAGTTACTAACCGGAGATACATATATTGTGAAGCTAGTTTTTATATGCTGATGGAGTGTGGTTTATAAATTGTTGTTTATGATATGAGATTTGAAATTCTTTTGTATACGTAATAAATATATATATTTTTATCCGATTATTGATTATTGTATTTTTTAAAGCAAAACACAGACAATTAAAAGAATTCAGGATAATTTCTAAGAGATATAAACGATTGATATTTGTGTCTCGTATAAGTTTCTTATGAAATAATAATCCCTGATATATTGGAGACGACTGCCGAGGTAGGTCCAGTAGGTCCAATATAGACATATTGGAGGCTTGGCTGATAAATCCAATATATACAAACGTGTTGTATTCACGTGCAGAGATTATATCCGACAAATTGGAGGCACTGCTGAGATTGTAGTATTTGTTTGGAATATAATTGTCAGTAATTGTCTGATTAGACAGAGATAAAATATATATATGTTTTGATTCCTTGTTGTATTTTGACTTGTGGTTTTTACGGTTATCTACTAAACAGTGTAAAAATGTCAGAGTCAGAACCTGAGACTCAGGAAGATGTAGAGATACATACTAATCAAATAATATTGATAGATGTTATGTCTTATCTAAAGGACAAGTTACACGTCACAGACGATTTATTTGAATGGATAAAAAAATTGCAATCAAATATATCGAATTATATTGATTCAATCTGGTCAGATCAATCAAATTTTCTTGAATGTTTGCGAAAAATAAGTGCAGCCACAAATAAAAAGGACAAAGAAATGTTTGCTTTAAAAATTGTGCCTGAATGTATATACTTGATCGCAGAAATGAACAAGAGATTGAATGATGACAAAGAAACCAGAGACAGATTAGAAAATAAAAATTGTGACTTGCATGAAACCGTAAATAAATTAAAAGATGAGTCAGAACGAATGATAATGGAATTGAAGGTGTGTGCAAAAGAAAAAGATCAAATGCAAGATGAGATTGCTCAATTATCCAAATTAAATAAGGAGCTAAACAAACAATTGGCGAGAATGAAACGCGAACATGAGAAATTCGCTGATGAGTTACGTCAGGTTGAAACTGATGTTCGAAGGGTTAAAGATTCTTCGTTAGAGAAGTTCCCTTTGAAAGCTGTAAGCCATACATCACTGAATTCTGACAGTTCTGTTTATCTG
Source organism: Leptobrachium leishanense (assembly GCA_009667805.1). NCBI lineage: Eukaryota > Metazoa > Chordata > Amphibia > Anura > Megophryidae > Leptobrachium > Leptobrachium leishanense. Next base: position 27,699,889 of record CM019075.1, on the reverse strand, counting down.
AAAAGCCAGAATGAGCAGAGCGAATGTGAAAATGAAACTAAATCTCATGATGAAAAAAGAGTAAAATCTTTTACACGGGAGTATTTCAAATCACATCACTCTAGCCAGCCACAGCCTATTAAGAAATATCATAAAGTGAATGATTTAACGAAAATTATTAATTTCCTCAAAACCTCAGTAGGTATTTTTGATGTTAAGGCATCATCAAGAATAATAAATCATTTATCGATGTTTGAAGAAGCTGTGGAAATAATGGGGATAGATTCAGATGCTCAGAAAATTGAGTTGATCCCATGGGTCTTTGAAAGTAAACATAGGTATTTTTTCCAGTCTTTGAAAGAATCTGGTATAAGGAATGGAGTAAAGTAGTTTCTGAGGTCAAATCTGAATTTGGGCCTCACCGTACCAGTCTAGCTGCGAAAAGAGCAATTTTAACTCTAAAATGCAGACCTAATCAAAGCCCCGTGAATTTCTGTCAGTCCTTAAAAATGCGTACAGCTTGGCTGAAAGAAACCCAGATTTTGAAAAACCTTGAATTTATCCAATTATTTTATGACGCATTGCCAAATAAAATAAAGGTTATTTTGGCAAGAGATTATGACCCGAGAAATGGTTTGGATTGGGTACTAAAAGAAAGTATGACCCTATTTACTGTATTTGAATATAGTGAAGAAGCTCAGGGGAAAAGAGTAAAAAACTCACCTGAGGAAATAGCGGAAATTCACGCTAAAAAGGGAGATATTAAATTTGAGTCCCACAAAAAGAGTTATGTGGAAATATTGCGTGACTCCATACCCCAAAGGGAAAAATCCAAGCCAGATCAGGAAAAAGGGTTTGCCAGAGGAAATTCAGGAAGTAAATTTAAATCTAGGAAGCAATGGGTACCTAGAAGTCAGTGGGTTAAATCAAGGGAAAATGTACCTAGACAGGAAACAACCAGAGGTAAGACTGAATCTGATGCGTCTGATAATGCGCAAGCTTCGTCCCCAAGGACGAATAGAAAGCGGAGATATAATGTACGCCAGCGTATGGGTCAATGCAGGAAGATTTCCGTGTGCTGACAAAAAAACTGGATCAGATCACTCAGTTAATGACTGGAAATAACACTGGTCAGGTTGTAAGCGATGCAATACCTGCAGCCCCACCCAACCAGTGACTAGATGATGTTTCTGATGAAGTAACCAGCATCCATGACAATTTACCAGAAAGTGATGATGAAATGATTAATACAATGTTTGTATGGTTGACGATTTAAACCCTTCCCTGCAAAGAGAAGGAAAATGTATTTTATCTCCCCAGACTAAGTGCGAGCAAGCTGAGAAGACTGGATCCGAAATGGACAGCACAGCTGCCAAAAGCACGTTTGAGAGAGTAAAATCAGTTGGTAAAATCTATCCAAAACCTAATTTCATATCTCACTCTAAATTTCTCTGTAATTTGCATAGCATTGAAGACCGATATTATGTGAATGTAGAATTACAAGATAATTTACCACATATTCCGTCCTTGCTAGACAGTGGAAGCCAGGTTACGTTAATATCAGCACATTATTTTGAACAGGTCCAAGAACTGTCCTCCAGGAAGCCTAGATTAGATAAATCTAATGCTAATCTAGTGAGTGTGAGTGGCACATCTCTGAAAGTTCTGGGCACGGCTAAATTGGATTTTAAATGGGGAATAAAGTAATTCGGCATCCAACACTTGTTGTGGATCTGCCCCAAAATCGCCTAATTATTGGAATGGACCTTCTCAAAAGGTTAAATCCAATCATTGATTTTATCAATGAGGTTATTTGGTCCCAAGTAAATGTTCCAATCAGCTATGATAGATCCCAATCCCATCACACTCAGCGTAACTGCCATGTGATTGAGGAAAGGCCGGATTCTATTGAAGTCCACTTCAGAAATAAGCCAGACACCTGATATCTCTTTCTTAAGGCCAAAGCCCCTGACTACAGGAGAGCAGGAGGATAACACCATATGTGTTCCCCCCGAGAGAATTCGAGATATATGTCTGGAAGACGACGTGCTAATTATTCACCTCCACAAGAGGGAGACAGAACCAGATGGACATAGTGACCCTGAAGTGATCAGATACCCAGATCCTCAAGATGAGTGGGTAACAGATCTAGATAATGATGGAGACAGTCCTAATGTTATTGGTAAAAGTTATGTTATATATTTCTAGGAGAAATAAAACTGCCAAGCTCAATTGTATGATTGTCATTCTAGATTATCTCAGGATATGTGAAGATGGAACAACAGAAGACACTTAACTGGTATCATGTGAAGTGATGTTTTAATTAACATGTGATTCTTCTTCCCAGCATTCAGATGTTTAACTCAAGCTAGTAGATAGACTAGATCCGTACGGTTAAAAAAATTAATCAGAGATCAGAGTATCTATAGGGAAATTGAGTGAAATCGCTAGTCTATGAATGGTTATTTATACTCTTTCTTCCAACAGAAATTGAGATAAATGGTTAATCCGAACTGCGACGCTTAATCCGCAAAGATGAATCGGACCACCAAGGAGATTGCGACTATCTGGAAATTCTACGGTTTTCCGCACAATTCCAAGGAGAATGCTAAAGTCCCATGCACATCAAGCTCATGCAAGCCTGAAAGACATGCGGGATACAGCCAGGATACCGTTGATTGCTATGTACAAGAACCACCGAAAGAAAAGATTTGCTGCATATTTTATTGCAACCGCTGTTTGATACAGAGAGTGAAGCAAATGTTTACTGGAAGAATCTGGTACAAAACAAGAGAGTGTTCATACCCACACCCGTGATTCTCGTGAAAGTTTCTAAAGAATCAAGAGTTGTTATCGAGAAATTATTTTTTTAAATGAAGTCTGGTATGACGAGAACAAATCGTTGTCGTATTCCAAGGGCAAGAGATACCCATGAATCCAGATTTGAAATCTTGCTATAGAACTAGCATGACCATACTATTGAACTTCTAAAAATAAAAAAAAGATAATCTAACAATTTATGCTCCAATGTATTCACAGATTGATCATCAATTGCTATCTGCTTATAACGGGCCGAAGATTACAAAGATTGTGATTTATATAGTAATTATGTTTCTAACTGTCTGGATGATTGTACTAACAAAGAAAGTACGTACATTGAAGTTTAAAAACACTGCATCTTCAATTATTAAATGGATGAAAGAAGAAAAACGTGTTGCGAAAGGCGGAGACCTAGCCTAATTGGTAAAGGGGGGAGATATTGTATGTTTTCCTGAAATTTATTTAGTTGATAAATAAATATAAAGAAACCAAAGGGGGGTTATGTCGGGTATATTAGAGAAAGGCGAATTTAAAATGGATGCCTGTAGCCATTTTGTTTTAAAGACAGTTTTTTTTTTTCAAAATATTCTCTAGGTTTAGAAATGAACAAGATTTTTTTTTACAAAGTTCATTCCTGGGTTAAGAAATCCCAGACATGAAGGAACCTAGAATGAATGTGAGATAATGCTAAGACATGTCATAAGTAAATTTATTGGTCTGTTTAAATTTTAAAACAAAAGAGATTTTGTTTTTTGGGTATAGGAATAAGAGTTATATTTTGTAATATAAAAGTATATTCACAAAATATATGTTTATAATCAAGGTATATTTTATTATAATTACAATAGTGAAATATATACTCCAATAATATTGTAGAAAGTATAATTGATAAATAAAAGAAATCACTGAAGAATATTCTGTAACCAGAAAATAATTTAGCTGATAAGGCTCTTAGCAACCAAAGAGGAGGAGAGCTATAAATCTCAAGAAGAGACAGTCTAGAGACTGAAGACAAGGGTCTTTGTTAAGCTAAGTCTGACCTTTTGACCCTAAGATAAGATATTAAAAAGAATTAATGGAATTAATATAAGAAGTGCAATACTGCCCTCTACAGGATAGTAAAAATAATGATTTATATTATCATTAATATTAACTGTGTGGCTATAATAAGCGGGAAAAAGTTTTGGTAGGTCAGTCAGAGATTCCAGCGGAGAGAGTCACATCGCCATGCACTCAGACATTCATTATACATGACACTCTGAGAAGTCGGAGATAAGACGGAGACTCACATCAGACTCACACCACGATGCACTCAGATCCCAAGACATGAGGCAATTAATATTCTCACCAAATCTCTAACTCACATGCATTGATTATCTAATATCGATAATTTTCACATATTCCAAAACAAAGCATCACATAGAAAATTCCAAGGCAGACTCATCAACATCCAAATTGGACAGGTAATGTATGAAATAAGGAATTAATGTAAAAATATATTTGTAGAGATTTTGCAACGCAGACTGAGACTTCTCGGATACGGTTAAAATCCAAATTCTAAGTATTTTTCTATTCTGCAGATAGAAATATGAAGAAGTGGATATAAGGATTTATTCCTAAAGACATGTTGCAAGATTGATACCAATATATATTGAATTTGGAAATTACTGTGATTAAAAAATAAGCAAGGAATTATATAACTACAAAATAAAAAGCAAAAGATTAGAAGTTTAATTCTCGAGATTAGGGGAGGATTCACTAAATAAGTTTTTATTACTTATCATCAAATTAGCTCATCTTTTGTTGATCTATGTAGCATAGAGATAATATTATATCTATAAGAGCTGGCTGGTTAAACATTGTTTGCTGGGAATTGCATGTTGTATTAAGCAGAAATGTTTATTAACCATTTGTGTATTAGTTACTAACTGAGAAAATAAATGATATTAATCATATATGCAGTTACTAACCGGAGATACATATATTGTGAAGCTAGTTTTTATATGCTGATGGAGTGTGGTTTATAAATTGTTGTTTATGATATGAGATTTGAAATTCTTTTGTATACGTAATAATATATATATTTTTATCCGATTATTGATTATTGTATTTTTTAAAGCAAAACACAGACAATTAAAAGAATTCAGGATAATTTCTAAGAGATATAAACGATTGATATTTGTGTCTCGTATAAGTTTCTTATGAAATAATAATCCCTGATATATTGGAGACGACTGCCGAGGTAGGTCCAGTAGGTCCAATATAGACATATTGGAGGCTTGGCTGATAAATCCAATATATACAAACGTGTTGTATTCACGTGCAGAGATTATATCCGACATGTCCTCCCCCTTTGTTCTAACCCAGTCATACCCAATAAATGTGTAAGTTTATGGATGAATAAAACCTTCCCTGTATGTGTTGGCCACGCCAACTATGCTGATTTCATGTTTTGGTGTATTAACACAATCATTAACACAATGACACCTATATTTTGTATAAAGATACAGTGTGAAATAGTTTCTCTTGGAATTACACATGTTAAATTTCCCAACAGTCCACAAGATTGGACCTTGCAATTGGAAGATAACACATACTCTAGTATGGTAATAGTTGCAACATATTATGTTAACTCTTATGCTACCTTGTCCATTAATCCCCCCCTTTTTATTGGTTATGTGGTAAATGGGCATATCTGGTAATACCTAGAACCTATATTGGTGAATGTGTTTTGGGTCTTATTAGTCCATCCCATCCCATTCACCCTTATGTTCCTTCTGGTATGCGCATTAACCTCCATAATACTGTACATCGCTCTCGTCGTTCCTCCATAAGTGTCAAAACCTCTGAGGCAGAGCGATTTGGCGGGATCATGTTACCCGCATATGGTGTTGCTCGATTGTTTTCTAAAATTAACCTTTCCGTTGACCTAGTTGAAGACATGTTTAATCACACCACACATGTTCTAGCAGTCCTTTCTGCTGAGCAACGTCAAATTAGAGATGCAGTAATCCAGAATCGTATGGCCCTTGACTATCCGTTGATGAAGGAAGGTGATGTATGCGATCTTAATTTAATTGACCCATTGTTGTTTTCACATTGATGACATTTCAGGTGAAGTTTCTCAGGACATACATGATATTGAGGAAATTCAGGCCCAACTCCGGAAAGTATCAAGTCCCTTAGATGGATTTGACTGGACCTTTGGCCTCAGTTCTATTTTGGTAGCCTAGGTTCAAACATTTTACATAGTTTAACCCCTTAAGGACAGGGGCAATTTTACGAGTTCGGCACTCTTTGAAAAGTAGAAGTGTGCTGAGCGCATTTTGACTGTTTTTGCTCATGTTTAAACGGGATTTGAATTCACGTTTTATTGTACAACCCAGACATATTACATATCCTTTTTTCTGGCAGACTGGGCAGATTCATAACATATCATTATTATATTTATACATCATGCCCTGCCAGAATGCTATAACAAAAAATATAAAAAAATGAATTTAATAAAATTTCAATCATCCACAGTGTGTAAAGTATTTTATTTTTCACATTTTATCATCTGAGCTTTTGCGGTTATATATTCTATGGGGTAGGCTTTTTAAAAAAAATTAGAACTGGGGACCCGTTACTTTATTTTTATTAGTTACAGGATTTTAGCTAATCCCCCCAAGTCATTAGTGAAGCATCACTGTTCACATTAGAATTGAAATGTGAGCAATAATGCTGCATTAATAAAAAGGGGGGAGAAGCACTTTTTTTAAAATTATTTAATCTTTATCATTTTTATTTTTTTAATTTTATTTTTACTTGAAACATGGTCATGTTTGGTATCATTGGAAAGGCCATGCTCTGGCTCTAGCTGCCACTGGTCAGGAGACTCCATTGCTGGCTCCTCACCTGGGGCTGTGTAGAGCAACGCTGGTAGTGTGGGGCTGTTTTCCTCTCCCCAGAGATTCAGGCTATCCAAATGCAGGCAGGGCCCAGTCACACCAGGCTCTGACGCCAGAACAGTTTTTCCCTCGGGAATCACTAACTCCAGCAAGCTGTCCTTGCCGCTCACAGGCTCTGGGGCAACGGTCTCACCTCCTGACAGTGCTGTGGGAAAAGTTCCACTATCCTTGACAACTCCAGAGTCTATAGCTGGCCCAGACAAATCAAGGCCTTCAAGCTCCCCCAGTCCTTCTAGGCTGGGAGCACACTGGCGCCCATCTGCCATGCATCCCAGTAAATTGCTAGTGGGGTCTTTCGTCTAACCCACGGTCGCAAGGCATTCCTCCCTCGACAGTGCATAAATGTCCCTCTGGGTCACATCGGTGGAGACCGCAGTCCCATCCACCATTGTAGAGCAAAATTCCTCTGCTGCCGGAAGAGAGGAGGCATTCTGTACTATTGGCAGCTCCTCTGTCTGCTTCTCTGCCAGAGCTTCTCGCGGTGAACCTGGCTTACCTGCTGACCGAGGTCTAGCAGTCTCTTGTACGATATCTCCAGCTTCCACTCCTCACTGGCTAATGACTCCAAGTCAACTTGTATCCACCACACGTCAGAGAGGTTTAGCAGGTTTTCTCTGTACTCTGCAATCGCTTCCCATCTCCACGCCGTGTCATCTCCGAAATCTGGGTCTCTGGACATTCTCTCAAATAACAGTCCTGGGCCGCCGTAGCCATTTGCATTTGGAATCTGTTGCTGTCAACTCTCAAGATGAGATCCAAAGAGCTGTCACTATCCATGAAGCAAGCCATCATTAGGCTGAAGAAACAAAACAAACCCATCAGAGATAGCAAGAACATTAGGCGTGGCCAAAACAACTGTTTGGAACATTCTCAAAAAGAAGGAACGCACCAGTGAGCTCAGCAACACCAAAAGAATGGGAGACCACAGAAAACAACTGTGGTGGATGACCAAAGAATTCTTTCCCTGGTGAAGAAAACACCCTTCACAACAGTTGGCCAGATCAAGAACACTCTCCAGAAGGTAAGTGTATGTGTGTCAAAGTCAACAATCAAGAGAAGACTTCACCAGAGTGCATACAGAGGGTTCACCGCAAGATGTAAACCATTGGTGAGCCTCAAAAACAGGAAGGCCAGATTAGAGTTTGCCAAACAACACCTAACAAAGCCTTCACAGTTCTGGAACATGATCCTATGGACAGATGAGACCAAGATCAATTTGTACCAGAGTGATGGGAAGAGAAGAGTATGGAGAAGGAAAGGATCTGATCATGATCCTAAGCATACCACCTCATCAGTGAAGCATGGTGGTGGTAGTGTCATGGCCTGGGCATGTATGGCTGCCAATGGAACTGGTTCTCTTGTATTTATTGATGATGTGACTGCTGACAAAAGCAGCAGGATGAATTCTGAAGTGTTTCGGGCAATATTATCTGCTCACATTCAGCCAAATGCTGCAGAACTCATTGGACGGCACTTCACAGTGCAGATGGACAATGACCCAAAGCATACTGCAAAAGCAACCAAAGAGTTTTTGAAGGGACAGAAGTGGAATGTTATGCAATGGCCAAGTCAATCACCTGACCTGAATCCCATTGAGCATGCATTTCACTTGCTGAAGACAAAACTGAAGGGAAAATGCCCCAAGAACAAGAAGGAACTGAAGACATTTGCAGTAGAGATCTGGCAGAGCATCACCAAGGATGAAACCCAGCGTCTGGTGATGTCTATGCGTTCCAGACTTCAGGCTGCGATTGACTGCAAAGGATTTGCAACCAAGTATTAAGAAGGGAATGTTTGATTTATGATTATTATTCTGTCCCATTACCTTTGGTCCCTTAACAAGTGGGAGGCACATCTGCAAACTGCTGTAAGTCCTAAACCGTTTACCCGAGTTGGATGTACATACCCTCAAATTAAAGCTGACAGTCTGCAGTTACAGCACATTGTGTTTGTTTTATTCCAACTCCATGGTGGTGGTGTATAGAGCCAAAGATGTTAGAATTGTGGGGGCGGAGCCGAGCCGGCAATGTGAGAGGACGTGTGCTGCTGGAGCTCCCGAGTAGCCGCTGATTGAATTGAGACAACCACCACTTTAACCTTCTTTATTTCGCTCTGGAGGTACAAGGGAAGATAGCAGGAGCCATGAAGTCCTCCAAAAAACCAAAAAAGCCTGACAGCGCGCTTGTAGCGACGATTTTTACACCGTGGACCCGCACAGTGACTAGGCCCCAAGATGGCGGCAGTTCCTTCAGAGATGGAGGGAGAAGCCCATCCCCAGGCTCAGACACATCAGAAATGGAACAGGACTCGGGCCCGGCGACCCGTCAGGACATCCGTCGCCTGCAAGATTTTATAGCGGAGGAGCTGGCGCGCAACACGAGGGCGTTAACGGTGGAGGTCCAGGTAATTGGGACACGCACAGCGCACCTCGAGGAACGGGCAGAGGCATTCACGGACACGGGCAACACACTTGCCCAACATGCTGAGACACTAGCAACACGGGTGGAGACACTAGAGGAGGCTCTGGAAGATTTATCAAACAGGTCCAGACGCAACAACGTAAGGCTCCGAGGCCTGCCTGAATCGGTGACATCGGATGCGTTGGACGCCACTCTTACTGGCATTATGAAAAAGTTATTGCCCGCGCTGCCACCGGCTAGATATCTAATCGACGGGATACACCATACTCTGGGGGTGCGAAAAGGCCAGAACGCACCACCGCGCGACGTAGTCGCTAGATTACATTATTACTCGACCAGGGAAGCTTTACTACGCACAGCTCGCGACCAACAGGTGGAGTACGAGGATGGCCAGCTGCTTTTCTACCAGGACCTTGCCCCATCGACCCTGGCTAAACGCAGGGAATGGTGGGTAGTCACGGAACTGCTGCGCTCTCATGACATGCGCTACTCGTGGGGATTCCCATTTCATATTTTGGTCCACAAAGATGGTCGCACGTATTCTTGCACACACCTGTACAGGGCTCAGGACTTCCTACGCCAGCTGGGATTGGAGGTCCCGGATGCAATTGCTCAGCTCACCCCTCCGAGTTCTCTGCCACTGCTCTCCAGAGACTGGTCTTCACCTCATGTGCAATTCCCAAGCGGAATGGGGCCGCTATTTTGTTGCATAATTCCTGTCCGCTGCAGATTACAGATGTATATTCTGACTCCGCTGGGAGGTATGTCTTGGCGAGGGGTACTTGTTCGTCTAAATGGTATACATTGATGTCGGTATGTGCACCAAATGGGCCAGATGCGGGATTTTGGGTGGACCTCTCCTCCTTTCTCAGGTTGCATGCTAAGGGCAAAATCATAATGGGAGGGGACTTTAATGCTACTCTCTGCTCTCCGCTGGACCGATCTGGCAATGCCCCTCACACCGGTCTGACTCCATCCACATCCCAAGATAGGCAGTTTCATGCGTTTGTGCGTAATCATGATCTGGTAGACATTTGGAGGGTGCAGCACCCCACAATGAAGGATTACACCTTTTACTCCCCGGTCCATTCCTCATACTCCAGATTGGATTATTTTCTGATCTCCCCGGACTGTATTCCCTTGATTGCGAAATCAGGCATTGGCTCCATAACTTGGTCAGACCATGCAGATGTGCTTTTGCATGTCTGCCCACTGGCATCTGGCAGCAGTGGTCAATGGCGGCTCGATCCCTTGCTTCTTTTGAAAAGGGGGTTAGGAAAGCGGTTGGATCTGCGCTGGATTCATACTTTCAGTTAAATGATACTCCTGACGTGTCCATACACACATTATGGAATGCTCATAAAGCAGTGATCAGGGGAGTGCTACTTAGTCAGGCTGCCTACCACAAACGCATGAAGTTGCAGGCCATAGTCACGTTACAGACTGACCTGCGGAGACTAGAACTCCGACGGACGACACCCTTTCGCAACTTAACAGAGTTCGTGCAGACCTTAACGGTTTATTTTTAGACTAGGTGGAAAGCCTGCCCAGAGGGCAGTCTATTGTTGTCGCCAGCTCAGAATTCACGTCCACATAGTTTTTTTCAATATCCTATCCAAGAGTATCTCTCTATATAAATGCGTTGGTAACGCGTCCATCGCCATCCCATCCGCAACAGGAGGGCCAACTGAGCAGCTGTGATGGGCGCGCGCAGCTGACAGCGCATTACAAAGGCATTTATATATTAGAGCAGGTTCCTCTTCCCTCTTAGATTGTAAGCTCACGGGAACCGGACCCTCAGATTGTAAACTCGTGGGACCCCTTAGATTGTAAACACATGGGGCCCCTTAGATTGTAAGCTCATGGGGCCCCTTAGATTGTAAGCTCATGGGGCCCCTTAGATTGTAAGCTCATGGGGCCCCTTAGATTGTAAGCTCATGGGGCCCCTTAGATTGTAAGCTCATGGGGCCCCTTAGATTGTAAACTCATGGGGCCCCTTAGATTGTGTTGGGCTTGGGCAGGCTGTTTTTTTTAGCGCATACATTATGCGGATATTTAATGGCACGTGGTATGCATTGCATGGCAGGCTGGTATTTAGGCACACTGGTATTATGAGACACTGGTATTATGCATGGCAGACTGGTAATATGGCTGACAGACTGGTATTGTGCATGGCAGACTGGTAATATGGCTGGTGAACTGGTAATATGTTTGGCAGACTGGTATCGTGCATGGCAGACTGGTATTGTGCATGGCAGACTGGTAATATGGCTGGCAGACTGGTATTGTGCATGGCAGACTGGTATTGTGCATGGCAGACTAATAAATGTGCATGGCAGACTGGTAATGTGCATGGCAGACTGGTAATGTGCATGGCAGACTGGTACTGTGCATGGCAGACTGATACTGTGCATGGCAGACTGGTAATATGGCTGGTGAACTGGTAATGTGCATGGCAGACTGGTAATGTGCATGGCAGACTGGTATTGTGCATGACAGACTGGTAATATGGCTGTCAGACTGGTATTGTGCATGGCAGACTGGTAATATGGCTGGCAGACTGGTATTGTGCATGGCAGACTAATAAATGTGCATGGCAGACTGGTAATGTGCATGGCAGACTGGTAATGTGCATGGCAGACTAATGTGCATGGCAGACTGGTAATGTGCATGGCAGACTGGTATTGTGCATGGCAGATTGGTAATGTGCATGGCAGACTGGTACTGTGCATGGCAGACTGGTACTGTGCATGGCAGACTGGTAATATGGCTGGTGAACTGGTAATGTGCATGGCAGACTGGTAATGTGCATGGCAGACTGGTAATGTGCATGGCAGACTGGTATTGTAGCTGGCCGACTGGTAATATGGCTGGCAGACTGGTATTGTGCATGGCAGACTGGTACTGTGCATGGCAATGTGCATGGCAGACCGGTAATGTGCATGGCAGACTGGTATTGTGCATGGCAATGTGCATGGCAGATTGGTACTGTGCATGGCAATGTGCATGGCAGACTGGTACTGTGCATGGCAGACTGGTACTGTGCATGGCAGACTGGTAATGTGCATGGCAGACTGGTACGGTGCATGGCAGACTGTTATTGTGCATGGCAATGTGCATGGCAGACTGGCAATGTGCATGGCAATGTGCAAGCAGACTGGTACTGTGCATGGCAATGTGCATGGCAGACTGATACTGTGCATGGCAATGTGCATGGCAGACTAGTATTTCGCATGGCAGACTAGTATTGTGCATGGCAGACTGGTACTGTGCATGGCACACTGGTATTGTGCATGGCAATGTGCATGGCAGACTGGTACTGTGCATGGCAATGTGCAAGCAGACTGGTACTGTGCATGGCAATGTGCATGGCAGACTGGTACTGTGTATGGCAGACTGGTACTGTGCATGGCAGACTGGTACTGTGCATGGCAATGTGCATGGCAGACTGATATTGTGCATGGCACACTGGTACTGTGCATGGCAATGTGCATGGCAGACTGGTATTGTGCATGGCAATGTGCATGGCAGACTGGTACTGTGCATGGCAGACTGGTATTGTGCATGGCAATGTGCATGGCACACTGGTAATGTGCATGGCAATGTGCATGGCAATGTACATGGCAGACTGGTACTGTGCATGGCAGACTGGTACTGTGCATGGCAGATTGGTACTGTGCATGGCAATGTGCATGGCAGACTGGTACTGTGCATGGCAGACTGGTACTGTGCATGGCAATGTGCAAGCAGACTGGTACTGTGCATGGCAATGTGCATGGCAGACTGGTAATATGGCTGGTGAACTGGTAATATGTTTGGCAGACTGGTATTGTGCATGGCAGACTGGTAATATGGCTGGCAGACTGGTATTGTGCATGGCAGACTGGTATTGTGCTTGGCAGACTGGTAATGTGCATGGCAGACTGGTACTGTGCATGGCAGACTGGTAATATGGCTGGAAGACTGGTACTGTGCATGGCAATGTGCATGGCAGACTGGTAAAGTGCATGGCAGACTGGTACTGTGCATGGCAGACTGGTACTGTGCATGGCAATGTGCATGGCAGACTGGTACTGTGCATGGCAGACTGGTACTGTGCATGGCAATGTCCATGGCAGACTGGTACTGTGCATGGCAGACTGGTATTGTGCATGGCAATGTGCATGGCAGACTGGTAATGTGCATAGCAGACTGGTACTCTGCATGGCAGACTGGTACTGTGCATGGCAGACTGGTATTGTGCATGGCAGACTGGTGCTGTGCATGGCAATGTGCATGGAAGACTGGTACTGTGCATGGCAATGTGCATGGCAGACTGGTATTGTGCATGGCAATGTGCATGGCAGACTGGTACTGTGCATGGCAGACTGGTACTGTGCATGGCAATGTGTATGGCAGACTGGTATTGTGCATGGCAGACTGGTACTGTGCATGGCAATGTGCATGGCACACTGGTAATGTGCATGGCAATGTGCATGGCAATGTACATGGCAGACTGGTACTGTGCATGGCAGACTGGTACTGTGCATGGCAGATTGGTACTGTGCATGGCAATGTGCATGGCAGACTGGTACTGTGGCATGGCAGACTGGTACTGTGCATGGCAGACTGGCAATGTGCAAGCAGACTGGTACTGTGCATGGCAATGTGCATGGCAGACTGGTAATATGGCTGGTGAACTGGTAATATGTTTGGCAGACTGGTATTGTGGCATGGCAGACTGGTAATATGGCTGGCAGACTGGTATTGTGCATGGCAGACTGGTATTGTGCATGCAGACTGGTACTGTGGCATGGCAGACTGGTACTGTGCATGGCAGACTGGTAATATGGCTGGCAGACTGGTACTGTGCATGGCAATGTGCATGGCAGACTGGTAATGTGCATGGCAGACTGGTACTGTGCATGCAATGTGCATGGCACACTGGTACTGTGCATGGCAATGTGCATGGCAGAGACTGGTACTGTGCATGGCAGAACTGGTACTGTGCATGGCAATGTCCATGGCAGACTGGTATGTGCATGGCAGACTGGTAATGTGCATGGCAATGTGCATGGCAGACTGGTATGTGCATGGCAGACTGGTACTGTGCATGGCAGACTGGTAATATGGCTGGCAGACTGGTACTGTGCATGGCAATGTGCATGGCAGACTGGTAAAGTGCATGGCAGACTGGTACTGTGCATGGCAGACTGGTACTGTGCTGGCAATGTGCATGGCAGGACTGGTACTGTGCATGGCAGACTGGTACTGTGCATGGCAATGTCCATGGCAGACTGGTACTGTGCATGGCAGACTGGTATTGTGCATGGCAATGTGCATGGCAGACTGTAATGTGCATAGCAGACTGGTACTCTGCATGGCAGACTGGTACTGTGCATGGCAGACTGGTATTGTGCATGGCAGACTGGTGCTGTGCATGGCAATGTGCATGGAAGACTGGTACTGTGCATGGCAATGTGCATGGCAGACTGGTATTGTGCATGGCAATGTGCATGGCAGACTGGTACTGTGCATGGCAGACTGGTACTGTGCATGGCAATGTGTATGGCAGACTGGTATTGTGCATGGCAGACTGGTATTGTGCATGGCAATGTGCATTGCAGACTGGTACTGTGCATGGCAGACTGGTATTGTGCATGGCAATATGCATGGGAGGCTGGTACTGTGCATGGCAGACTGGTAATGCGCATGGCAATGTGCATGGCAGACTGATACTGTGCATGGCAATGTGCATGGCAGACTGGTACGGTGTATGGCAGACTGGTACTGTGCATGGCAGATTGGTACTGTGCATGGCAGACTGGTACTGTGCATGGCAGACTGGTACTGTGCATGGCAATGTGCATGGCAGACTGGTATTGTGCATGGCAGGACTGGTATTGTGCATGGCAATGTGCATTGCAGACTGGTACTTGCATGACTGGCAGTAATTGGTATTGTGCATGGCAATATGCATGGAGGCTGGTACTGTGCATGGCAGACTGGTAATGCGCATGGCAATGTGCATGGCAGACTGATACTGTGCATGGCAATGTGCATGGCAGACTGGTACGGTGTATGGCAGACTGGTACTGTGCATGGCAGATTGGTACTGTGCATGGCAATGTGCATGGCAGACTGGTATTGTGCATGGCAATGTGCATGGCAGACTGGTACTGTGCATGGCAATGTTTATGGCAGACTGGTACTGTGCATGGCAGACTGGTAATATGGCTGGCAGACTGGTAATGTGCATGGCATACTGGTAATATGGCTGGCAGACTGGTATTGTGCATGGCAGGCTGGTAATATGGCTGGTGAACTGGTAATATGTTTGGCAGACTGGTATTGTGCATGGCAGACTGGTATTGTGCATGGCAGACTGGTAATATGGCTGGCAGACTGGTATTGTGCATGGCAGACTGGTAATGTGCATGGCAGACTGGTATTGTGCATGGCAGACTGGTAATATAGCTGATGAACTGGTAATGTGCATGACAGACTGGTAATGTGCATGGCAGACTGGTAATATGGCTGGCAGACTGGTATTGTGCATGGCAGACTGGTAATGTGCATGGCAGACTGGTAATATGGCTGGCAGACTGGTATTGTGCATGGCAATGTGCATGGCAGACTGGTAATGTGCATGGCAGACTGGTATTGTGCATGGCAATGTGCATGGCAGACTTGTACTGTGCATGGCAGACTGGTTTTGTGCATGGCAATTTGCATGGCAGACTGGTACTGTGCATGGCAATGTACATGGCAGACTGGTAATGTGCATGGCAATGTGCATGGCAGACTGGTACTGTGCAGGGCAATGTGCATGGCAGACTGGTACTATGCATGGCAATGTGCATGGCAGACTGGTATTGTGCATGGCAATGTGCATGGCAGACTGGTACTGTGCATGGCAATGTGCATGGCAGACTGGTATTGTGCATGGCAATGTGCATGGCAGACTGGTACTGTGCATGGCAGACTGGTATTGTGCATGGCAGGCTGGTATTGTGCATGGCACACTGGTATTGTGCATGGCAATGTGCATGGCAGACTGGTACTGTGCATGGCAATGTGCAAGCAGACTGGTACTGTGCATGGCAATGTGCAAGCAGACTGGTACTGTGCATGGCAGACTGGTACTGTGCATGGCAATGTGCATGGCAGACTGGTACTGTGTATGGCAATGTGCATGGCAGACTGGTACTGTGTATGGCAGACTGGTACTGTGCATGGCAATGTGCATGGCAGACTGGTATTGTGCATGGCAATGTACATGGCAGACTGGTACTGTGCTTGGCAGACTGGTATTGTGCATGGCAGACTGGTACTGTGCTTGGCACACTGGTACTGTGCATGGCAATGTGCAAGCAGACTGGTACTGTGCATGGCAATGTGCATGGCAGACTGGTACTGTGAATGGCAATGTGCATGGCAGATTGGTACTGTGTATGGCAGACTGGTACTGTGCATGGCAGACTGGTAATATGGCTGGCAGACTGGTATTGTGCATGGCAGACTGGTAATATGGCTGGTGAACTGGTAATATGTTTGGCAGACTGGTATTGTGCATGGCAGACTGGTATTGTGCATGGCAGACTGGTAATATGGCTGGCAGACTGGTATTGTGCATGGCAGACTGGTATTGTGCATGACAGACTGGTAATGTGCATGGCAGACTGGTAATATGGCTGGCAGACTGGTATTGTGCATGGCAGACTGGTACTGTGCATGGCAATGTGCATGGCAGACTGGTAATGTGCATGGCAGACTGGTACTGTGCAGGGCAATGTGCATGGCAGACTGGAATTGTGCATGGTAATGTGCATGGCAGACTGGTATTGTGCATGGCAGACTGGTACTGTGCATGGCAATGTGCATGGCTGACTGGTAATGTGCATGGCAATGCGCATGGCAGACTGGTACTGTGCATGGTACTGTGCATGGCAGACTGGTATTGTGCATGGCAATGTGCATGGCAGACTGATATTGTGCATGGCAATGTGCATGGCAGACTGGTACTGTGCATGGCAGACTGGTACTGTGCATGGCAGGCTGGTATTGTGCATGGCAGGCTGGTACTGTGCATGGCACACTGGTATTGTGCATGGCAATGTGCATGGCAGACTGCTACTGTGCATGGCAATGTGCAAGCAGACTGGTACTGTGCATGGCAATGTGCATGGCAGACTGGTACTGTGCATGGCAATGTGCATGGCAGACTGGTACTGTGTATGGCAATGTGCATGGCAGACTGGTACTGTGTATGGCATACTGGTACTGTGCATGGCAGACTGGTACTGTGCATGGCAATGTGCCTGGCAATGTACATGGCAGACTGGTACTGTGCATGGCAGACTGGTATTGTGCATGGCAGACTGGTACTGTGCATGGCACACTGGTACTGTGCATGGCAATGTGCAAGCAGACTGGTACTGTGCATGGCAATGTGCATGGCAGATTGGTACTGTGTATGGCAGACTGGTACTGTGCATGGCAGACTGGTAATATGGCTGGCAGACTGGTATTGTGCATGGCAGACTGGTAATATGGCTGGTGAACTGGTAATATGTTTGGCAGACTGGTATTGTGCATGGCAGACTGGTATTGTGCATGGCAGACTGGTAATATGGCTGGCAGACTGGTATTGTGCATGGCAGACTGGTAATGTGCATGGCAGACTGGTAATATGGCTGGCAGACTGGTATTGTGCATGGCAGACTGGTACTGTGCATGGCAATGTGCATGGCAGACTGGTACTGTGTATGGCAGACTGGTAATGTGCATGGCAATGTGCATGGCAGACTGGTATTGTGCATGGCAATGTGCATGACATACTGGTACTGTGCATGGCAGACTGGTACTGTGCATGCCAATGTGCATGGCATACTGGTAATGTGCATGGCAATGTGCATGGCAATGTGCATGGCAGACTGGTACTGTGCATGGCAGACTGGTACTGTGCATGGCAATGTGCATGGCAGACTGGTACGGTGTATGGCAGACTGGTACTGTGCATGGCAATGTGCATGGCAGACTGGTACTGAGCATGGCAGACTGGTATTGTGCATAGTAATGTGCATGGCAGACTGGTATTGTGCATGGCAGACTGGTACAGTGCATGGCAGACTGGTATTGTGCATGGCAGACTGGTAATGTGCATGGCAGACTGGTACTGTGCATGGCAATGTGCATGGCAGACTGGTACTGTGCATGGCAGACTGGTACTGTTCATGGCAATGTGCATGGCAGACTGGCATTGTGCATGACAGACTAGTAATGTGCATGGCAGACTGGTACTGTGCATGGTAATGTGCATGGCAGACTGGTACGGTGTATGGCAGACTGGTACTGTGCATGGCAGATTGGTACTGTGCATGGCAGACTGGTACTGTGCATGGCAATGTGCATGGCAGACTGGTATTGTGCATGGCAAGGTGCATGGCAGACTGGTACTGTGCATGGCAATGTGCATGGCAGACTGGTACTGTGCATGGCAGACTGGTACTGTGCATGGCAATGTGCATGGCAGACTGGTACTGTGCATGGCAGACTGGTAATATGGCTGGCAGACTGGTATTGTGCATGGCAGACTGGTAATATGGCTGGCAGACTGGTATTGTGCATGGCAGGCTGGTAATATGTCTGGTGAACTGGTAATATGTTTGACAGACTGGTATTGTGCATGGCAGACTGGTATTGTGCATGGCAGACTGGTAATATGGCTGATGAACTGGTAATGTGCATGGCCGACTGGTAATGTGCATGGCAGACTGGTAATGTGCATGGCAGACTGGTACTGTGCATGGCAGACTGGTAATATGGCTGACAGACTGGTATTGTGCATGGCAGACTGGTATTGTGCATGGCAATGTGCATGGCAGACTGGTACTGTGCATGGCAGACTGGCACTGTGCATGGCAGACTGGCATAGCGCATGGCAATGTGCATGGCAGACTGGTAATGTGTATGGCAGACTGGCACTATGCATGGCAGACTGGCATTGTGCATGGCAGGCTGGCAGTGTGCATGGCAGACTGGTAATGTGCATGGCAGACTGGTACTGTGCATGGTAATGTGCATGGCAGACTGGTACTGTGCATGGCAATGTGCATGGCAGACTGGTAATGTGCATGGCAGACTGGTACTGTGCATGGTAATGTGCATGGCAGACTGGTACGGTGTATGGCAGACTGGTACTGTGCATGGCAGACTGGTAATATGGCTGGCAGACTGGTATTGTGCATGGCAGGCTGGTAATATGTCTGGTGAACTGGTAATATGTTTGGCAGACAGGTATTGTGCATGGCAGACTGGTATTGTGCATGGCAGACTGGCAATGTGGCATGGCAGACTGGTATTGTGCATGGCAGACTGGTAATGTGCATGGCAGACTGGTAATATGGCTGATGAACTGGTAATGTGCATGGCAGACTGGTAATGTGCACGGCAGACTGGTAATGTGCATGGCAGACTGGTACTGTGCATGGCAGACTGGTAATATGGCTGGCAGACTGGTATTGTGCATGGCAATGTGCATGGCAGACTGGTACGGTGCACGGCAGACTGGTACTGTGCATGGCAATGTGCATGGCAGACTGGTAATGTGCATGGCAGACTGGTATTGTGCATAGCAATGTTTCATGGCAGACTGGTACTGTGCATGGCAGACTGGTATGTGCATGGCAATGTGCATGGCAGACTGGTAATGTGCATGCAGACTGGTAATATGGCTGACAGACTGGTATTGTGCATGGCAGACTGGTATTGTGCATGGCAATGTGCATGGCAGACTGGTACTGTGCATGGCAGACTGGCACTGTGCATGGCAGACTGGCATAGCGCATGGCAATGTGCATGGCAGACTGGTAATGTGTATGGCAGACTGGCACTATGCATGACAGACTGGCATTGTGCATGGCAGGCTGGCAGTGTGCATGGCAGACTGGTAATGTGCATGGCAGACTG
This sequence comes from Leptobrachium leishanense, assembly GCA_009667805.1. Taxonomy (NCBI): domain Eukaryota; kingdom Metazoa; phylum Chordata; class Amphibia; order Anura; family Megophryidae; genus Leptobrachium; species Leptobrachium leishanense. The sequence goes on along the minus strand of CM019075.1, from coordinate 27,679,770 downwards.
GTACTGTGCATGGTAATGTGCATGGCAGACTGGTACTGTGCATGGCAATGTGCATGGCAGACTGGTAATGTGCATGGCAGACTGGTACTGTGCATGGTAATGTGCATTGCAGACTGGTACGGTGTATGGCAGACTGGTACTGTGCATGGCAGACTGGTAATATGGCTGGCAGACTGGTATTGTGCATGGCAGGCTGGTAATATGTCTGGTGAACTGGTAATATGTTTGGCAGACAGGTATTGTGCATGGCAGACTGGTATTGTGCATGGCAGACTGGCAATGTGCATGGCAGACTGGTATTGTGCATGGCAGACTGGTAATATGGCTGATGAACTGGTAATGTGCATGGCCGACTGGTAATGTGCACGGCAGACTGGTAATGTGCATGGCAGACTGGTACTGTGCATGGCAGACTGGTAATATGGCTGGCAGACTGGTATTGTGCATGGCAATGTGCATGGCAGACTGGTACGGTGCACGGCAGACTGGTACTGTGCATGGCAATGTGCATGGCAGACTGGTAATGTGCATGGCAGACTGGTATTGTGCATAGCAATGTTTCATGGCAGACTGGTACTGTGCATGGCAATGTGCATGGCAGACTGGTAATGTGCATGGCAGACTGGTAATATGGCTGGGAGACTGGTATTGTGCATGGCAGACTGGTAATATGGCTGGCAGACTGGTATTGTGCATGGCAGGCTGGTAATATGTCTGGTGAACTGGTAATATGTTTGGCAGACTGGTATTGTGCATGGCAGACTGGTAATATGGCTGGCAGACTGGTATTGTGCATGGCAGACTGGTAATGTGCATGGCAGACTGGTAATATGGCTGGCAGACTGGTATTGTGCATGGCAGACTGGTAATGTGCATGGCAGACTGGTAATATGGCTTATGAACTGGTAATGTGCATGGCAGACTGGTACTGTGCATGGCAATGTGCATGGCAGACTGGTAATGTGCATGGCAGACTGGTATTGTGCATGGCAATGTGCATGGCAGACTGGTAATATGGCTGGCAGACTGGTATTGTGCATGGCAGGCTGGTAATATGTCTGGTGAACTGGTAATATGTTTGGCAGACTGGTATTGTGCATGGCAGACTGGTAATATGGCTGGCAGACTGGTATTGTGCATGGCAGACTGGTAATGTGCATGGCAGACTGGTAATATGGCTGGCAGACTGGTATTGTGCATGGCAGACTGGTAATGTGCATGGCAGACTGGTAATATGGCTTATGAACTGGTAATGTGCATGGCAGACTGGTACTGTGCATGGCAATGTGCATGGCCGACTGGTAATGTGCATGGCAGACTGGTATTGTGCATGGCAATGTCATGGCAGACTGGTAATATGGCTGGCAGACTGGTATTGTGCATGGCAGGCTGGTAATATGTCTGGTGAACTGGTAATATGTTTGGCAGACTGGTATTGTGCATGGCAATCTGGTATTGTGCATGGCAGACTGGTAATATGGCTGGGAGACTGGTATTGTGCATGGCAGACTGGTAATATGGCTGGCAGACTGGTATTGTGCATGGCAGGCTGGTAATATGTCTGGTGAACTGGTAATATGTTTGGCAGACTGGTATTGTGCATGGCAGACTGGTAATATGGCTGGCAGACTGGTATTGTGCATGGCAGACTGGTAATGTGCATGGCAGACTGGTAATATGGCTGGCAGACTGGTATTGTGCATGGCAGACTGGTAATGTGCATGGCAGACTGGTAATATGGCTTATGAACTGTAATGTGCATGGCAGACTGGTAATATGGCTTATGAACTGGTAATGTGCATGGCAGACTGGTACTGTGCATGGCAATGTGCATGGCAGACTGGTAATGTGCATGGCAGACTGGTATTGTGCATGGCAATGTGCATGGCAGACTGGTAATATGGCTGGCAGACTGGTATTGTGCATGGCAGGCTGGTAATATGTCTGGTGAACTGGTAATATGTTTGGCAGACTGGTATTGTGCATGGCAATCTGGTATTGTGCATGGCAGACTGGTAATATGGCTGGCAGACTGGTATTGTGCATGGCAGACTGGTAATGTGCATGGCAGACTGGTATTGTGCATGGTAGACTGGTAATATGGTTGATGAACTGGTAATGTGCATGGCAGACTGGTACTGTGCATGGCAGACTGGTAATATGGCTGGCAGACTGGTATTGTGCATGGCAGACTGGTATTGTGCATGGCAATGTGCATGGCAGACTGGTATTGTGCATGGCAATGTGCATGGCAGACTGGTACTGTGCATGGCAGACTGGTACTGTGCATGGCAATGTGCATGGCAGACTGGTAATGTGCATGGCAATGTGCATGGCAGACTGGTAATGTGCATGGCAGACTGGTACTGTGCATGGCAGACTGGTATTGTGCATGGCAGACCGGTACTGTGCATGACAATGTGCATGGCAGACTGGTACTGTGCATGTTGTTCAATGTATTGTAACCCTGTCTATACTGTGCTTATTGTACAGCGCTGCGGAATATGCTGGCACTTTATAAATAAAGAATAATAATAATAATAATAATGGCAGACTGGTACTGTGCATGGCAATGTGCATGGCAGACTGATACTGTGTATGGCAATGTGCATGGCAGACTGGTACTGTGCATGGCAATGTGCATGGCAGACTGGTATTGTGCATGGCAGACTGGTACTGTGCATGGCAATGTGCATGGCAGACTGGTACTGTGCATGGAAGACTGGTATTGTGCATGGCAATGTGCATGGCAGACTGGCACTGTGCATGGCAGCTGGCATTGTGCATGGCAGACTGGCATTGTGCATGACAGATTGGTAATGTGCATGGCAGACTGGTTTTGTGCATGGGAGACTGGTAATGTGCATGGCAGACTGGTATTGTGCATGGCAGACTGGTATTATGCATGGCAGACTGGTAATGTGCATAGCAGACTGGTTTTGTGCAGGGCAGACTGGTAATGTGCATGGCAGACTGATATTGTGCATGGCAATGTGAATGACAGACTGGTACTGTGCATGGCAATGTGCATGGCAGACTGGTACTGTGCATGGCAATGTGCATGGCAGGCTGGTACCGTGCATGACAATGTGCATGGTAGACTGGTACTGTGCATGGCAATGTGCATGGCAGACTGGTACTGTGCATGGCAGACTGGTATTGTGCATGGCAATGTGCATGGCAGACTGGTATTGCGCATGGCAGACTGGCACTGTGCATGGCAATGTGCATGGCAGACTGGTATTGTGCATGGCAATGTGCATGGCAGACTGGCACTGTGCATGGCAGACTGGTACTGTGCATGGCAATGTTCATGGCAGACTGGTATTGTGCATGACAATGTGCATGGCAGACTGGCACTGTGCATGGCAGACTGGTACTGTGCATGGCAATGTGCATGGCAGACTGGTATTGTGCATGGCAATGTGCATGGCAGACTGGTACTGTGCATGGCAGACTGGCACTGTGCATGGCAGACTGGCATTGTGCATGGCAGACTGGCATTGTGCATGGCAGACTGGCACTGTGCATGGCAGACTGGCATGGTGCATGGCAGACTGGTATTGTGCATGGCAGACTGGTAACATGGCTGGCAGACTGGGCACTGAGGAGACGGAGGCCGGGCTTGAGGAGTCCGAGGCCGGGCTTGAGGAGACCGAGGACGGGCTTGAGGAGACCGAGGCCGGGCTTGAGGAGAACGAGGCCGGGCTTGAGGAGACCGAGGACGGGCTTGAGGAGACCGAGGACGGGCTTGAGGAGACCGAGGCCGGGCTTGAGGAGACCGAGGCCGGGCTTGAGGAGACCGAGGCCGGGCTTGAGGAGAACGAGGCCGGGCTTGAGGAGAACGAGGCCGGGCTTGAGGAGACCGAGGCCGGGCTTGAGGAGACCGAGGCCGGGCTTGAGGAGATAAACAAATCCGGTCCATTGGAGAGGCGCAGTGCTGTGCACCTCTCCAATGGATCGGATTTGTTTTGTCCCTCTCGCACGCTGGCTGTGCTCGTGCCGCTGCCGTTGGATGCGCGCGCAGCCAACCGCCGCTGGTTGCGCGCGCATGCGCAGTCGGGGTTTGGCGATGGACACGCCAGCCCTTACTCTTTTATAGTATAGATGCTGTGGGGAGATCGTTGCTATGGTCCAAAAGGCGTTATTATGAACGAGCGAATAAAGCAGATACGCCCCTGGCCAGGAGGCTGCGCCCTAGACGCCACACTGTCTTGTTTCCGTTAATCCGAGATAAAAAAGGGCAGGTTCATAAATCTCCTGAGGACATCCGGGATGCCTTCACAGCGTATTTTACGGATATTTATGATCATTCCCCCACTCACAAAATAGGAAACCTTTACCTGATAGATAACATAGAATCTTACTTGAGGCGTCAGAACCTCCCTACCCTTGATAGGGTTCAGTCCCTATTGTTGGGATCCCCTATAACGGAGGAGGAGATAGGGAGGGCTTTGGGCCGGATGAAGCCATTAAAGGCCCCTGGGCCAGATGGCTTCACATACCGGTATTATAAAGCGTTCTGTCCTAAATTAAAGCCCATTCTATGCGGTTTATTTAATGCCGCACGGAAGGGTGCCCCTTTTCCCGCAGAGTCACTGTTGGCTGCCATAGTCGTCCTCCCTAAACCTGGGAAAGACCCTGAGAACATTGATAGTTATAGGCCCATATCTCTCTTAAATATGGACATTAAACTATTAGCAAAAATTTGGGCCTTGCGCCTAGACCCTCTCCTCCCCTTTTTGGTGTCACCAGACCAGGTGGGGTTCATTCCGGGTCGGCAAGCGTACGACAATACGAGACGTGCGGCGGATCTTATTTGGTTCGCTGAGACCTATCAGAAGCCTTCCTTATTTTTGTCTTTAGACGCTGAGAAGGCCTTTGATAGGGCGGAGTGGCCGTTTTTATTTACTTTACTTAAACAACTGGGGTTCCCCCCCACATTTCTCCGAATGATCTCAGCCCTGTATGCTTCCCCAGGAGCGCAAATTTTGATCCCGGGTGCTGATAGGATTTCCTTCGAAATCCGTAACAGAACCAGGCAAGGCTGCCCGTTGTCTCCGGCCTTATTTGCCCTTTTTTTGGAACCTCTATTGCTTGCTATTAAATCGGACGCGGGAATCTCGGGACTTACGGTGGGTGACTTGGAATTTAAATTATCAGCTTATGCCAATGACGTCCTCCTCTCCCTGACAGACCCTTCCACCTCCTTGTCCCGGGTTTTGGATCTGCTCAGTGACTTTTCAACTCTTTCAGGGTATAAAATTAATGTAACTAAATCAGAGGCACTCCCGGTGGTGCTGACAGCAGAGGCGATTACAACTCTCTCTTCTTCCTGCCCTATAAGGTTCACCCACTCTGAGCTGGTATTCTTGGGGGGTCCGCTTAACATCATGCTCGGCAGACCTTTATTCGGCTAATTACCCTCGCCTATTTGCGACTCTCAAAGCGGAGTTAGAATGTTGGAATAAATATGCAATATCATGGCTCGGTAGGCTTAACTGCATTAAGATGAACGTATTACCCAGATTACTGTATATGTTTCAGGCAATACCGTTTCCTCTCGTTGCTTCAGAGGTCATCGCTTTGCAGCGTTCAATTGATTACTTTATTTGGGCAGGGAAACGATGCCGAGTAGCTAGACATACTCTCTATCGCCCACGGTCTCTGGGCGGACTGGGCCTTCCATCTCTCCTTACCTATTACTATGCAACTCAATTGGCACAAGTGGTAGCATGGTATGCTCCGGCGGGGTCTCGCAGGTGGGTCGACCTGGAAGCGTCCCTTATGCGGCCGAATAAGATACAACATTGGATATGGCTGGCTTGAGAACACCGTCCTTTGATCACCACCACATGCCCAGCCATATTGAACTCTCTGCGCCTTTGGCATAGGCTAGCAGTGAAATGCGAGTTGACGTCTATACCATCACCTATGACTCAGATTTTTGGGAATAGAGACTTTCGCTCCGGTCTACTCATGAGGCCCTGGCGTGACCTATTGGACTCAGGTGTGTGCAGAATACATCATTTATACCACAACGGAACCTTGATTCCCCTTCGAGATATTTCGGGACTGTCTTTTCTACACATTTTTCAATTGACATCATACGCCTCCCAGGCTCACATCAAGCAAGATGCACTGGCGCCGCTGACTCGCTTTGAGCGATTATGCCTGGCCGGCTCGTATCCGAGAGGCCTTATATCTTCATTATACCGGGACTTAACCTCACTGTTGGACTGGAAAGACCTGTCCTATATCCATGCTTGGGAAAGAGATAATCGGGGAAACCCTGGACTCAGAGGACTGGCTGGACATATGGGAGATGTCTCGCTCAGTGTCGGTGTGTGCCTCATTGCAGGAACAGTCCATTAAAATGATTATGCGGTGGTACGTTACGCCATCTCAATTGGCGCACATGAATAGGAATCTACCGGATGTATGCTGGAGACTCTGCACCTCAAAGGGCTCCTTTTTCCACATGTGGTGGACATGCTCCCGAATTGTACCTTTATGGAAGGAAGTCCATCTAAACATATCCCGTTGGATCCTTGGGCATTTTTGCTCTCCAGGCCGCTCCCTGAACTTACTTTCCATGAAAACAAATTATTAGCCAAAATTACCCTGGCCACGAGACGGGCTATGGCGGAAGTCTGGAGACAACCCCTCCCGCCCTGTATGGCTAAAGTATATGCCAAAATCAGAGACACTCAGGTTATGGACGAACTGACCGCTATAGTACATTTTACTTTGCCATCATATAGTAAAACTTGGGGGCCCTGGCTTGATGCTGGGTTATAATCTATGACGGGAACTCGGGCTATGATCACGTATATAGGGCTTCTTGGTCCCTTTCACTTTTTTCTTCTTTGGCACTCCCCCACCCTTCTACATTTCCCTCTATAGCTTTTGACAGGTTGGATTAATATCTATGATTTAGGATTTTGGCCTGGGCCGGGCCACCCATTCCCCCCTTTTCTTTTCCTTTCTTTCCCACCTTTCCTCCCTTATTTTTCACCCTATTTTAATGTCATAATATGGACAGAATTATGGTTCACTAGGATGCATATGTTTTGTGGATTGATATTGCTCTTTTGGCGCTGCGACGCCACATCTGCACCCATGTTATTCTTATTGTGCTAAGGTCCAATAAAATAATGTTTACAAAAAACAGATGTTAGAATTGTGTCGATGTTCCAATATTTCTGGACCTGACTATATACTGATCAGTGAAATCTATCACTACGTACAGGTATACTCGTGATTTTGGCAACTGGACTAACACGTTATATATATATATATATATATACATACATACATACATACACAGGCACAGACCCCCCCCAGAATTATATACACAGGCACAGACCCCCCCCCCAGAATTATATACACAGGCACAGACCCCCCCCCAGAATTATATACACAGGCACAGACCCCCCCCCAGAATTATATACACAAGCACAGACCCCCCCAGAATTATATACACAAGCACAGACCCCCTGAATTATATACACAGGCACGGACCCCCAGAATAATATACCCAGCACTGAGCCCCCAGAATTATATACACAGCACTGAGCCCCAGAATAATATACCCAGCACTGAGCCCCAGAATAATATACCCAGCACTGAGCCCCCAGAATTATAATATACCCAGCACTGAGCCCCCAGAATAATATACCCAGCACTGAGCCCCCAGAATAATCTACCCAGCACTGAGCCCCCAGAATTATAATATACCCAGCACTGAGCCCCCAGAATAATATACCCAGCACCGAGCCCCCAGAATAATATACCCAGCACTGAGCCCCCAGAACAATATACCCAGCACTGAGCCCCCAGAATTATATACATAGCACTGGACCCCCAGAATTATATACATAGCACTGGACCCCCAGAATAATATACCCAGCACTGGTTATATGGATATATTTGCCCCCAGCACTGGTTATATGGATATATTTGCCCCAAGCTCTCATATATATATATATATTGCCCCCAGCTCTCATATGTATATATTGCCCAGCTCACACACGTATATAGTGCCCAACTCACGCATGTATATAGTGCCCAGCTCACCCATGTATATAGTACCCAGCTCACACATGTATATAGTGCCCAGCTCACACATGTATATAGTGCCCAGCTCTCACATGAGTATACTGCCCAGCTCTCACATGAGTATATTGCCCAGCTCTCACGTGAGTATATTGCCCAGCTCTCACATGAGTATATTGCCCAGCTCTCACATGAGTATACTGCCCAGCTCCAGGGCCGGTGCAAGCATTTGTACTGATGAGCGACTGACTGGGAACGAAGAGGCTTAAGCATGTTCCCTGTTTAAAGAAAAGCGTAGAAAGTTGGGAGGAGTTACAATGGTTCCCCTTTTGTTTCAGGATTATCGCTGGGATTGGGTCTCGGGGGCAGATAACAGAAAGGGGAGGGCCAGGGGTAATAGAAAAGGGTAAGCAAAGGACAGATGAAAACTCCATTTTACCATCACCATCAGCATATGAAAACCAACGACTAGATAAGTATTACTGGCTGTATCAATCTGTTATATATTCCCTATTATTATAGTCTGCTAAATATATATATTCCTAGTTCTATTATTACTTGGATAAATAGGTGCAGGTTTTCCATTGCATTAGGTTTTATTTAGTAGATGCTTTTGATATTCGTTACACTTTGCAATACTGTATTCCCTTGTTAATTTTGTGTAGTATCTGCGTGATAGTAATTATGAATAGGTTAATTGTTCTGGTATAACTCGGCCAGAATTCAGTGATTTGTTGTTTTGTATGTTATTAGGTGCATTTGGGTTTCAGTAATTTTGCCTGTGTCTGTCTGAAGATTGCTGTCCCTTTATAGTTAAAGTGCTCACTCTAGTAAATGACTGACGGTCAATTTTAAGAATCACGCACATGAATAGTGGGTGTTTTAGCACCAAATAGCACTCCAAAATCGATACATTTTAATGAGCTGCAGTCATTTTTGTACTGAACAGGCCGGAAGCATACAAAGCAACCTGTGATAAAACGGCCGCCCCAATGTTTATTTGCAAGTATTTTGCTTTACAGTTTATTGTCTCTGTATATAGTGTAGAGTGTTGTGTGATGTGCTATGCTGTTGTCAAAGTGTGTATCTGTATGTTACAGTTATAAGTTGTTATATTTTGCACTCATTAAACAGTAGGAGAGGCCCCTTGCTCAAGAGCTTGCACTCTAACATCCTGGGTTTCTCCTGTTTAGAGAAGCAAGGGTAAACATTCCCTTGTGATGACTGTTATTTCTATTGTCCAGTGACTGGAGCTTTTCTATTGTCCAGTGGCTGGAGCCTGTTGTTATCTGTAATGTATTCTGGAAGGGAGGGGGGTTGTCTCACCTGGGTGTATGTGAAATAAATAAAGTAACTCCAAGAGCTAAGCAATAAGTTGATGAATAAACGCATTTGTATACTGTATTTAAGTTCACTATACTAATTGAGGCAATTTTTGAAGTGACACAGTAGTAATGTACAATCTTTTTTGCGCACTTGCTACAGTGTGAGTAAATAATTATTTCAGAACGCTAACTTTGTCTTTATTGAGGGAGAGGAGAGACTTATCTCTCTGAAATGGAGGAAACATGAGCAACAACTCCCTCATCTTTCCCACTTGTACCATCATCATAAGAAAGCCTGGGAGTGGATAAGTAATAAGTGTATTAATTCTGTGCATTTGTCACTATTTTGACATTATACTGTATGTGTGTGTGTGTGTGTAATCTATTTGGTTAAATACGCACTAATTTACCCGTTATAGTGATTTGCATTTTAGCTAGAATATGCTCGTTGATATTTGCTTCACTTTGTAATACTTGATCAAACCTTATTATTTGTATAGTCTGTATGATCTTATAAACATAGGTAATCAGTGACCGCATGGCTGGCAGCCATCTTAAACCTCAAAAAGTCACATGGTCTGCTGTTAATGCAGAAGTGCTGCAGCAGTAACTGTATAATCTGTTTAAATTTACATTTGCGCAACTAAATTAATCCAGATGGTTTCTGCCAGACTTATGAATATATAACAATTACTAACCAAATACACATCTAAATGTGTCTGTTATAATTTCTGAAGAGGCTTATCAACTAAACAGTGATTTTGTATGTTAGCAAATGCGGTTTCACTATTTTGGGTAGGTTGACTTAACTTCGGGCCTATAGATTAATATACTAAGCAAGAAACCGTTTCATTGGCAGACGTGGGTTAAAGACGTGGGTTAAAGACTTGGTAAAGGATTCCAGGGCTGGCGAGCCTTAAAGATGGAGGATAAGGAGAATGGAGTAAGGGTTTTTTATGGAAGGCTTCAAGATACTGATTAGGGGTGAAGCGAAGGGGGGTAGGAAAGTAAAGCAGTTAAAATCAGCATATGAACTGCCATAAATATTGAGAGAAAGTGGGGGAAGGAGGTGCTGTTAGGTAGAATGGCTGGTCCTTTAGAGAAGACCCCATTTAGCTTAACCCAGAGGGCATTCGAGGAACGAGGCTGTAACGTAGGGGTTCCTGTCCACGGGCAGACTGCTCCCCTTGAAGTCAGTATTCCGCAGAAGTACTGCTTATGGCCCAACTCAAAATGGAGACTACATTGATTTACATTGTGCAAGGGACACACACACAGAGAGGAAAGGTGCAGAGACAATGTAATCACATCCAGCTAGGAACAATGCATCAGATAACCATGATTTGGACCTTGGTTGCTGGCGGGGCGAGGGCTAACAGAAGCATGTGAAAACAAAAGGAATCCATTACTTAGAGGGGGGAGGGTATATTACACAAAGATTGGAGCGTAATACAGAGGTTAAGTGGAGGTATGCCTGGTGTTATGTAAGAGGTTATTTGGAGGCGGCTCCTGCAAACGGCCATATGTTTTTTTTGGAGGCATGAGGATGGAACCAATTTTGTCCAGGTTGCAATTCAAAGCGGCTGTGGAAAAGGCTGTAACGTTGCTGGGATGGAAAGAAACATAGAAAATGTCGGCAGATAAGAACCTTTCGGCCCATCTAGTCGGCCCAATTACATGGATACTTTACCTGGATTTATTTTTTGTTTAGGTTAGCCTTATGCCTATCCCATGCTTGCTTAAATTCAATTACTGTTTTGGCCTCTACCACTTCAACTGGAAGACTGTTCCATGTATCCACCACCCGCTCAGTGAAATAATGTTTCCTGATGTTACTTTTAAACCTTTGCCCCCTTTAATCTAAAACTATGTCCTCTTGTTTTGCTACTTTGTTTCATTTTAAATATACTCCCTTCCTCTACCTTGTGGATTCCCTTTACGTATTTAAATGTGTCTATCATATCTCATCTATCTCGTCTTTTTTCCAAGCTATACATGTTAAGATCATTAAGCCTTTCCTGGTAACTTTTCTCCTTCAAGCCATACACCATTTTAGTAGCCCTTCTCTGAACTCTCTCTAAGGTGTCTATATCCTTATGGAGATATGGTCTCCAGTACTGCACACAGTACTCCAAGTGAGGTCTCACCAGTGCTCTGTACAGTGGCATGAGCTCTTCCCTTTTTCCTACTGCTAATACCCCTCCCTACACAACCAAGCATTCTTCTAGCATTTCCTGCTGCTCTATTACATTGACTACTTACCCTTAGATCCTCTGCAATAATAACCCCTAAATCCCAACTCTCAGATGTTGAGGTTAGGACTGTATCAAATATTCTATATTCAATCTAGGAGAAGGTGGGGGAAGCCAGATATAATGATAGTGCATTTAGGGGGTAACGACATAGGGGATATTCTGTTTTTGGGGAAAAAATAAAATTAATAAACCTTCATTTCTCTGGCAGATCGCGAGCAGTTAGGATTAAACAGCGATGGGGAAAGGGAATTTGTTTAAAGGGCACCGGTTTTAGTAAATTATGAAATACCAGCTAGCCTGCTAAGTTAGAGAGGAGAGGGTTGTGAATAAGCGGGGGTAGGTATATAAGCCTGATTCAATTTACAGTCGCGATAAAATGTTGGTATGTGTTTGAACGTTAATATTCTGTTTTTTGGGTTTTTCTTTCAGAGCGGGCGAAGAGCGTATGGATCCTGGGACACTCCTATGTGCCTCCCAGTGGGGGCAGCATCTACTACCCTTTCTATATCACGGTTACTGCCCCACTGGGAGACTATTCCCTGTATCTACTACCCTTTCTATATCACTGTTACTGCCCCACTGGGAGACTATTCCCTGTATCTACTACCCTTTCTATATCACTGTTACTGCCCCACTGGGAGACTATTCCCTGTATCTACTACCCTTTCTATATCACTGTTACTGCCCCACTGGGAGGCTATTCCATGTATCTACTACCCTTTCTATATCACTGTTACTGCCCCCACTGGGAGGCTATTCCATGTATCTACTACCCTTTCTATATCACTGTTACATGGAATAACCTCCCAGTGGGGGCAGTAACGGTGATATAGAAAGGGTAGTAGATACATGGAATAGCCTCCCAGTGGGAGCAGTAACAGTGATATAGAAAGGGTAGCAGATACATGGAATATCCTCCCAGTGGGTGCAGCAAGAGGGCTATAAATGTGAAAGATCTCTGTAGTAAACGCTGCTGTGAAGTAGAAGCTTCTGTGTTTAACTCTTGCTGGACCAGGTATCTGAGCACCACATTACAATGTGCTTCAGCTGTGTTTTAATGCCATTCTTCCTGCTGCTATAAAGGTCCTTTATACTTTGCAGCACATTCACAGAGAATACAGAGCAGCAGGAAGGATGGCATTAAAACACAACTAAAGCAAATTGCAGTGTGGTGCTCAAATAGCTGGTCCAGCAGGAGTTAAAAACCAAACGCTTCTCCTTCACAGCAGGAGAGTGTGTGAGTGTAGGAGGGGGGAGGGGGTGTCACTATCTCGGCAGGCAGTGTGATCACTCACCTCCTGGCCTGGTGGGATCATTGCTGCTGAGCCGGGCTGGTCGGTCATACCTCCTCTCTCTATCCCCTGTAAGGAGCAGCAGGAGGCAGCACATGGCCCACGCTCTGCTGCATCTTTCTGGTGCACCCTCCCCCTCATCAGCCCAGCCCGGAAGTGAAACAGGCAAGCAGCTGCTCCAGCCACAAGAGGGGGGAGATAATTTACACAATGGGCGGCAAATTCCCGGCCAGCAGTGACCGGGGAACAGGATTCTGTCGCCCCCCCAGTTTGGCACCAGGCCAGCACAGTAAGGCGGCCGCCTGTGTCACCTTACATTAGTGCCGGCCCTGCCCAGCTCTCACATGAGTATATTGCCCAGCTCTCACATGAGTATATTGCCCAGCTCTCACATGAGTATACTGCCCAGCTCTCACATGAGTATACTGCCCAGCTCTCACATGAGTATATTGCCCAGCTCTCACATGAGTATACTGCCCAGCTCTCACATGAGTATATTGTCCCGGCCCCTAGCTCACCTCTGCCAGGCCTGAAACAAGCTGGCCACACATTGCCGACGCCGCGGCCGCGTGTTTTCCTCCTACGACTAGCGCCCGCTGGCAGGAAGTGCGCCGCTCGCCTGGGATCCAACAGCCAATCGCGGCTGGCTGTTGGATCCCAGGCGAGCGGCGCACTTCCTGCCAGCAGCTGCTAGTCGTAGGAGGAAACCACGCGGCCATGGCGACGGCAATGTGCGGCCAGCTTGTTTCGGGCTCGGGCCACAGCGGGAAGCCCGGGCCTCTCAGCCAGGAACAAACCCCACTTGATCTGCACAGACAAGGGCAGGAAGGAAGGGTTTAAGTCTATCAGCCAAGATTTTTGCGAACAGCTTCAGATCACAATTTAATAAAGAAAAGGGGCCGGAGCTGGAGCAAAGGTCAGTGTCCTTGCCTTCTTTCGGTAGTATCGTTATGTTGGCAATCAGGGTCTGTGTAGGGAAATGTTACCCTACTGCCAAGTCATTGTAAGCGTAGGTTACAAGGATTGTCCGAGCCGGGGCTTTTTCCTGTTTTAGAGGATTTAAGTGCCAAAGCCAATTCTTCTACTGTTAAGGGGCGGTCTAAAAGTTCAGATGTTTGGCAAGAAATTCGTTTAGGGGAGTATTTAGTTAGGTAGGCCAAAATGTCAGCGGGCTAGGTCTTGAGGGCAAGTATTCCCCCGCAAGTCATAGAGCGCAACATAATAGTCCCGTACGATCTGAAGTAGTTTTGCTGGTAACTGTTGCGTCACGCCCTGTGTGTCGCACAATTTAGCTATGTACGTAGCTGAGCGTTTTTTGGCTATCATTCTTGCCAGCAACCTCCCACTCTTATCCCTGTGTAGGTGGAAAAGGGCTTTTCCAACCTCTGCTCCATTTCTGAGTTCAAATGTCGCCCTTTCCCCATCTCTGACCACCACCTTCTCTCTTTCAACCTATCTGGACTTCCTAAACACCCTGCTCCCCCACCCCGCACACACACTCGCAGAAATCTACATGCTGTGGACCCCCATCAATTCTCCAACCTACTTCACCACCTCCCTCATACCTCATCCTTCACCTGCCCTGATGCTGCCACTAATCAGTACAACACTACGCTTATCTCTGCTCTAGACACTCATGCTCCTCTTCGACTCTGTAAGGCCCCACGCCGCCAGCTTCAGCCCTGGCACACCCTCCAGACTCGCTACCTGCAAAGATGCTCCCGCACTGCAGAGCGTGCCTGGAGGAAATCCCGCTCTGAAGCTGATTTTGTTCACTTCAAGTTTATTCTCCGATCATACACTTCGGCCCTCCACTTAGCCAAACAATCCTTCTTCTCATCTCTTATATCTACGCTGTCCTCCAACCCTAAACGGCTCTGGTCCACCTTCAACACCCTCCTCTACCCACCTGCACCTCCCCCCACAGCTGCCTTCAGCGCTCAAGACCTGGCAGACTACTTCCTCAGTAAAACTTTAACTATCAGAAGCAACATCCCAACACAAGATAGTTATCTGCCACCTCCACTCCCAGAGGTCCCCTCTGCCACCTTCTGCCGCTTCCTCCCAGCCACTGAGGAGGAAGTCAATTCCTTATTGTCCTCCTCACATCTCACCACGTGCCCGCTCGACACCATTCCCTCACATCTAATTCCTCCCCTCTCCTCCTCCCTCACCCCTGCTCTCACACACATCTTCAACCTATCTCTCTCCACTGGCTCCTTTCCATCCACCTTCAAACACGCGCTAGTTACCCCTTTACTAAAGAAACAATCCCTAGATCCCAACTCTCCATCCAACTACCGCCCTGTATCCCTTCTTCCCTTCACATCAAAGCTCTTATAAAAACTAGTCTTCAACCGCCTCTCCCTCTTCCTGTCCTCCAATTCCCTACTTGACCCCCTGCAATCTTGTTTCCGTCCCCTACACTCAACTGAAACTGCCCTCACCAAAGTCACCAACGACCTCCTAACTGCTAAAAAACACGGCCACTATTCTATTCTCATCCTGCTTGACCTCTCGGCTGCTTTTGACACTGTTGACCACCCCCTCCTTCTACAGACCCTCAACTCTCTGGGTCTCGGTGACACTGCACTTGCTTGGGGTGACTCCTATTTATCCAACAGGTCCTTCTGTGTGTCCTTTGCTGGTAACTCCTCCTCTTCATTGCCTCTATCTGTTGGTGTACCTCAAGGCTCTGTCCTTGGTCCTCTGCTCTTTTCCATCTACACCTCCTCCCTGGGCACAATCATCAACAGCTTTGGCTTTAATTACCACCTCTACGCTGATGACACTCAGTCTACCTCTCTACCCCTGATCTCTCTCCCCCTGTCCTTTCAAAAGTCAGTGACTGTTTATCTGGCATCTCCTCCTGGATGGCCTCCCACCACCTAAAGATCAACATGTCAAAGACTGAACTCCTACTTATTCCTCCCTCCAATGCCTCCCCACCTCCTGACTTCTCTATCACGGTGGAGGGTATCACCATCTCCCCATCAAACCAAATTCGGTGTCTTGGAGTTACACTTGACTCTGCTCTTTCCTTCATCCCCCACATCCAGTCTCTTTCCTCCTCCTGCCGATACCAACTGCGTAATATTTCCAGAATTCGGCCATTTCTTACCGCTGTCACCAGAAAACAACTCATACACGCCCTGGTAATCTCCCGACTCGACTATTGCAATAATCTCTTATCTGGCCTCCCTCTGTCCCGCCTCTCCCCCCTACAATCCATCCTGAACGCCTCCGCCAGGTTAATTCACCTCACCCGCCGCTCTGTCTCTGCGAGTCCCTTCACTGGCTCCCCATCCACTGCAGAATTAAGTTCAAAATCCTTATCTTTACCTACAAAACCCTCACTAACTCAGCTCTCCACTACCTGTCCTCACTAATCACCAAATACACCCCAGCCCGCTCCCTAAGGTCAAACAGTGACCTGCACCTAGCTTCTCCCCGCATCACCTCTTCCCATGATAGACTGCAGGATTTCTCACGCGCAGCCCCCACTCTCTGGAACGCTCTCCCTCGTACTGTCAGACTGTCCCCTAACTTCTCTTCCTTCAAACGCTCCCTTAAAACATTCCTATTTAGGGAAGCCTACCACCCAACTCACTAACGCAACCATCAATCACTCTCACCTTACAGTCCTCTCCTCCTGTTTCCAACCCCAACCCTCCCAGATTGTGAGTTCCTACGGGAATAGGGCCCTCATCTCCTCCTGTACTGTTTGTCAAATGTTGTTCAATGTATTGTAACCCTGTCTATACTGTGCTTATTGTACAGCGCTGCGGAATATGCTGGCGCTTTATAAATAAAGAATAATAATAATAATTTAGAGAGTAAGTATGATCGGTGATAAGTTGTGTTCATAAGTGTAGTTAAGGATCTGCGTAGCTCAGTCAGATGGGCCATAGTTTCAGGGTTACCCTCCCGTTTGTGGTCGGAGGAGATCTGGGTTATCTGTTGCTGGAAGTCTCGTATAGCAGCTGATCGACGTTTAACCTGCTCAGCACCCTTTCGATAAAGTAGTCTCTGATCACGCATTTATACACCTCTCACACTATCGGCGAGGCCACTTCACCAGTAGCGTTCTCCTCAAAGAAATCTGTGAGGACCTGCCGTCCTTCCTCAGCCACAAGCGAGTCGGATAAGAGGGAGTCATTAAGGCACCAATTAGGGGCACTCGGCCTAAACATGGGGGAGCGTAAAGTGAAAGACACTGGGGCGTGGTCCGACCACGTGGCAGTACCTATCGCAGCGCAAAGCAGAGCGGTGGTATTGTGGAATAAACAGGTAATCAATCCTTGAGTAGGATTGGGAGGGATGTGCATAGAATGAAAAGTCCTTGCCCATAGGGTGCAGCGTTCGCCAGCAGTCTGCAAATCTAGATGCATGTAGGGAGCTACGGCATGAGCGCAGAATGTGCAACGGGATTGACGAGCAGCCGCAGAAGTGTCCCAGGATGGTTCTAAAGGCACATTCAGGTCACCTCCTAGACCCTCAGCAAAGTCCCTCAAAGTGTGCAGTGTAGCGGAGAGAAACTTATGTTGTGCTTTGTTGGGGGCATAGCAGTTGGCGAAAGTGTAAAGCTGATCCAAGATCCGACCCTTGACAAAAACAAAGCGGCCTCCCGCGTCACGGAATCAAGTAACTGAAACGGGATACGCCAATGAAACAAAATTGCTGTCCCCTTAGTTTTAGCCTCAGTATTATGGCTATAGAAGCCTAAGGGGTAATAAGAGTTCGTCAGAGTGGGCGCCTTCCCCTCCTGGAAGTGAGTCTCCTGTATAAACACAACTGAGGCCTTCTGGGATCGAAAGTCTCGCATGGCATGGGAACATTGTCTGGGACATTTAGACCATTTGCATTAATGGAAACAATGACTAAATCAGCAGGCGCAAGTGGTGTGCTGTGGGCAGTCGACATATCGAAATCCTCGAGGGGGGGAGTGAACAGAAAATAAGGGGAAACTATATACAATCAGAAAGAGGCAATGAGCGGCGGGTGCGGCAACGACACTGGTGAAAACGTCAGATGACGACAGCACTCTGCAAGGCCGCTAACCTCGGTGGGGTACGCGGCTGGGCCCCAGACGGGACCAACAGATAATTTAAAAAGTGAGAAACACAACTGTATGGAGCCGCAAAACAACTCAGAAGGCAGTAAAGTAAAACATTTTCGGCAAACATAGGATATATATAGATATATATATATATATATCCTAAGGCCAACATTACTGAAGTATCGGAGACGAACCTGACTGAATTTGGGTAAGGGACAAGACCCTCCTGCAAAATCTGAAAAAGGTCAGTCCAGCCGTGTCGAACATCAAAAAGTCCACCCAGTTTAATTGTGATGTTGTGCCGAAGTTAAGATGGCAGAAAGGCAAGACAGCGAGGCACTTTCTTCTTATCAGGGTGCAACGGCGTGAGTGTCCTATCATGGTCAGTAATCCACAGTAGTCCCAGCATCGACGAATAGCCCCAGGTTGGGGCGGCAGTGAGGCCATATAGTCGCTCCGTGCAGTCTGGCGGGCAGTCTTAGAAAGGACCGGGCAGCATAGCTGCGTAGAAGACCGCTAGGGGGGTGGAAACTTTGGTCAGTGATTAATAGGTGGTCCAAGGCGTGTAGGAGCCGCTCGCCTTGGGCCCACAGGGTTCGGCTGCAGAGCCTGAATGTAGTAATCCAGCCAGGTAGGGTCGTGGAGTGGGAGTGGAGGGTTTCCAGTTAACATCCGCGAGCCAGTAGGGATGAGCCGAACACTCCCTGAGTTCGGTTCGGAGCCGAACCCGAACTTCCCAAATGTTCGTATCCGAACCCAATACAAGTCAATGGGGCTGAAAATTCGGTTTTTAGAGTGCCCTCCAAGAGGGCATATATGCTAGATATTTGCCATAAAAGGTGTATGGGGGTCCGGGTAGTGCCCTGGGGGACAGGAAACCAGGACACAAAGTTAAAAAAAAAATGTTTTTAACCCTTTCGCTGCTGAGGCTTTTCCCGCCCCTGTGCTGAGGTCATTTTTTACCTGTTTTGCGCATCATGTTTAAACGTGTTTTTAAGGCTTATTTTAGTATATGACATCGACATATTATATATCGTTCTTTCCGTCAGACTCGGTAGATTCATAATATGTCATTATTATATGTATACGTTATGTCATGTTTGTATATTATAACAAAAAATGCAATAAAATATGTATTTTCAATAATTTACAGCGTGTAAAGTGTTTTTTTCCACATTTTAACATGCGAGCAATTGCGGTTATATTTTGTATGGGGTGCGCTTGTTAAAAAAATTAGAGATGGGGTCTCGTTACATTTTTTTTTGGGGAAAATGACACCATTTTTAACAAACGCACCGCATACAAAAATCGTTAATGCAGCATCATTGTTCACATTATAATTGAAATGGGAACAATATTGCTGCATTAACAAAACAAAAAAAAAAAAAAAAGTGTTTATTTTTTTTTTTTATTTTGTTTTTAATTTTTTTTTTTTTTTTATTTTTTTTTTATTTTTTTTTTTTTACAATTTTTTTACTTTCATGTTTGGTATCGTTGGAACGGCCATGCTCTGGCCGATCCAACGATATCAAAATTTAACCCCTAACTGCCACGGATCGGGAGATAGGGAGTTCATTGGAACTCCCTATCTCCACAGTTCGTGGCAGTTAGGGGTTAATGCTAGGACTGGCGTCATCGTGCTACGCACGATGACGCCAGTCCTCTGGGGGAGTTCCCGGAAGCTTGGCCGACATCCAAGATGTCGGCCAGCTCCCGGGAAGGATCGCAAATCGGCGCTTTTCAGCGCCGATTTGCGATCCAGCTCCCCAGGGGTTAATGCCAGGCATCATTTGGAAGGGCAGGCTGTGCCCTTCCAAATGATGCCTGGGTTAAGCCCCTGTGAGCCGCCGATCGGGAGGGAGAGAGGTCCGAAGGACCTCCCCCCCTCCCTTTCAGGCGCCTCCTCCGCACATGCGGGGGGGGCGCCTGAATTATGTGTCATCGCGGGGGCGCGATGACACATAATAATGGCGGCCACTGCTCCGGATGCCGGGCTGACATCCAGGATGTCAGCCCGCACCGGAGGGGCCAGCGATCGGCCGGAACCCGGCCGAACGCTGACCCCAATGCGAGGACGCGCTCAGCGCGTCCTCCGCATACCAGCGGCAATGCTGAGGACGCGCTGAGCGCGTCCTTAGCATTGAAGTGGTTAAAGGGACAGTGAGTTTTCCATGAAATAAGGGTTAAAAATAAAAACGAAAAATTCCTTCAAATATCGTGCCTAGGAGGTCCCCATAACCTGCCCGTGAAGTGGCGGATTTCTAGGATGTATAGAAACATTTAAAAAACAAAAAATGACATTTCAAATGACGGTAAATGCTTTTCCTTTAAACTATCCATAAACAACTGCTTGGGGCGGCAGTTTATATGAAAAGAGGAGACATTTTCGGACACGCAGAAAAAGTTTACTGATTTTTTGGCGGTGAAAAGCAGGAGAATGACTGGAGAATGGAAGATTCTAGACCAAATAGCCGATTTGGAAAGTGAGATAAATGGGAGAATTTTTCTGGTTTGACTATTTTGACCTAGAATTTTCTCTTCCGTCATTCTCCTGAGTTTCACCTTTCTCTGAATAACCCTGTCAGGGTTATTCAGAGAGCGGTGAAGAGCAGGAGAATGACTGGAGAATGGAAAATTCTAGGTCAAAATAGCCAAACCAGAAAAATTCTCCTATTTAGGCTAGGGTCAGACTAGCGAATTTTTAACGTGCGTTTAGGCACACTTAATCACGCCCGCACTAGCAGCAAATGACGGGCAATGACGGCCAATATACGAAGTACGGTTGCACGAAAGTCCGGCTGCGCAACGCAAGTGGAAAATGAACGCATTTTTTCGAGAACGCAGAACCGCTAGTACGGACGTACAGAGTGCGCTGCGTCCACTAGCGGCGTGTGTGCGTGATTTGGAGACGTCAGACCCTGCTCATATCCGGCCAACATAACGTCCAGACACCCAAAGTTTCCTGGTTTGGATCCATAAAAAATCACGCACAAAAATGCACATTGTATGACCGTTTTCGCGCATTCCGTGAAAAAATACAGTAATGCGTTCGGACGCACTTTTTGACGGTCGCTGCAAAAAATGCGTTAGTCTGACCCTAGCCTTATCTCACTTTCCAAATCGTCTATTTGGTCCAGATTGTTCTCTTTTCCTGCCATTCTCCTGGTTTTCACCTTTCTCTGAACAACCCTGAGAGAGAGGTGAAAGCCAGGAGAAGAGAACAATCTAGACCAAATAGCCAATTTGGAAAGTGAGTTAAATGGGAGAATTTTTCTGGTTTGGCTATTTTGACCTAGAATTTTCACTTCTCATGATTCTCCTGCTTTTCACCGCTCTCTGAATAACCCTGTGAACGTTTAATCCCGAGGTGAAAAATAACATTGCTTTAGATGTTATTTTGAATTTTTTTCAAACACCAGTTAAATGCAGCATATTAGGAAGTTTTAGGAGGGAAATTAATTCTCAAATCTCAAATCAAAAGCAGACACCACCCCACCCCCTCAGTACCTCAGTATAGTGTGCAATGTATCAAATTGATTACCAGACTAAAAACACCTGGTGTTATGCCCGTGTGTGAACAGAGGTCATTGAGAGTTGAGAATCTTTCCACGTATACATTAGTTTTTAATTCAATATCTAATAAACCGTTGCTTATAATATTCTGCAGTAAAGAGTCTCTTTATTTCTACATTTTTTTAGTATTTTTTTAAGCATTTTCTATACTTTTTTCAAAATTTCTTTTTTTTCGAACGCGAACCGAACACACCCAAAAAGTTCGAAGTTCGCAAACTTTCGAACTGCCAAAGTTCGGGCCGAACTCCGAACCGTCCGAACCCGAACAGCTCATCCCTACGAGCCAGTGCGTCTCCCTGCTTGTCCGCAATTTCTCCAGGGCGTCGTGGAAGGGGAGTCTGGCGTGAGCCACGTGCCGCTTGATTGTATAGAGCAAGAGGGTCCGGCCAAGTAAACTGCAAAGGTGGTAGTTGAAGGTCCGTCGATAAGGTCACAACATCCTCTGGGGATTGCAAAATATGAGTGCCTTGATCAGAGAGAACCGCCAGGCCAGTTGGTGTATGCCAGCGATAGCGTAGCTGTTGGTCACACAGAAGTGATGTAAGGGGCTTTAAGGCACGTCTATAAGCCAGAGTCACCAGCGATAGGTCTGGGAACATTTGGAGCTCAGTCCCTTCGTAGGAGAACTGTGTAGCCTCGCGTGCTTTACGCAGTAGGTCTTCTTTGAGGCTAAAATCATACAGGCAGCATATCACGTCTCGTGGTGGGCTCCCCGGAGGACCTCGGGGCCTAAGGGCTCTATGCGTCCGGACAAAATTAATGGCTGAGGATTCGGGTCTGTCCAGCAACGTATTAAAAATTGAAGAGAGCATACCTGTTAGTTGATCCACAGACATCTACGTTTCCGGTAAGCCACATAGCCGAAGGTTATTGCGTCATCCCCTGTTATCCAAGTCCGCTATGTGGAGGGCCATGTTACGCAGTTGAGTGGAGTGTAATTGCAAAACCAATGCGGATACTTCTTGGGCGAGCCGCAGTGAGTCAGACCCCTGTTCCAGCGTGTCCACCCTGTGTGTAAGGCCCTGAATGTCTTGACGCACATGTTGCAGTTCCGCCATGATGAGCCGTGTAATGCTGGAGTCTGAGCGGAGCTCCTCACTCATGCGGCCATTCCGGATGGAGCCCAAACCACGCCCCCGACATCAGAAATCTTTAGTTAACTCGCAGATATATAAACTAGTGAAAACCAAATATATTTAAAAGGTCCACCAGTTCCCCCAATAGTCTCTTTCACGGGCCATAGTCTTTGGGCAGGAGGCCAGCACACAGAGCCCTCCAAGTCGCACAGTGACAGCATGTTCTGTCACAGTGCTGCGCTAAGGCAAGCTTACAGAAAACATATGGCTATAGAGCCAAAGTAACACATATATAATGTCAAAATACTGAAACTTATGGGTCTCTTTGCCAAAGCGTGAAGGGATATCCTGTGGCTCTCCCTGGTAGTTTAGAGTTCCTGTTTCCGAAGTGAAAACGTTCATATGCAACCGTCTCTTCAATCAGCAATGTGACTTCTTAGAAGATCATACAGTGTGTAAAACAGTCAAGCTCCAGGTACATATAAGAGAAACTGTGATAGTGTTATACCCTTTTTATTTTTGGTTTACCTGCTAAAACATGTGAATACGTACACAATATAAAGTGGGCTATTGAGACAATCTCACCCACAACAAAGCAATATATTAACAGCCGCGTCTCACGTAATCCTTTATGGCCGCTGGGAGCTCCCGGTATGCATATGTAGTGGCGTCTAGAAGGCGTGGATCTGCGGTTGTCTCAGTGACGTAGTGCTGACGCGTTTCATCCCGCCCACGGGACTTCATCAGAGCATGCTTCAACATGCTTTGTTGTGGGTGAGATTCACATGTTTTTAGCAGGTAATCCAAAAAAAAAAAAGTTTCTATCTTATATAATAAAGCTGTCCGCAGCTATGACTCGGACATTTTTACAACGGCATTCTGTTTCACTGTGTTGCCCCCGGAGCTCAGACGTTTGGTATGATTCCAGGAAAAGAAAAAAGGACATCTGAGAAAGAAATCAAAGCTAACAGTGCAGTGGTATTGTTCAATTTATACATGACAAATGGACAATGGCAATGAAATTTGCTTTAGAACAAAAAATAAAGAAATAATCTGTTAAAAATTGTATTTATGTCTGTTGGGGGGTTTACATGACATGTTACATGGTCTTGTTTAGTATCATTAGAAAGGCCAGACTCAGACCTGTCAAATGACACCTAATGTGACTTTGTGGTGTGTAAAGAGTGGAGATACCAGGCTCCACAGGACACCTGCTCTCCTCACAACGGTGAAGTGGCTTGTGTTTTAGATGGACCAATGTTTAATAACGCTTTGCGCCATCACCTCCACATTTGACTACGATGTGGTAAATGGGAAGGTGAGTTATAAAGCAAACAATGCCACTGCTCTAAGTAAAAGCACATAATGCCACCGACTTAGAAATGAGAAAAAAGTACATATTGTATTTAATATTTTTTTCTATTTTCACATATTATATGGTCATGTTTGGTAACATTGAAAAGGCCAGACTCTGACCTTTCCAATGACACCTCACTTGACGTCTTGGGGTGTAAAACACAGAGACGCAGGTTTGCAAAGTGCCCCTGCACCCTCGCTGCAACATGCCAGTTTAGGTATTCGATGAACCGATGTGTAATAACACATTGTGCCATCTCTCTCACACTTGCTGGCATCATGGGAAATAAGGTGATTTCGTGCAGCATCCCTGTTCACGATATAATTGGAAAGTGCACAACGGAGCTGCATTATAAAAAAAATAAAAATACATTTTAATTTTACAGATTTAATTTCTTTTATTTTTAAACTTTAACTTTACATTTGGTGTCATTGTAAAGGCCATGCTCTGACCTTTCCAATGATAGAAAGCATGACCATCTGCCTTTTTACTGTTCAGGAGATATGTTGGTCCACAGGACCCCTGTAGCTTCTCTATTGTGATTCCCCTGCCCTGTTGGATCAGGTCCCTTTCTGACGTAATTGCAGCCATTAGGAATGTGCAATTCGTTTCGTACCGAATTGAATTTCGCACAAAATTGACCATTTTCATTCTTTTGGGAGCATTTCCAAAATGAAATATCGACCGCCCGAAATTACGAACTTCCGAATCAAAGTTTCAACGCAAATAAAATCATTTCGTTATGGGGCCTAGACGAAATAAAACGGAACGAAAATTATACAAAAGGCTGAAAAAAAACTATCAAAAGCTAATTAAATTTCGTAACAAAATGAACTGAAACGAAAAAAAACGTAACCAAAATGAACTGACATGATAAAAAAAAAAAAGAACAAAACCATCTAAAACGAAAGAAACAAAAAAACGGAACAGGTCACTTTTTATTTAATTAATGCAGATGCTGCCTGTGCCCCTATATAATATATGTAATACAGGTCACTTTATAATTAATGCAGATGCTGTGCCCCTATATAATATATATTACAGGTCACTTTAGAAATTATTAATTAATGCAGATGCTAGGCTTTTTTGTTTTTTCACCATAACTTTCAATGTTAAAACAAAAACCCATTTAAGTGTTTATTAAATATTTCTAAAACTGTTTATTATTTTCAATTGCAGCAAACAGCCATTTCTTTTATTTATTTTTTAGGATTATTTTTGCATTTTTTGGGAATTTTGGGTTAATCTTTAGGTTTCCCAAGTAATTTTAAAGAAACTAGCCTTTTTTTCATCATAGCTTTCAATGTTAAAAAATTTCCCGTTTTTATTAAATATATCTTAAAGCATTTATTTATTTCACTTACAGCAATAAGTGTCTGCATTTATGTATTTGTTAGGATTATTTTTGCATTTTTAGGGAATTTTTGGGTTAATATTTAGGGTTCCTCCTAACTTATTTGAAATGTATAACGAGGTCTGTTTTTTTCTTTGCAGAACACATTATCTTCTCACAGTCCGTCCGTATGTGTGCTGTACAGCAATGAATTTTGATACATTTTGTCAGTATCAGTACCATGGATAGTAACAAGCCTGTCGTTATCCATGGTGCTGATATGAAGAAATAGATCTATAATATGTGTTTCTCCATCGGCGACTGTCCATGGTTCTGACGTAGATCAGTTTGATCACTTCTCATCTCAAACTCTATTTACCCACACCTTTGTGTGTCACCTTTTGTAAAGTCACTGGCGCAGGGGCCTGTTTTCCCATCATTCTCCATGAGTAACACACATTTAATTTTATGTTTCTTTCATCATGCCCATTGTACAGAAACACAGAATATGTTTATTATGTATTGTGCTGCAGTAATCACAGACAGCAAGGATACAACCATTTTATTGACTCAACTGACAAATAACTGCCACTGAAAACAGGGCTTCACATAACTTTATATATACAATACATAACACCAAAATAACTGCCACTGAAAACAGGGCTTAACACAACTTTATATATACACAATACATAACAATGTTGGTGTTTTATATATATAGTTGTAACTTACCTCCAATCACAGGCGAGTAAGGTGCGAGAGTGAGTGTGTATCAATAGTCAAAATAAATCAAATTTTTACTCATATGGATTACCATGCATCCCATAACCCAAAAATTGGCCAGTGAACAGATGGGCAGCATTGCTGCCTCCCCACACCTCATGGACCACTAGTCACATAGCAGATTAGCCCTCACACCGTCTCTATGGGCGAAACAGAGTTTGAACTAAGCCAATACTGGCTTAGAAAAAAAGAAATCAGATCTTTAAAGTCATCATCTTGGATTTTAATAAATATTTTCCAAACAGAAAAAAAAATTCACACCTGACAATTTTTCACCTGAAAGGTACCCCGAGACCTACCCTTGCTTTGTAAACAGATATGTGCCCTGCCATAACCTTTAGAATTGGCACAAAAAAGTTTTGCTTTATTATTGCACTTATATATGGCATTTACCTTTTTCACATTCTGTGTCTCCTTCAGAAGGAGCAGAAAATCCAGCACCAGGTGCCAAAATAAACTCCCCATCCCATGGAATGCTCTGAAAGAAAGATAATGACACTTTAGATTGAGGAATCAATAAAAAAAACAGGACAATTCAATTGAACACACAGTTTCATTCTGCAATAACATGTTCCTCTCTTTCACTTCCTATGCCACTGTAGATCTACACAAACGACGATGGAGTCAACGGGTAAGCTTTATGAAGAACGGCTTTATTCTCCTGGCATTCGGTGTGTGACAGCCTCTGCTTCCTGTTTCTTCTAAGACCCTTACACTTCCTGTCTCCACACCCACGTCTCCACATAGCTACAGTTGTGTTCAAAATTATTCAACCCCACTGAAATTGAGTGTTTTGGCCAGTTTGACATTGATTTTGATCATTCAGTCATCTTGCTTACAATTAAATTAAAGAGGCACGTGTAGGTCAGACAAATATAACATAACATTTATAATGAAATAACCACAAATGTCTTTTCTGTGCTCACATCATTATCAGTTTTATTCAACCCCCAATTGACATTCAATCTTAGTACTTAGTACAACATCCTTTTACAGTTATAACAGCTTTTAAACGTGAAGCATAGCTTGACACAAGTGTCTTGCAGCGATCTACGGGTATCTTCGCCCATTCGTCATGGGCAAAAGCCTCCAGTTCAGTCACATTCTTAGGCTTGCGCACTGCAACTGCTTTCTTTAAGTCCCACCAGAGCTTCTCAATCGGATTTAAGTCAGGTGACTGCGATGGCCACTCCAAAATGTTCCAGCCTTTAATCTGCAACCATGCTCTAGTGGACTTGGAGGTATGCTTGGGATCATTGTCCTGTTGAACGGTCCAACGTCTCTCAAGCCTCAGGTTTGTGACGGACTGCATCACATTGTCATCCAATATCTCCTGGTACTGAAGAGAATTCATGGTACCTTGCACACGCTGAAGCTTCCCTGTACCTGCAGAAGCAAAACAGCCCCAAAGCATGATTGACCCCCCGCCATGCTTCACAGTAGGCAAGGTGTTCTTTTCTTCATAGGCCTTGTTCTTCCTCCTCCAAACATAGCGTTGATCCATGGGCCCAAACAGTTCTAATTTTGTTTCATCAGTCCACAGAACACTATCCCACAACTTCTGTGGTTTGTCCACATGACTTTTGGCATACTGCAGTCAACTCTTCTTATTCTTTGGAGACAGCAAGGGGTGCGCCTGGGAGTTCTGGCATGGAGGCCTTCATTACGCAGTGTGCGCCGTATTGTCTGAGCTGAAACTTCAGTACCCACATCTGACAAATCTTTTCTCAGTTCCTCAGCAGTCACACGGGGACTTTTCTCCACTCTACGCTTCAGGTAGCGCACAGCAGTCGAAGTCAGCATCTTCTTTCTGCCACGGCCAGGTAGCCTTTCAACAGTGCCCTTTGCCTTGAATTTGCGAATGATGCTTCCTATGGTCTCTCTTGGTATGTTTAACATCTTTGCAATCTTCTTATAGCCATTGCCCTTCCTGTGAAGAGTAATCACCTCTTCTCTTGTCTTCCTGGACCATTCTCTTGACTTCACCATGTTTGTAACCACACCAGTAAATGTCTAGAAGGAGCTGAGTATCACAGTCATTTCAAAGCTGCCTAATTGGTGCTTATTATGCTTTATTGCTGCTCCGTGACATCCACAGGTGTTTTCAATACTCTGTTCTTCAGAGTGGTAGTCTTTAAGGGGTTGAATAATTGTGTCAATGAAGAATTCACAAAAGAAACATTTACTGCTGTATTACAAAACCAATTGATGTCATTTTAGTTGCATATGGTTCTTTAAAAAGTCCTTGTAGGATTTCATTCTGAATACAATTACAAATGTACACTAAATTCCCTAAAACCCTTTACAGCATTGGGGGTTGAATAATTTTGAGCACAACTGTATGTATATATGCAACACACATATTCTACATCTTTCCCCTTTTAAAGAAAACATGCATGAAACTACACCAGAGTGCAGCATAACAAACCGTAAAAACATGTAACATAAAACACGAAATGCTGTATGAAATCAGTATGTGATAAAGTCGTTACACTTTGGGTTAGGTTTGAACATTTTCCCTGATCCAGTAACAACCAGTGGGGTTTCTGAATCTGAAACCGGTTGCCTGAAATCGTAATTTTGTAGTGGTGCATTGCATTCCTCGTTTGGCGTGTCATTTGGCACCGTAGCAGATGGTCGTGCTTGAGGTTCTGAAGGGACCACAGGAGCAAATGAGGCAGGGATGGGACTGTATGATTCATGTACTTGTAGGAGGTGACGGCGGTTTCTTACATAGGTCCTGCCATCAGAATGGACAACATAGTTGTTGGGTTGGCGGGCCTTTCCATGACCCGTAGCCAGTTTGTCAAACTCACGGGAAGTCTCCATCCGTTCCACCTGCCCTGGCTCCAGAGGTGAAAGACGCCTGGCCGACGTGTCGTAGCTTATCTTCCCTTTCGTTCGGAGCTGAAATAAAGCAGCCTGAACATCAGTCTCAACTTTAGACAGTAACTGTGCCGCGACCACGGGGATCAAAGTCCTGGTGCGACGTGACCGTAAACGTTGTGCCGGAGAAGGCATTCCATTCCGTGGTGTGTTGCGGAGGTTGAGTAGTGCTGCATAAATGTCACAACCATCACAGGCACATTTTTCTAGGAGCTGCTTGGCCGACCGGACACCATGCTCTGCTAGACCATTTGATCTCGGGTAGTGGGGACTGCTTGTGACATGGTGAAAATCCCACTGGTGGGCAAAGCTCCTGAATTCCCTGCTTGAAAACGATGGCGCATTGTCAGTCTTCAACTGTTGGGAAATCCCATGTGTAGAAAAGTGCTGCTTCAATGTTGTGATCACAGTGGTGCTGGAAAGGTTTGGAAGGATGTCAAACTCCCAACAGCCAGAGTACGAATCCACTAAGACCAAGTAATGCTTGCCGTCCCACTCAAACACATCAGCTGCTGTGATGGACCACAGTTTGTCAGGGACGGGGTGCAGATGCAAGGGTTCACTCATTTGATGCTGTCATAGACGATTACATGGGGCACATTTGGAAACTTCTCTTTCAATGTCACTATATACAGTGGGCCAGAACATTGTTTCACGCGCCCTACGTTTAGTGGACTCAATGCCAGGGTGACCTTAATGGAGCTGTGTCAAGTAATACTTCTGGAGAGAGTGAGGGATTACATATCTATGACCACGCAAAATTAAACCATCATCCACAGTCAATTCATCCCTCATAGCGTAAAATGGTCGGATGTCATGCGAAATTTCCTTGAATGAGTCAGGCCAGTCCACCCATTGAGAATGGTGTCCGCAAGACGCTGGCAGGTAGCATCTGCCTGAGTGCTCTGCTTAAGCTCCTCAATTCTTCTGGATGACAACACCTCATCCAAAGCTAACACATCATAATCCTCAACAGCTCCAGGGTTCTCAGTGGTGGGGAGGTGTGCACGCGAAAGAGCATCAGCAATATATAGTTCACGGCCTCGTTTATAGACAACATTCAGGTGGTATCGCTGAAGCTTGAGCATCATTCGCTGGATTCGTGCAAATGCCGTGTGCAACGGCTTTCTCAGTATGGTTATGAGTGGCTGATGATCCGTTTCCACAGTCACTGGGCGGCCATAGATATAAACATGGAATTTCATACAAGCGAAAACTAGTCCCAATAATTCTTTCTCAATTTGTGCATAACGAGCTTCAGTCTCAGTAAGAGCTCTTGATGTGAATGCCACAGGCCTGTCATCTTGAAGACAGACTGCACCAAGACCATGCTGCGAGGAGTCAGCAGACAATATCACCGGTTTGTGTAGATCAAAATACTGTAGGACAGGTGGACTTGTCAGATGTGCTATAAGTGTATCCACAGCAGCAGCATGTTGTTCAGTCCAACACCAGTCAGCATCTTGGCGCAGGAGCTGACGGAGAGGAGACGCTATCTCACTGTAGAGGTAAATTAATTTTGAGAGATAATTGGTCATGCCAAGAAACCTCTGTAACGCATGTTTGTCCTCTGGGACAGGCATTTGGTGAATGGCCTTGAGTTTTTTCTGGGTCAGGCTTAACACCTTTATCTGTGAGAAGGTGGCCTACATACGGCACCTCTGAAACTCTAAAGCGACATTTAGTGGGGTTAAGCTGTAGATTGATGGCTCTGGCACGATCTAGGATACATGTAAGCCATTTGTCATGTTCCCCAACAGAAGAGCCCCAAATCAAGATATCATCCACAACTATTTCGCATGGTTGTCCGGCAAAAAGCTGTTCCATGCATCTTTGAAAGACTTCACTTCCTGTGGAAATCCCATATGGCATCCATAAGAATTTGTATCTTCCAAATGGGGTCATGAATGTTGTGAGTGTTGATTCCTCATCCGGGGGGGATTTGCCAGAATCCACACTTCGCACCTAAAATACTAAATACCTTTGCATGTGGCATATCAGCAATTCCTTGTTCCACAGTCTTTAATGGGTGGTGAGGCCTCAGGAGAGCCTTATTAAGGTGCACAGGATCAATACATATGCGTACCGTGCCATCCTTCTTTACTGCAGCTGCCAAGGCAGACACCCAAGGGGTAGCCTCCTCCACTGGGGAGATGATGCCCAGTCTGATCATCCTTTCCAGTTCATTGACAACTTTGTCTTTCATGGAAAAAGAAACCGGAGTTCCCCAGGCGCTTGGTTACACCTAGATTCGCTTCCACCCCAGTGGACACTTTCCAATATCCACAATTGGAAATCACGTAAAAAAGGATGATGGGTGTGGGTTAGCGCTTCATAGAAGTCCCCAGAGGAAAGGCACAGAAAAGGATGTGCCACTTAAGGACAGGCTGTTTAGGCAAAGTGCCAAGTTCAGTCTTCTTAAAACCTCAAAAAGAACACAGAAAGGCGTATATGGTGCAGTATTGTCTGACAATTAACCTAGTTCCCAACCGGGATACATGAGTTGCTTGGAACTAACACACGCCATAACTGGCCACTTGCCACATACCTTACTAGCCCTAATGCTTTAAAGATTCTGCTCTTGCCGTCACATCTGCACAAATACAAGGTAAGTAAGGTATGTGGCAAGTGGCCAGTTATGGCGTGTGTTAATTCCAAGCAACTCATTTATACCGGTTGGGAACTCTGAATGTTAGCATATGAAACTCGTTTTTGCCTGCTACTTAACTTTGAACACAAAAGCCGCTCTGATTTTCAGCATATTGGTGCCCTCATGCTGCAGTTGTTTTGTGTTGTTTTTAAACGTTGGTGTTTGGGAATGTCTCTTTTGAAATAATAAAGTCAATTTGCGCCACTCCTGTACAAGCAGTCGCTACCCCACGTAGGTGTCTGGTAATATTTTTCGTTTTTGTGTTTGCTAATATTTGCAGGTTTAATCCTGAGAAGGGAATGTTATCCCCAAGTCGATATTTGTGGATAAGTGATTGTTCTACCAGGGGTTCTCCCTTGGTGCGTTTTTCTTTAGTTTCAATATTTAGAGTTTCAATACTCATTTCAATCACGCCAATATACATAATCTTGAAATTAAGCCCGAGTATGGCAGGTTTTCTGAATGAAGTTCGTAAAGGCACGCATTGGTGCCAAGATGCAGATAAAGTATTTGCCGACGGGGCTGATTTAAGTGACCCTGTATTAAGTAACTCTCGTCAGAGAGGACCTAAAATAGCTAAACTCTTAAAGAGACAGATCAGATCCAACTGGGAAATTTCCTCCCTTTCCAATTATCTTAAAAAGAATATGATTCCAAGGGTCCTTCGTATCTATACCAAGCAGTCCTCTCACATCATTAAAGAGGGCTTTCGCTAGGAATGGCAGGAGGCTGCAGAGGAACGTTCTCGTAAGTTTATGCAAATTATTTGCAAGTACGAAAAATCAGAATTAGAGACGGTTGATGCCGAAGTTAGAACTGAAGTTGATTTATTAAAAACCGAAACTGATGGATCTTTTCAGGAGGTGGAAGGGAGGCTACAACAACAGATGGAAAGGTATGAAGGAGAAATTAGAGAAAGAAAGCAGCGCAAATTCATGAGGGATTCAGATGATTATAAAAATGGTCTAGTGTATAAGACTAAAAGAGTCAGGAATAATGGCCGCAACTATGCATCCTCCTTTGAAGGGGATTCCACAGATACTGATGGGGACAGTAATATCAGTGCTGATCATAGCCCTGGCTCCAGAAGAGGCATTCTAAAAAAGGGGGTGTCTTTTTTAGAGAGGGACATTCTCCCAGACAAACTGCAGGATCGAAAAAAAATGGGGCTACAGAGGCTTTCGAGGAAACAACAAGAGAGGCCGAAATCAGTATGAATAGCATCGAGGAGGGGTGATCGTTACAGCACTCCCAATGATAGAGATGTGAGTGAAGCTTATTCTATTTTGACATCAGTGATTCACCAGTCTAGTAACCTGGTTGATCCAGAGGTTCTTATCAATAGGACCGATTTAGGAACAAATGTACCATTTATTGTTCCCATTAATAATTATGTGCTCAACTCTAATGTGACAGGCAGCAACAGCCTAAGAATCGTTAATCTGTCCAACTTCATACTTAATGATAATCATATCTCCGTCCTCAGTAAAGGCCTCTCTTTTGTACCGGCTCCTAGTGTGGACAAATTTGAATGGATAAAGGATATTCAGCTTTTTGTGCGGAAGTTGGCACTACACAAATTATATAAAGTCAAGGACGAGCAGAGAGCAAAAAATTTGGGGCTCGAAATTACAGACTTACCATGTTTAGCAATACTGATTTAATTACTGGAAGAACAAGAATCTTCATCTGGCCTTACTGATTTACGATCCAAAAGTAGGTTTACCCCGAATTTTAAGGAATATGGCAATCTAGAATTATTTAGTAAGTTGTTTAGTTTGGAAATTGAGAATATTGACATCACAAAAGTTATGGCATCCAGTACCGATAACCTAACTGTAAAAGAGAGGCTAGCCTTAAAAGAGCTAGAGTCCGAAAAACAATCATAATAAAACAATCTGATTAAGGCGGGAACATTGTAATAATGTCTGCTGGATACTATGACAAAAAGTGGTATATAGGATTTTGGTTGATAATGACACCTATATCAAACGGTCTAGGGATCCACCTAACCGTTTTGTTGCAGAACTTAAAAACTTGGTGGATTGGGCATTTGATCATACTTTGATTACTAAATCGGAACGGGAATTTCTTGTCCCGACATCTCCTACAATAGCTACATTCTATGGTATTCCCAAAACGCACAAAAAATCTTCAAGAGCCAACAGGCCACCCAATAGTTTCGGGCAATGATAGCCTCACTCAGAATGCCAGTATATTCCTAGACAAAGTGTTAAGAAAATATGTCATCAGTCTACCCTCATATTTGAGAGATACCAAACAAACTCTTCAAATAATAAAAGATAGGGGTATGGTTGACCAAACACTTCTCTGCAGTCTTGACGTAGAATCACTTTATTCATGTATTCCCCATGAATTAGACCTTGCCCATGTCAAACTAATTCTCAACAGAGATAATACCTTGAGTGACCTTACAAAGACATTTTTGATTAAGCTTCTGCAGTTTGTATTGACCCACAATTATTTTATATTTAGAGGTCAGTACTACCATCAATTAAGGGGCACGGCAATGGGTTCTTCAGTAGCACCTTCGTATGCCAATTTATACTTGGGAATTTTGGAAGAAAAATGCCAACAAAATGCCGATTTGAAATTCTATTTTGAGAAGGTTGATTTATGGGTAAGATACATTGATGATGTTTTGGTGTTCTGGAAAGGTACCAAGGAAGAATTCATAGAGTTTGTCACACTTCTCAATAATAATGAATATAATCTTAAATTTACATATGAGGTTCAACAATCTAGCATCTCATTCTTAGATATTAAGATTTCAAAGACCAAGCAGGGACTATTTTCTACCACGCTTTACAAAAAAGAGTCAGCCACAAACAACCTCCTACATTGGCAGAGTTTCCACCCTAGCCCAAAAAGAAAAGGTATCCCAGTTGGCCAATATCTCAGGTTGAGAAGGCTATGTTCCACTATGAACGAGTTTGAGTTGAAAGCAAAGGATCTGCAGAGAGATTTTCGGGAAAAGGGGTACCCCAATAACCAGTTTAAGAGGGCGTACCAACGAACCATTTCTACACCTCGCGAAACCCTGTTGGCAGATCAAGCACTTAAAAAAGACAACGTACTAAGATGCATAGGGACCTTTGATAAGGGCTGGCATTATGTCCATGAAACACTGAACAGGTTCTGGCCTTTACTGACAATTGATCCTCAATTACAGGATGTTTTACCAAAAAGGGCTTCAGTCACAGCCAGACGTAGTAAAAATCTAAGGGACAAGTTGGTGCATAGCCACTATACCGTGCCCAAAGCCCAGTCTTCATCAACTTGGTTATACGGTAATCTGCGGGGAACATACCAGTGTGGTCATTTTGTAGCCTGTAAACACATTTTGAGACGGTCCAAAAAAATCATGGACTCACGGAAAACACAGGAGTATGAAATAAAAACATTTTGCAATTCCAATTCAGTGGGCATAGTGTATCTCACCCAATGTGAATGTGGCAAGATGTACGTTGGCAAGACTCTTCGTCCTTTCAAGAGAAGGATTATGGAACATATCCATTCCCCTAGATGAATACAGGAGACCCCTATATCCCGCCATCTCAATACCATAACAACAACGCTATGGTCTTAAAGTTCTGTGGTTTGGAATTGGTGTCTCCATCACCAAGAAAAGGCAATTTTGATCGCAAATTATGGCAAAGAGAGTGCCGATGGATTTACAAGCTTCAGACTCTGGCTCCTAAGGGACTTAATGAAGGTTTTTCATATACTCCCTTCTTGTAATTTCCATGTTGTTACCGGTGACAGTAGGTACCCCCGTTTCCCTTGCCCTGTAGGTTTAGTATTCATTTTTCGGTTTCAATACTATTGGGTTGACCGTTTCCTGGAATCTGAAGGTTTACCATCTCTTTATTTCATCATTGTGCCATTATGTAGAAGAATCTGTATCAGGTCCTCCGTTTCAACATTACCCTTTGCAGGATGGCAATCACGGCAATCATTAATATTAGCAATATTATTAATATACAGTAAGTTGATCACCAGTCCACTATGATATTGTTCACAGCATCACCAGTGTCTTTTCTGTACACTCATAGTGGCATTCCCACTGTGAGTACAGGGATACACATGACCAGTGGGCAGTTGCCTGATAATTGTTGATAACAGATTTCATCCACGAGAAGGATTACCTAGCTATCAAGCCTGATGTGTTTTTAAATCTTAGGCTGGTTATTGTTTTGGTAGCCTTCTATTAAGTTGTTGCTAACTACGGTATTCATTCAGTGGGACAAGTATTGTATTGGTCTAATTAAGACATGTGATGGTCCATTGACCCTATAGGACACTTGCTATACACTGCTATTGGCCCATGTTTAACAGGTGACTGTGCATTGATTGGTTTGGACGTATTCAATGTTATGATGAACTTTTCCACACATATTATGTAATGCTTTTAGGGATATCCATCGAACATTAAAAGTTGGATTACATCAGTTATTAAGACTGTGGATTTAGGAATTATAAGATTTGTGACAATAAGATTGCTATAGTCTTGCGTACATTATAACCATTAGGTGATGGACACGTAGTAATACCGAGACACGAGTAATTCCAGCCAATTAAGACTTATCGAGTGATCCGGATTGGTAGGATTTAATGATACATAGGAGGTGCTCCTTGGTTCCTATTGGTCAACTAAAGAAAACTTTTTCTTTTTAAGGTGGGAGGTAGACAAGCAACGACAAGCTATTCATTCTATCTTTTGCTCCAGACGAAGCTGGTTCAGGCCGGCGAAACATATGTTGAGCTGATTGCTTAATGTTTTGATTTTAACTTGTGTTGTCTTTGTGCAGATGTGAGGGCAAGAGCAGAATCTTTTTTTTTTTTGTGAAAGGATTTTACCAGGAAGGATACATTGAGATTTCTCTCGTTTTCAAGTATGTCCTGGGTGGCGAGTATGTACCGTTAGGTGTCTTGCCAAGGACACTTACTGGAGAGGTTGCTCGCTGGGATCGAACCCATGACTCCACAGGCTCTCTCCATGCAGAGCAGTGACATTACCTCTACTCCATCCAGCCGGTAATGCTTTAAAGCATTAGGGCTAGTAAGGTATGTGGCAATTGGCCAGTTATGGCGTGTGTTAATTCCAATCAACTCATGTATCCCGGTTGGGAACTCTGAATGTAAGCATATGAAACTCGTTTTTGCCTGCTACTTAACTTTGAACACAAAAGCCGCTCTGATTTTCAGCATATTGGTGCCCTCATGCTGCAGTTGTTTTGTGTGTTTTTTAAGGCTAGGGTCAGACGAGCGTGATTTCTACGGACTGTACGTCCGTGCACACGGACGTACGTCAGTACGGAAGACACAGTAGTGGCAACACAGTCTGTTTATTCACTGATGTATATTTTGACGGATGTAGGAGGGAAAATAAATTAAAAAACATTTTGTCCGTGAAAAATGCTGGACGTATAAATGCAGTCCGTCTGACCACATTCCATCACTCACACACAAAGCTATGCAGACGTTGCGGACACAGCGCACTTTGTGCGGCCGTTCTAGGGGTTGTACGTTCTTGCCTGCCTTGCGTCCGTGGGCCGCGGCCGTTGTGTGTCCACAGTTCAGCGCGGAAGTACTTCATGTGTCAGGCTCCAATGGGCTTTCTGTCATGCTATCACGGACGTACTTTTAGGCGCAATCACGGACGTGAACACTACGCTCGTCTGACCCCAGCCTAAACGTTGGTGTTTGGGAATGTCTCTTTTGAAATAATAAAGAGAATTTGTGCCAATTTTGTGCCACTCCTGTACAAGCAGTTGCTACCCCACGTAGGGGTAGGTGTCTGGTAATATTTTTCGTTTTTGTGTTTGCTAATATTTGCAGGTTTAATCTTGAGAAGGGAGTGTTATCCCCAAGTCAATATTTGTGGATAAGTGATTGTTCTACCAGGGGTTCTCCCTTGGTGCGTTTTTCTTTTTCTTTAGTTTACTTATTTCAAAAGGCCTCAATGAAGACTTCGAACTTTGCCACTTTTTATGAAGACGTTGGATCCCTAGATTAGGTATCTGTCATGGTGGATTTTAATATACATCTCCATTGGTCTTCCCCTTTTTTTTTTTTTTACCCACTGGTTTTTTTATTCCTTTTTTAATACTTTAGATTTTTACCAATTTAATGTATTTTTAGGAATATCCTGTTCACTCCTATTAGTTGAAAATATTTTCTCCCTCCACACTTTTGGGGGGTGGTATGGTATCAGTTCGTATAATGTTTTAAATTCTCCCTTTTGGGCTGTTTAATTGAAGTGGAATTTCCTATATATTATTTGGAAGGTGGCATGTTTATACCCATTTTAGATCTTATAGGAATACCCCCTCCTATTGAAGTCCACTTATAAATTCATTTTATCATGGTTTTTAATATTTTATTTCTCAGATATGCAATTTTAATTGATTTGAAAAAGGTGTAACAACAATCACCCACTTCCTTGTGGATTTTATGGGGGGTAATGTGCAATATTTTGTGAGTGTTCATATGTTTACGCATATTTTATTTTGACCAAAAGATTGGAATGCCCCTTTTGGAGATTTACTTTTAGGGGAAGAGATGCTGTGGGCCCCCCCGTTTGACTCTGGACACTTGTATGCAGTACATCGCCCATTGTAAGTGGTGAGCGGGGTGATGATTTGCGATTATTTGCCCACAAAATCCATACGCTACGCTGAGGGAATGATCCGTCCAGCTGCGGTGGGGAGGGACCGGAACCTCTGGTTTGGAGGGGATACTGCCCTGGCGTGCGTCCCAACCTGAGACGCAGGCTGATCCTCACACGAGAGGGTTCTGCCTCACTTCCGGTTATCTTTATCGTCCCCTTACTGGATGTGGTAGGCCTACAAAGATGGCGCCGGCCGGCGGAAGTTGCTGGACGGCTAATTGTAAATCACTGCAGCTGAGTATCAAAGAAAAACTTTTGTATTTAAAATGTGACGGTTCACTCTCCATGTAATTCTGTCCTGTTTTTTTTGCCACTGATTAAGCCTGTGTAACAGGCGAAACGTGTGTAGCGCTGTTTAAAACTGTGTTGCTGCAATTGCTCGTTTTTGGCCATCAGAGGGAGACAAAAGCCATATGGACTATGCGGGACCTAAACGAACTACAAAATCCATCAGGCTTTGCGGCGGATACAGGAAGTGGGTGGGACAGAGGGGAAGGACGTAAGCAGCGTCGTGCAGAAGAGCGCCAGAGTGAGCGGAGCGGCGAAAGACAGAGGACGCAAGTGAGTCTGCCAGGGATTCGAGATCAGGCCGGAGTGCAGACGCTGCCTCGAGGGCGCTGTAGATCGGGACAGTAACTTGTGAAGGCATACCCATTTATCACTGAGAGGTTTGCGCAGAACTTCAGTTCCAGTTGGACCCCCTGTAAGGAGACCGCGATGATCCATGGGGAGTACAGGCGGTAGGCCGTAGTTTCTTGTGTTGGAGATCGGACAAGCAAGAGAGCAGACCCAGTGGCACAGAGTTCCGGAGGACAAGCGGAGAGACATCCTTGATCGGGCAGTGGGACAGATTGTCTAACGGATGGGTGAGAGGCCTTACAGGCCGCAAGTCCGAGTATAACCAAGCACGCTGCATTATTGTTCAAATCTACAGGGCCCCAACGTGACTAGTCGAAGATTTGCTTATTACATTCACTGGCCAGTTGAATATGGTACCTGGGTACACGAATCAATACACGTACACCTTTTTTAGACATTACATTCACGGGACTTACACTCCAGAACGGAGGGGGTTAATCCTTTTCTTTTGCCGCCGCGTGTTTTTCCCACATTACGAAATCCTGTCGTTCATATACCGTATTTACATTATATATGCCACTTTATTGGGATCAGTAAAGTATATAACCTATAAAATCCACAACAGTGCTGGTGTATATTTATTCCCTAGTGCGGGGAGACTAACCCGAGGTTAATTCTGCGGCTCCTCCGGAGGTGAGCGCTATACGTGGGGGCTCGTTTCGGGATCTCAGTCTCTGTAATAACCACAATTAAAGGGTTAATTATGGATCCAGACACTGCTGCCAAATGGTGTGAGGAGTACAATAGCCGAATATAATACATTCGGAAAATACATTAAGACGAACCCAGACACTTCTCACACATATGTTCTTTTTGAGTGGAGAAAGGGTGTTCCCATGTGTTTTCAGGGCACGAGCGTGAAGCTGACGACAAGGTAGAAGTTCCACTGATTCAGCCAAGTGCGCCACGTGGCGAGCCCACGAATGTTCCCACGCCCAGTCCGCTGGCCATGATCGGGCCTGAATTTATAGTGGCTATCGGAGATTTGCTGGCTAAATATCAAAGAGCAAGCCCTCCACACACTAATTTTGGTTATCGACGGTTGAGGAATTTTACAGGAAACGTACCAACTCTGGCGGGAGAAGAAACCTTTGAAGAATGGGTAGAACAGGCGATGCAGACTCTGGATGAGTGGGAAGTCCCTGAAGTGCAGAAGAAGCAAAGGATTACTGAGAGCTTGAAGGGACCTGCGTCAGAGGCGGTTAGAAACCTGAAGTTGAGTAAACAAGACTGCACTGTCTTAGATTACCTAAACGTTTTACAGGAAGTCTTTGGGCGAACAGAAAAGGCTGCTGAGCTCATGTACCAGTATGAGCATACTTACCAGCGAAAAGGTGAGAGAATGACTGAATATATGAGGCGCCTAGATAAGAATCTGCACCAGATACTTAAGAAAGGGGCCGAACCGGCCACAATAGATAAAATCCGAATGCAGCAGATATTGAGGGGCGCTCAACCTTTAGATCCTGTGACGCTACAGCTGAGAACCAGAGAAGGTAACCGAGAATTTAAGTACCTGGAACTGATCCGAGCTGTTAGAGAAGAAGAGGCTCTACTGGAAGAGAAATCCTTAAGGAGAGGAGAAAGAGTTTACGCACAACCAGTAAGGCATAACGAATATCTGCAAACTGAAGATGATTCGTCGGACACTTATGGATCTGAAGTTGACGGACAAGAGCATCTGTTTGTTCCTATATCCACAGAGAGTACTGCAAAAGAGTCAACCATTCCTACATATAGTGAAATACACAAGACTGTCAAGAAGGTGCAAGAAGCTCAAGTTGAACTGAAACAGGCGCACACGGACCTGTGCCGAGTACTTTTGAAGGTGGCCGAGACACAGACCGATATGCAGAAGTTCCTTACTGATATACGGACAACTGGAGTTGCTGTGGTGTCTGGCCAGGCTCCTTCAACCGAATCGCCACAAGCAAGTGCGCCTCCGTCTTTAAAGAAGAGATGTTTCAGTTGTGGGGAAATGGGTCATTTCCGAGCACAGTGCAAAAACCAAAGGCCTGAAGGAAATAAAGTGGAAGAGTTCCTAAAGGCCTTAGAAGGGCTGCTATCTACCTCACAGGTGGGAAATGCCAGAGGGCCCAAGTGAAGGAGCAAACTAGGTGCCCAATGGTTGAAAACCGCTCCAAAATTCAAGCCAGAACCAAGCGGCTGAGAGGGCCCAGAGTCTTGCCAACTGCTGAGCCTACCAGGACTGAAAGAGTCACTCCCTTAGTATCCGGTCCTATGTCATGGGGAAACAATGCACAACCAAAAC
Source organism: Leptobrachium leishanense (assembly GCA_009667805.1). NCBI lineage: Eukaryota > Metazoa > Chordata > Amphibia > Anura > Megophryidae > Leptobrachium > Leptobrachium leishanense. The sequence continues at coordinate 27,638,518 of CM019075.1, read as the reverse complement.
CTCCACGAGTCAAGAAAAGGCCAGGGTACAGCGAACTGGGTCTAAACCTCCTGTGGCTATGACAAAGTTTCCTGACCAGCTGATGGGAGAAGGACCTATCGTTCCAATCCAAGTAGAGGGAGTCTACACTAAAGCCCTGTTAGATTCGGGGGCTCAAGTAACATTGATCTATCGAGACTTCTACGAGAAGCTCTTGAAGCACATACCTCTACAGAAAATAAAGGACCTTGAGATCTGGGGTATCGGAATGGAGAAGCTCCCCTATGATGGATATCTACAGGTGAAGTTAGAAATTGGATCTGAAGTTATCGGACAGTCTGGAGGTTGTGATGCATTGGCCATTGTGTGTCCTCGGCCTTCAGGGGCCAACAGAAGTTCTATGATAGTGGGGACGAATACTGATCTGGTGAGACGTCTTCTGACTCCGATAGTAATGGAAGAAGGTTCTACCAGAGGAGTGCACCCGATGTTACGTCCGGTCTATCAGCGAATGGTCGAAGAACAGAGGGCACCTGCTTAAGTGGGGCATCTGTGGAGATTGGGAGGAACAGAGAAGGTTCTGCAATCAGGAGAAGTGACGAGTTTCCGGGCTTCAGTCAAGTTGAACGGATCACAACCGGGTCCCTACGTGGTACTGGAAACTGATCTCAGGTCATGGGAATGAAGCCGGAGTAGAAGTAATTCCTGAGATAATCTCCACAAGAGCTTTGAAACGGACACGAGGAAGAGTTTCGGTTAGTGTGTGCAATGTGTCCGTTTCTCCAGTGATCCTGAAAGCCCGAATGCCCATTGGGCAAGTAGCGTCCGCTACACCTCTCTCCCCTACCGATTTAGGAGGGAGAGTGAATAAAGAGATTCCAGCTGAAAGGTTCTATCCTAAAGATGCTCCCATCTCGCTTGAATGGAAGAAACGACTTCAGTCCCAGATCCTGTAATGGAAGGACTTATTCTCGAAGGATGAGTTCGACGTGGGTTTAGCTAAGAGTACTGAACATTGCATTCGACAAGAAGATAAGCCGTTTCATGAAAGGTCAAGACGAGTTCCGCTGGGAGACTTGGATAATCTACGAGAACAGCTAAATGAACTACAGAGGACTAAGGTGATTCAAGAGTCCAGGAGTCCGTACGCTTCTCCAATAGTGATGGTTCGAAAGAAAAATGGTTCTATCCGTCTATGTATAGACTATCGCACGCTAAATCAGAGAACCATTCCGGATCAATATGCCACTCCTCGGATAGAAGATGCCTTACAGTGTTTGTCTGGAGCAAAATGGTTTAGTGTACTAGACCTGCGAAGTGGGTATCATCAGATACCAATGCATCCTGAGGACAAAGAGAAGACTGCGTTCATCTGCCCACTGGGGTTCTTCGAGTTCAACAGAATGCCTCAAGGCCTTACGGGGGCTCCCGCCATGTTCCAACGGTTAATGGAGAAGACAGTCGGGGACATGAACCTGATCGAAGTGTTGGTGTATCTTGATGATATTATTGAGTTCGGGAAGACTCTGGAAGAACATGAGCAGCGGTTGGAAAATGTCTTGAAGTGACTCCACGAAGAAGGGTTGAAACGGTCTCTGGAGAAGTGTCAATTTTGCCTACCTTCTGTTACGTACCTGGGACATGTTGTTTCAGCTGAAGGTGTTTCGACAGATCCTAGGAAGTTGGAAGCCGTAGCTTCCTGGCCTAGACCCCGAAATGTTACTGAATTTAGATCTTTCCTGGGGTTTTGCTCGTATTGCCGAAGATTCGTAGGAGGATTTGCCAAGATAGCTCAACCCTTGAATAAGCTCCTACAGAAGGAAGATGTGGAAGAAGGCTCCAAGGCCTCTGATCGAGGTTCGTCGGCTAAAGGGCAAAGGAAGGCCCGAGAATCCATTCAAGAAGAATGGACTGATCGATGTGAAAGTGCTTTCATAAAGTTGAAGGAGAGTCTAACTCGAGCTCCTGTCTTGGCTTACGCTGACCCTCATAAGCCGTACGAGTTGCATGTGGATGCCAGCAGAGAAGGCCTAGGGGGAGTCCTTTACCAGGAATATGGTGGATTGTTGAGGCCTGTAGCATATGTGAGCCGAAGTCTTACGCCTTCAGAAAAGAACTATCCTACCCACAAGTTGGAGTTCCTAGCCTTGAAGTGGGCGGTAGTAGACAAACTGAAAGATTATCTGTATGGGGCTGAATTTGTGATCAAGACTGACAACAATCCTCTTACCTACATCCTTACTACTGCGAAACTGGACGCAACGGGACATCGGTGGTTGGCCGCTCGGTCAGGGTTTCGGTTCAGCCTGAAGTATCACCCTGGAGTGAATAAATCGAGATGCAGATGCTTTGTCGAGAAGGCCCTACACTACGGAATGGACTCAGTTGACTCCAGATGGGGTGCAAGCCTTGTGTCAAGGAGCAGAGTGCCGTGTCAAGGGAGTAGTTGAAGCAGAAGCTATAGGAGTTATGGCTGTGGCTGTCCCAGAGATTTAGAGATTTACTGTAATCCGACACAGCTGAGGGATAAAAGTTTGCCTAATTTTTCGAAACAGGACCTGAGAGCCGATCAGGCTAGGGATCCTTTGATTTCATTAACCGTGAAGGCCCTAAACATGAACCAAAGAGAAATTCTACTGACAAATTCCCCAGAAGGAGCTCGACTAGTATATAAAGAATGGGAACGGTTGAAGATGTTGGATGGGGTGGTTTACCGAAGGGGCCCCTCGAACAATGCCGAAGAGACACAACAGCTGTTCCTCCCCACAAAAACACAGAGAGGGTGTGCTGAGATCCTTGCACGATGATCATGGACATTTGGGTGCCGAGAGAACTTTTAAGCTGGTGAGAGACCGATTTTATTGGCCCTGTATGAGATCTGAAGTTGAAAGTTACTGCCATTCGTGTCTGAGGTGTATTCAGAGAAAGACCCTACCAACTCGAACTGCTCCAATGAGCCATCTGCAAAGTCAAGGGCCTATGGATTTGGTGTGCATTGATTTCCTGTGGTTAGAGCCGGATGCTAGTGGGCAGGGAAATATTCTAGTAGTGACTGACCATTTCACCCGTTATCCCCAGGCGTTCTCTACCAAAGATCAACGAGCTCCTACGGTGGCGAAGGTTTTGATGGAAAAGTTTTTTGTTCACTATGACCTACCAAGGAGAATCCACTCAGATCAGGGCAGAGACTTTGAGAGCCGGCTTGTTGGGAAATTGCTGGAACTGTTAGGAATTCAGAAGACCCGAACTACATCATATCACCCTCAAGGTGATGCTCAACCAGAAAGGTTTAATCGCACGCTGTTAAATATGTTGGGGACACTGTCAAACAGAGAGAAGCAGAGCTGGAGTCGTCACACAGCTATGCTGGTGTATGCGTACAACAGTACGGAGAGTGACGTTACTGGATACTCACCTTACCATCTCATGTTCGGAAGAGAAGCTCGACTGCCGGTTGATTTGGCGTTTGGGCTATCTCTAGATCAGACGTCTGTGGCCTCTCTTAGAAATTATGTGGATAGACTTCGGAAGAATTTGGCATCTGCGTTTGAACAGGCCCGTTTGACTTCAGGAAGCCGAGAACAGAGGAACAAGCGAAACTATGACTTGAGAGTTCGTATACAGGATCTAGAGCCGGGTAATAGAGTGTTGCTTAAGAACTTGGTGTTTCTGCAAGGCATAAACTGGCAGATAGATGGAGTTCTCAAGTCTACATTGTCTGCAAGCAACTGCCGGGTCTGCCAGTTTACCAAATCCAACCTGATGGAAAGGCCGGGCCTCTGAAAAACTGGCACCGAAATCATCTGTTACCTCTGAGAGAAGCTGTAAGAATACCAGTTGGAGACGAATTTTCTTTGCCGAAACCGCCTGTTCCATGCTCGATTCCTGTTACTCCGTCTCAACAGACACGGGTTGTTGGAGAAAGTGAAGGAAACAGTGAGGAAAGTTTTTGTCTGGACTGGGTGCGCTCACCTGAGCCTGAAGAGGTCATCCCAGTTTCTGAACGGTGGGAAAGTAACCTGAGGCCTGAGGCTCCTGAATTCCAATTGCAAGTTTGAGAGTTTGGAGGTTCCTGTAGTTCCAGAAGATGTGTACATAGATTATAGTTCTATGCCTTCACTGGAAGGGTCGTATTCCGAAGAGGTGTCTGCTCCAGTTGTGGACGAAAGAATTGAGCCCGTACCTGTGGCACTTCCACCTGAAGAGGAGATGATTTAGCCAAAAGTAAAAACGTTCTATCCAACCCCCTCAGAGACTCACTTACGACTCACCAGGACATAGCACTGAAGAGGCTGTCACCACAGTGCGAAGGTTGCCCGAAGTGTCTGCTATGTTAGCTGAGGTAGTCAGGAGCATGAGTCAACTTGAGGACGTATATCTGACCCATTGTAGGTTTGCTGCTGAGCCTGTATATATTGCCTAATGTAAATGCTGAAATGTCATGTAAATGTACACCTCCTTGGAGAGACCCAAGAGTTCTAGGAGGGGGGAGAGTGTAGTGCGGTTTAAAACTGTGTTGCTGCAATTGCTCGTTTTTGGCCATCAGAGGGAGACAAAAGCCATATGGACTATGCGGGACCTAAACGAACTACAATATCCATCAGGCTTTGCGGCGGATACAGGAAGTGGGTGGGACAGAGGGGAAGGACGTAAGCAGCCTCGTGCAGAAGAGCGCCAGAGTGAGCGGAGCGGCGAAAGACAGAGGACGCAAGTGAGTCTGCCAGGAATTCGAGATCAGGCCGGAGTGCAGACGCTGCCTCGAGGGCGCTGTAGATCGGGACAGTAACTTGCGGAGGCATACCCATTTATCACTGAGAGGTTTGCGAAGAACTTCAGTTCCAGTTGGACCCCCTGTAAGGAGACCGCGATGATCCATGGGGAGTACAGGCGGTAGGCCGTAGTTTCTGGTGTTGGAGATCGGACAAGCAAGAGAGCAGACCCAGTGGCACAGAGTTCCGGAGGACAAGCAGAGAGACATCCTTGATCGGGCAGTGGGACAGATTGTCTAACGGATGGGTGAGAGGCCTTACAGGCCGCAAGTCCGAGTATAACCAAGCATGCTGCATTATTGTTCAAATCTACAGGGCCCAAACGTGACTAGTCGAAGATTTGGTTATTACATTCACTGGCCAGTTGAATACGGTACCTGGGTACACGAATCAATACACGTACACCTTTTTTAGACATTACATTCACGGGACTTACACTCCAGAACGGAGGGGATTAATCCTTTTCTTTTGCCGCCGCGCGTTTTTCCCGCATTACGAAATCCTGTCGTTCATATACCGTATTTACATTATATACGCCACTTTATTGGGATCAGTAAAGTATATAATCTATAAAATCCACAACAGTGCTGGTTATATTTATTCCCTAGTACGGTGAGACTAACCCGAGGTTAATTCAGCGGCTCCTCCGGGGGTGAGCGCTACACGTGTTTGGCTTGTTGTATTTTATTTGATTTATTTTGGATTAAACCCATTTTCCTTCATTTTGACTTTCACTTGTTTTATTTACTGGTGAAAGATATACCAATATCTATCTTTTGATTACACTGAAAAGGTATCCAGAAGGACCGCTTTGTGTTAAGCAGGTAACCCAATAATACCTGACACGTCTCCATTTGAGGGCTTGCAGCTCTCACTCTGTGTGAGTATGAGCAATCATGTACACTGTTAATTCCTTCCTTGTCAAACAATACTGCACCATATACGCCTGTGTTCTTTTTGAGGTTTTAAGAAGACTCAACTTGGTACTTTGCCTAAACAGCCTGTCCTTAAGTGGCACATCCTTTTCTGTGCATTTCCTCTGGGGAGTTCTATGAAGCGCTAACCCACACCCATCATCCTTTTTTACATAACTTTATCTTTCATAGCTAGCGGGATCCGTCGGGGGGCACACACTGTCGGGTGCATGGATTCATCCAGGTGCAGGTGATACGTGACTGGAAGCTTGCCAATAGTGTCTGTACAAAATAGGTCCTCGTAATCAGTCAGGTTTACTTTATTTGACTGGTGAATTTGGGCACGAGGGTCAATGCTTTGCAATGTGGATAAGGACATGACATTACATTTAGCACCAGTGTCGATTTTCAGCTTAACCTGCGTGTTACATGTGGTAAATATTTATCTTCTATTTGCAAGTAAATCCACACTTTCACAATGAAAACCATCTTGGGAAATCATCACTTTCCACTTCATTTATTCTGTGTACATATTTCTTTTTATTTGCACGAAATGGCAGCATCCACGCACCTGTAATTGGAGGCTTGGATCTCCAGCACTTGGCAAAATGATTCCATTTGTTGCACAGGTTACAGCGTTTATTAAAAGCTGGGCACTTGTTGCGCTCAGTGCCATGCTCGCCACCACAGTTACCGCACTGATGTTCATGCTGCTGTACCGCAAATACTTCTTTCCTTTTTTTTTTAGTTCCTTAGTAGCCTTGTCAGAACGCTCAAATAACATACATATTCTGACAGCAGAGTCCAGTGTCAGGTCTTTTCCCCGTAATAACTGAGCACGAACTGCATCATTGTGGATTCCACAGACAATTCTGTCACGTATTAGTTCATCGGTTAATGCACCAGAATCACATCTTTTAGCCAGCAGTCTCAATGTGGCCACATGGGATTGAATTCCTTTATCAGATTTTTGAGCCATCATGTTAAATGCATGTCTGTCCATTATCACATTCCGTTCAGGTAGACAGATGTCATCAAATTTCTTGATTAACACATCAGGGTCCTCTTTGTCCTCACCCTCTTGAAAGTGAAACGATTCATATTTATCCAGTGCATCTGAACCAGCCAAATTGAGAAAAGTGTAAGCTTGTACCTTTTTTGATTTGTCTGAAAGTCCTGCTTTGCTGTATATGTCCCATTCTATCCTGAATTTCAGCCAGTTGTTAGCAATGTCGTTATCAAAGACAAGTGCTTCTATGCGCCTTAGATTTTGAGTCATGATTCCTCATCAATCTCAATCAATTCTGACACCATGTAGATCTGCACAAACGACGATGGAGTCACCGGGTAAGCTTTATGAAGAACGGCTTTATTCTCCAGGCATTCTGTGTGTGACAGCCTCTGCTTCCTGTTTCTTCCAAGACCCTTACACTTCCTGTCTCCACCCCCATGTCTCCACATATCTATGTATATATGCAACACCCATATTCTACAGCCACGGTCAGTGCCTGCTCCCTGGCAGCACCAGGGGAATATTCATATCTCCCAAATATGTTACAAGTTGGATACACAAGACCATGTGCAATAATCCCTCAGTAAGACAAATTTACACTTTCAGCAATGATCAGGTTTGTTTTTATCTTTTCTGTAATCATTTTCGTATTTTGAAGAGTCTCCATTTTCTCCTTGAACAAACTAGGTTTTAAAGGGCCACTACCACCAAAAAAATGAAATCTTATGTTTATTTTATGTTGCTGATATCTTAACATGCAAGAGAAAAACTAAGCGCAAGTAAGTTAAAAACTAAGCACATGTATAGGTCACTGTATCACTGTATGTGTTACTATAGGTGTCATCCATTGTGTGATATTTTGTGTTGTAAACTGCCCCCCCCCCACAGTATCTTTCCATCACTTGCTCCTCATTGTGTGGCTTTGGCCATAGTATGGAGTCTATAGGTCGATCATTGTTTCCAATCTCATTGTGTTGTGTGGGATTCATTCAAAGGACATCACTTGGCGGTAGATTAAAAGTCTTAAACTCCCGGTCATATCTCATTCAGCTGCCAGATTTTATCTCAGGTAGCCTGGAGAACAGGCTGTTGAACTGTTAAATACTCTAGATTAGTTTAAACCAGAGAAGTAAAGAGGAACCTCTCTCCAGTGTAGGCAGGGCCAGCCCAAGCTACTGTGCTGCCTGGAGCGACGGATGAATTGCTGCCCCCCCAAAAAAAAAACATGTGGCATGTAAAAGCGTATGTACGCATGTACGCTCATACACACTGCACATTACTGTATCAGAGCTCCACAGTGTTTAAACTCACAGTAATGTGCGGTGTGTATGAGTGTATCACAGAGCTGTACAGCAATAATACTCACGCTCATACACACTGCACATTACTGTGAGTTTTATTGCTGTGCAGCTCTGTGATACGCTCATATACATTACTGTATCAGAGCTCCACAGCATTAAAACTCACAGTAATGTGCAGTGTGTATGAGCATATCAAAGTGCTCCACAGCAATAAAACACAGTAATGTGCAGTGTGTATGAGCGTATCACAGAGCTGCACAGCATTAAAACTCACAGTAATCTGCAGTGTGTGTATGAGTGTGTCACAGAGCTCCACACATCCATCCATGCACACACATATACATTCTCACACACCCAGACCCAGACATACAGTCTCACTCACATACAGTCTCACACACAAACACCCAGTCACAGGGAGGGGAGAGGGGGAGAGATGGGAGTGTAGGAGCGATGGGGATTGGGGAAAGTGGGGATGGGCGTTAGAGGAATGGATGGGGAGAGAGAAAGAGGGATAGGTGAATAGAAAAATATACTTGCCAGCAGGCTCTGTCTGCAAGCTGACCCCTGCCTAGGGTTGCCACCTTTTCTTCAAACCAAACCTGAACACTCTAGCGTTGGGCTTGGACAGCCATTTTTCTGTTGTAGAGTATACATTATTGGTATATTTACGTTATGCGTATATATAATGGCACGTGGTATACATGGCATGTCAGGCTAGTATTATGGCAGACTGGTATACATGGCACTAGTGTTATGGCATACTGGTATTATGACACTGGTATACATGGCACATTGGTAGACATGGCATACTGGTAAATGTGCCACAGCCAGCCACTGCCTGAGCGGGAGAAAGTGGCTGATGGGAGGAGGCGGAGGACCTGGCAGAGTGGGGACTGGTAGGAAGAGACATCACCAACCACGCAACACGTGATCACCCCCAGTCAGCGAATGAGTGGAGCCGAACTGCCGGAGTGACCATCTCTCACTCTCGCGGCCACTGCAACTGAGAGTACATTCAGCAGGCAACACACACATACCGGGTGGCTGGCTGGTCCCAACCGCAGCCTGTGGATCCAGCCACCCACATAATCTCGCACTGGCCCGTGTGGATGTAACCCTGCACCTCCTGCGCTGGCTAAAAAAAAAAAAATAGTACAGCGGGGACAGCAGCGCAAAAATTTGCCGCTGTCAATTTTCTGCCACTCGAAGCAAGCGCTCCCCTCTGCTCCATCATCGGGCTGGCCCTGAGTGTAGGACTCATCTATAGGAGCAGTTGGGGGTGCACACCAGTAATTATGGGAAATACAATGATAACGGTCAACTGGGAGTGGTAAATAGGGATGGGCCGAAAACTCCCGTGTTCAGTTCGCATTCGAACTCGAACAATTTAAAAAGTTGGAATTCGAACGCAAACACGATGCAAACTCAATGCAAGTCAATGGGACTCGAACGTTCAAATTTTAGAGTGCCCTCAAAGAGGGCATATATGCAAGATATTGGCCATAAAAGGTGTATAGGGGTCTGGGTAGTGCCCTGGGGAACAGGAAGCCAGGTAAAAAAGTTTAAAAAGTTTTTAAAGGAACAGTGATTTTTCCATGACCGAGGTTAAGAATAAAACCAAAAAGTTCCTTATAATATCGTGCCTAGGAGGGTCCCCATAACCTGCCTGTGAAGTGGCGGAGTTGTAGGATGTATAGAAACATTTAAAAAGAAAAAAATTACATTTCAAATGACGGTAAATGGTTTTCCTTTAATCTATTCATAATCAACTGCTTGGGGCGGCAGCCTGTATGAAAAGAGGAGTCATTTTAGGACACGCAGAACAAGTTTAGTGATTTTTTGGCTAAATTATGGTGCCTCTTACGCAGACTTTGGATGAAAGTAACAATAGGTGCTTTAAAATTGGGCCTTTAGTGTCGGCAACAGTGCCTTCAGACCATCCGTAACCCCTCTGAGGTATTGTGGATTCTGTGGAAGAGTGCAGTGGTGGAGGTTTTGGGAATGCAGAACCTATCTATTCCGTTACATCAGCATCAGGGGAGTGATAGCTGCTGATCCAGGACTGATTCATTTTTATAAATGTCAGCCGGTCTACAGAGTCGGTGGACAGACGCACTCTTTTGTCTGTGACAAAACCTCCAGCGGCACTGAACGTCCTTTCAGAAAGCACGCTGGATGAAGGGCAACCTAGTAACTCCATAGCATATTGGCCAAGTTCTGGCCAGCGATCCAATCTCAACACCCAGTAAGCCAGTAGATCATCTGCTGTAAAGGTATCCAGGTCTGCCCTTGCCCCTAGGTAGTCCTGCACCATATGGTGAAGACGCTGGCAATGGGTGCCTACATTTGACATCCCTGGGCGTCGTGGATTAAAAAAATTGGAAAAGGCATCAGTCAAGCGCCCCCCTTCACCGCTCTTCTTCTGATCAACCGCAGCCTCAGAAGCACCTGTGTCAGCACTTGTGTAACACCTTTCCAGGCACTGGTAGGTTACCAAGTGTTGCTTTAGAGCGTCCTCAAATTGTTTCATCCTGTCCTCCCTCTGTGAGGGCAGGATGAGCTCTGCAACCTTACCCTTGTATAGTGGATCAAGAAGGGTTGCCAACCAGTAATGATCCCTCTCCTTGATAGCACGAATCCTGAGGTCCTTTAGCAGGCTTTGCAGGATAAGGGAGCCCATGCAGCGTAGGTTGGAGGTGGGATTAGCTTCCAAGTCTTCCTGGTTGCTGAAGATGACCCTATTGTGCACTACCTCCTCCCAGCCACGTACTAGTCCTTGAGTTTCTGGGGACAAAAAACCCTCCCTTGAGGAATCCCCACCTTCAATGACCCCACGACTTAAATATTCCTCCTGTCTGATCTGAGGTCCCGCATGAATGCTGTCTGCGTAAAGACTGGGGCCTTGAGAGCTAGGGAAGTCCTCCGCTTCCTCCCGCTGCTCTGCCTCTAGTGCCACATCTAGAATTCCCTGCAGAGTGTGCTCCAGCAGGAACACTAAAGGAATTGTGTCACTGATGCATGCAGTGTCCCTGCTCACCATCCTCGTTGCCTCCTCAAATGGTGACAGTACAGTGCATGCATCCTTGATCATCAGCCACTGTGGGGAGGGGGGAAACAAGTTGACCTGAACCTGTCCTTGTGCCATACTCACACAGGTACTCATTGATGGCCCTCTGCTGCTTGTGCAGACGCTGCAGCATTGCCAATGTCGAGTTCCACCTGGTGGGCATGACACAGATCAGACAGTTTGTGGGAAGGTGGAATTCTCTTTGAATTTCTGCCAGGTGAACACTTGCTGGGAATGACCGTCTGAAGTGGCTGCAGACTTTTCTGGTCTGGCTGAGAAGCTCTGCCAGCCCTGGGTACCTGGTTAGGAAACGCTGTACCACCAGATTTAGGACGTGTGCTAGGCATGGTACATGCGTCAACTTACCCAGGAGTAGGGTGGAGAGAAGGTTGCTGCCATTATCACAGACGACCATTCCCAGCTCAAGCTGGCGTGGTGTTAACCATCTCTGCGCCTGCCCCTGCAGAGCTGACAGAATTTCTGGCCCGGTGTGGCTCTTGTCCCCTAAACAAACCAGCTCAAGCACAGTATGGCATCTTTTTGCTTGAGGCATTGCGTAACCCCTGCCACGTGTCGGTTTAACTGCCACTTCGCCAGAGACAGAGAAGGAGGAGGAGGAGGAAGAAGAGGTGGTGGGGCAGACAGACCTCATATAAGCAGCTTTATGGAGGCGTGGTGGATGAGCAAGCTCCAGCACAGAGCCCCGTCCTGGATCCCTCCATGCTGCAAGCAGAGTTACCCAGTGTGATGTGAATGAAATGTAACGGCCCTGTCCATGCTTGCTGGACCACGTGTCTAAAGTAATGTGCACCTTGCTGCTGACTGCCTTTCCCAATGACTCCATAACATGGTCTTCCACGTGCTGGTATAGTGCTGGAATGGCCTTCCGTGAAAAGAACTGGCATTTTGGAACCTGCCACTGTGGTACAGCACATTCGGCAAATTCACGAAAGGAGGCAGAGTCCACCAGCTGGAAAGGCAGCAGCTGTAATGCGAGTAATGTTGCCAAGCTGGAATTTAGACGCTGTGCAAGGAGATGGTTGGGACTATATTTTTTTTCGCTGCAGCAGCTGGGGCAACGAAATCTGACTGCGTAAATCTGCAGCTGATGGGATGCTGTCCATTCTGAGGAAGGACCTGGTACACCCATTACTGTAGCATCATCCCTGTCAGTGGAGGTTGTAGACAATGACATGGCAGGACATATAGTGGGGGTAGAGACAGAGGAGGAGGAGTACCTATGCAAAGTGTTGTGCCAACGGGATGCGTGGCAGGTGGTCATATGTCGCATCAAGCACATGGTACCCAAGCGTCTGATGTTTCTCGCTTGATCCTCTTCAGACTTAGCTTACAAATAGCAACTGTGCAGTCTGCTGCACATGTGAAGAAAAACTCCCAGACAGCAGAGTTCCTGGACGTGTGCTTTGAGACAACAGCGCTCTGCACCTGAGCAGCTCTGACATCTGATGCCTTGGACTGGCTACAGTTGCTCATCGAGGACAATGTGCCTCGTTTTTGTTGTGCCACCTCCTCCTCCTCACTTGACTCCTCTGTTCGATCAGGCACCCAAGTGGAGTCAGTGACCTCATCATCGTCATCACCCCCTATCTCCTCGTCACTGGAGCCAACCTGGCAGTATGCTGCAGCTGCTGGGGGAACATGAGTGCCAGTTCTTTGTGTGTCACTAGCACCCCCTCCCTCTAGGCTGATTTTACTCCCTTCCTCAACCTCAGAGTCAACATCAGAGCACTGGAGTTGCTGCGCATCCTCAAGCAGCAGGTCACTGTCACTGTAGTCAAACAATTCAGCTGACTCCTCCGTGTGTGATAGTAAGACTACGGCAGGAGTAGCTGTGGACATGGAGGCTGCATTAGATGCTTTGGCAGCTGAGGTGGACTGTAGACCACTACAAGCCTGGCTGGCAGAGGACTCGGAGGATGAGGATGGCCTGGTTAGCCAATCCACCAAATCCTCTGTATGTTGCTGCTGCATAAGATGGCCAGCACCAGTTAGAAAGGACAAGTGTGCCCCTGCAGAGGATGCACCACGTCCACGATGACCAGGGGCACAGTCTTCCGACACAGAGGCTGCATGCCCTCTAATCTGTGTCTGGGAGTGTCTGCCTGCCCTTTTTGGTCTTTCTGACATGGTGAGTGATATATAGATTGGAGATATTCGGAACTCTGCTATAAGTCAGCGATTTCACTGATATTTTCCCTGCAAGGCTGCCAATGTCCTCTCTGATTCACTTCCTCTCCTGCAGGCTGCAACACCCTGATAGCTGGCAACAAGACCCAGATTCAAGTCTGAATAGACAAAGATGAACTCTGATTCTACTGTGGTATCTAGAATTAGATTAAAGCTATACAGATTTTCCAGAACTCTGCTATAACAGTGATACACCCTGGTAGCTGGCAACAAGACCCAGATTCAAGTCTGAATAGATAAAGATGAACTCTGATTCAACTGTGGTATGATATTTCACAGCCAGGCTGCCAGTTTCCCTTCTATTTGCCACTGCCAGCTTGTCCCTGCAAATTCAACAATCTCCTCTCTGATTCACTACTGCAACACACAAGCTAGGGCTCCAGGAAAGCCTTATATAGTGTGCTGTGGGACTTGGCTTTGTGAGCCCATGATTGGGCAAAATTTGCCCAATTAGGACTCCGAGCAATGATTGGCATAGTCTTGCACCTGCAGCCAATTACAAGCTTCAGGCCAGAGCACAGTGCATTGTGGTGCATTGTGGGCAAACACACGGAAATGTTCACCGTTCGGCAAATGGTCGAACGGCCAATGTTCGATGCAAACTCATGTTCGCAGCGAACTGGCAGCCCATCCCTCGTGGTAAAGAGCTCTGACATTTTTTACTTAAGTGCTGGGAATAGAGCGCTCCATTCATGTTCACTGCTGGGCCAGTGCATTTGCATGTCTGCTGTAGGCCAGATCTTCTGATCTCACCAGAAAAAGTAGGCATCTGCAGCTCTAATTGGACTGCCAAAAAAAAAAAGACGAGATAGAGGTGATATGATAGAAACATTTAAATACGTAAAGGGAATTCACAAGGTAGAGGAAGGGAGTATATTTAAACGGAAACAAAGTAGCAAAACAAGAGGACATAGTCTTAAATTAGAGGGGCAAAGGTTTAAAAGTAACATCAGGAAGCATTATTTTACTGAGAGGGTGGTGGATACATGGAACAGCCTTCCAGTTGAAGTGGTAGAGGCTAAAACAGTAATTGAATTTAAGCAAGCATGGGATAGGCATAAGGCTATCCTAAACAAAAGATAAATCCAGGTTATGACGGAATGGGATGTTGTTCCGCCTGCGGGTGTGCTCTATCTGCGTGGCCCCGTCGCTTACCGCTGGCCCGACTACCGAGTGACGCGCACTCGGCGTCTCGTGCGACCTGGCGTGACCCTGGGGAAGGGTTAGCGGGCGGTGGAGGGGACCCCTGCCTAGAACCAGCCCGACCACTGAGCCCTACGGCACTCAGCGTCCCGAGCAGCTGGTTCACTGACCTTGTGGGTGTGGGACGTCTGTGGAGATCGGATCTGCCAACCGCGGAGGAATCTTCGGATCTTATGTGGGAAACGTTTCGGATCTTATGCGGGAAACGTTTCCGATCTCGGTGCGGGTAAAACCTTCGTATCTCAAGTGGAGGACTTTTCGGATCGGGGATGGAGGAAGCTTCGGATCTGGCGGATCGGCAAAGGATTCGGATCTTACCGCAATCCCTCGCAATACCGAAGCGCGGTACACGGCCGCGCCCTTCGGATCGGATCTCCGTCAGATATTCTGGGAACCGAACCTCATACGCTGCGCCTCTGCCCTGATGCTCGATGCAGGCACAGAGCGCTCGGTTCGGTTCGGATCGTCTGGAACACCGTACCCTGAGACCGCGAGGGATTCTCAGAAGATGAAGCACGGCGGAGAAATAACACATCATCAGACGAGGCTGGATGCACTGCTAAATCTGGCTTTATTATTTACAGCTCAAGCATTTATCAACTTTCCACAAATTACAATACAATGGGAATCCCTGCCCGCCCTCCCAGGACCCATTGGCCATTGCAGATCGGGGAGTCGCCGATTCGGACCGGATGGTCCGAATCGGCCATTTTACGATTCGAACCGGATGGTTCGAATCGGCCATTTTCCGAATCGAAGAATCTGAACTGCGCCACAAGGTGATCGGAAAATGGCGGCGGGCAAGGCAGACAAAGGGAACACATTGCACAATCAACGGGGAACACTGTATCACACCACACATAACCACATCTAATAAAAAGTACTTAAAAACTCCGTGCGTGCCACCGCACCTAACTGTCCATGGCCAAAACTAATGTCCGTGTGCACCGCCCCTGGCTGAGGGTGCTGGGCCATTCCGTGACACTCCTCCCCCTCCCCAAGGTCCGACGCACTCGGTTGGACCCCAACGGGTCGTACCGAGGTAGTCGGGGCTCCCCAATCCCCTGGTTCCCGGGCCGACTGTCGCGATAACCCATCTGCGTTACCGTTTTGCGACCCGGGCCGATATTGGATCGTAAAGTTGAAAGGTTGGAGAGCCAGGCTCCACCGCAACAGGCGGCCGTTCTCCCCCGCCACTCGGTTGAGCCATACCAAGGGGTTATGGTCGGTCATCACGGTGAAGGACCGACCGTAGACATAGGGTTGGAGCTTCCGTAGGGCCCAGACCAAGGCCAGGCACTCCTTCTCCACTGCAGCATACCCCACCTCTCGTGGCAACAGCTTCCGGCTAATGAACGCCACCGGATGATCCCCCCCGTCGTCCCCACACTTGACTCAGGACAGCTCCCAGTCCGAACATGGACGCGTCTGTGTGAACAACAAAACGTTTATTATAGTTGGGAGCTGCCAGCAGGGGAGCTTGGGTCAGGGCGGCCTTCAGTTGCCGAAAGGCCTGTTCGCACTCCGGGGACCACAGGACTTGGCGGGGCAGGGATTTTTTTGTCAGATCAGTCAGGGGTTTGGCCAGGTCACTGTAATGGGGTACGAATTTTCTGTAGTACCCCGCGGTGCCCAGGAAGGCGAGGACCTGGGTCTTGGTCACAGGGGTGGGCCAATCCAGAATAGCCTCTATTTTAGCGGGCTCTGGCCGTTGTATCCCGCACCCCACCCGGTGGCCCAGATACTGTACTTCAGCCATCCCCACTTTGCATTTCTCCGGCTTCAGGGTCAGGTTGGCGTCCCTAATCCGGCCCAGGACGGTCCCTACATGGTCCAGATGTTCCTCCCAGGTCTGGCTATAGATGGCTATATCATCCAGGTATGCGCAAGCGAATCCCTGGAGGCCATCGAGAAGGCGATCGATTAACCGCTGAAAGGTAGCAGGGGCGTTCTTCATCCCGAACGGCATGACTCGAAACTGGTACAAGCCGAACGGGGTGATGAAGGCCGACTTCGGGGTCGCCTCCTCGGCAAGGGGAATCTGCCAATACCCCTTCAGAGCACAGGGTCAGGAAAAATGACCCCCGGAGATCTGGTCTAGCAACTCGTCGACTCGGGGCATCGGATAAGCGTCCGTAATGGTACAATCGTTTATCCGCCGATAGTCGACGCAGAACCTGGTGGTACCGTCCTTCTTGGGCACCAGGACCACGGGCGACGCCCATGGGCTGGCCGACGGCTCAATGACCCCCAGCTCCAGCATCTCCCGGATCTCGGCCCGCATGGACTCGCGGACCGCTTCCGGGAGCCGGTATGCAGGTTGCCGAAGGGGTCTCTGACCGGGCGTGTCCACCTGATGGATAGCCTGGTCCGTGTATCCCGGGAGAGCCGAGAAAACCCCCGGGTAGGCGAGAAGCAGCTGCCGCGCCTGCGCCTGTTTCTCGGGTCCTAACGCCTCCCCCAGCTGCACCTGATCCACCCCGGAAGGCTGCTTGGCTGCCCCCGGAAGTTCTTCCAACGGAAACGGTTCCATCTCCTCGGCAGCCGGCGCGCATATGGCGTCCACCGTCTCCGGCCGCTCATGGAAGGCCTTCAGCATATTGACGTGGAACGTCCGCTGGATTCTGGTGTCTGCGCAGCTAACAACCACATAGGTGGTATCCCCCAGCTGGGTTACCACCTTGTAGGGACCTTGCCAGGCCGCCTGCAGCTTGTTCTGCCGCTGTGGCTTCAGCACCAGAACCTTCTGCCCCACGCAGAACGAGCGACTGCACGCAGCGCGATCGTACCACGCCTTCTGCTGAGCTTGGGCCGTCTCCATGTTCTCCTGCACGAACCCCGCGAGTTCCGCCAAGCGCTCCCGGAGCTTCAGGACGTAATCCACCACAGGAACCCCATCTTCCTCCTGTGCCCCCTCCCACTGAGCCCTAACCAGATCCAGGGGTCCTCGCACCTGGCGCCCATACAGCAGCTCAAAGGGGGAGTAACCGGTGGATTCCTGAGGAACCTCCCGGTAGGCGAACAGCAGGTGGGGAAGATACTTCTCCCAATCCCTGTTCTCGTGCACAAAGGCCCGGATGAGCTGCTTCAGGGTCCCATTAAACCGCTCGCACAGCCCATTGGTCTGAGGGTGATACGGGGCGCTGTGCAGCGCCCTCACACCACAGAGACGCCAGAGCTGCTGGGTGAGCTCGGCGGTGAACTGGGTACCCTGATCGGATAGGATTTCTCGGGGAAACCCTACCCTCGTGAACACCCGGAGGAGCGCGTCCGCCACGGTGTCCGCCTGGATGTTGGCCAAGGCCACAGCCTCGGGGTACCGGGTGGCATAATCCACTACGGTAAGGATGTACCTCTTACCGGTGGCACTGGGCCGTGGCAACGGCCCAACGATGTCGACCGCCACCCGGCTAAAGGGCTCCTGAATGATGGGCATGGGCCGCAAGGGTGCTTTCAGGTGATCCCCAGCCTTCCCAGTTTTCTGGCAAACTGGGCAGGTGCGGCAATAGTCGTGGGTGTCTTTGCTAAGGCGGGGCCAGAAAAATGCGCGCGCCAACCTGTGCCGGGTTTTCGTCTGGCCTAAGTGACCTGCAAGGGGGATGTCATGGGCCAAGCGCAGAAGCTCCTGCCTAGGGCCCTGAGGCACCACCAACTGCTTCTGCGGGACCTGCTTCCTCTTGGCCCCCTCCCTCACGGTGTAACGGTACAGCAACCCATCCTCCCACTCTACCTTGTCCTTCCCCTGGTCGTCCAGGCCCTGACCGGCGCGGTCCCGGTAGCCCTGCAGTGTGGGGTCGGTCTGGGTCTGGTGGCGAAGCGTCTCCGGGGTACTCCACGGGGAAGGGAGGTCAGGTGGGCAGGGAAGGGTCGGGTCCCGTCGGGGTATGGGAGGTGATGGCGGTCTGGGTGGCCGGGGGGGTTTTGGAGGTTTGGGGGGTCTGGGAGGTCGGGGAGGTTTGGGGGGTTTGGGAGGTCGGGATGGTTTTGGTCGAGATCTCACCTGGGTCCCGTTCGGAGTGCCCCTGTCGTGACGTTGGCTCTGTTGCCTAGTGGTTACCGGGGTAGCTGCATCTGTGGAGTAAGCGGAAATGAGCTGCCCCAGGTCGTTACCCAGGAGCACCTCGGCCGGCAGTTGCCTCAACAACCCCACCCTCACCTCCCTCTCCCCGTTCCCCCAGTCCAGGTGAACCCGGGCCGTCTCGAGCCGGAGCACCTTTCCCCCCGCCACCCGTACTGCAACAGTGCTTCGCAGGCGGTCGCTCGGCGGAACCAAGTGAGGCCGGACCAGGGTGATGGTAGCCCCGGAGTCCCGCAGCCCCTCAGCGGGCCGCCCGTTTATCCACACCGCCTGGCGGTGGTGACGGCGGTTGTCGTCCGCGGCGGCTTGCACGGGGTCGGCCTCATGCAGCTGCTCCCATTCCTCCGGGGCCTCCGGCCACGGAGCTTCGGCGTCGCAGCAATGGACCGCCGGCGATGGCCTGGCGGCCGGCCGGGTCAACTCCGGTCGGTTGGGGCAATACTGCTTGTAGTGCCCCTCCTGGTTGCACCCGTAGCACCGGACGTTAGCCATGTTGGTGGGCCGGCTGGTGGGCCGTGCTACCGGCGTCCGGACCGCTGGTGTGGGGGTGGTGGAGGTGGTGGGGCGGGTAAAGCTGGGCGGGCGGCCAGGGACCGCTCCCCCCGACATCTTCCGAGTGTCCGTGTACTCGTCGGCCCAGGTGGCCGCTTGTTGCACTGTCTGGGGCTTCTTGTCGCGCACCCACTCCCGGATAGCGGAGGGTGTGTGCTCGAAAAACTGCTCGAGCAGCAGCAGTTGGGTAATCTCTGTTACCGTCTCCGCTTGGCTTCCCGAGAGCCAGGTGCGCAAGTCCCGCTGCAACCGATGGGCCCACTCCACGTGAGTGGCGCCACTGGGCTGGCGGGAATTCCGGAACTTCACCCGGCTGGCTTCAGGGGTCACAGCGAATCTGCTCAGCAGCGCCTGCTTGACGTGTGAGTAACTGGTGGCCTCTTCGTCCGGCACCGTGCGATAAGCCTCGGCGGCCCGACCGGTCAGCTTACACGCCAAGATCCTTACCCAGTCGGCCCGGTGCACTTCATGCACTCGGCACAGGCGCTCAAAGTCTTGGAGGTAACTTTCTATCTCCTCCTCGGCTTCCCGGAACTCCTTGAACGCCTGGAACGGCACTTTGCGCCCGGGGTAACGATCTGACGGGGAACGGCTACTCCGTCGGCTTTGCACTTCAGCCAGCCGTAGCTCGTGCGCTCGCTCCCTCTCACGCTCCTCTTCCTGGCCGAGTTCTCGGACCAGACTCCTCATCTCAGCTTCCGATGGGGCCGGACCCATCATGGAGATCCGCTCCCGCATCTTCCGGCAAAAGTCGCTGTCTTCGGGCTCTGCGGGGACGGTGGCCGGCGCCATGTCCGCAGGCAACGCTGCGAACGCCGCCTCCTGATCCATCCTCTTCAACTCCTCCATCATGGTCTCCCGGCTCTTGGAGCCCGGGGCGCCGCCCCGGTTCTCCAGCATGCCACGCAGGACGTCCCGCTTGTAGGCACTATACCCGGTCATGATGAGGGTCCCCCTAGGGCCTGCAGAGAGCTATCCCACCGCTGCCACCAGTATGACGGAATGGGATGTTGTTCCGCCTGCGGGTGTGCTCTATCTGCGTGGCCCCGTCGCTTACCGCTGGCCCGACTACCGAGTGACGCGCACTCGGCGTCTCGTGCGACCTGGCGTGACCCTGGGGAAGGGTTAGCGGGCGGTGGAGGTTACCCCTGCCTAGAACCAGCCCGACCACTGAGCCCTACGGCACTCAGCGTCCCGAGCAGCTGGTTCACTGACCTTGTGGGTGTGGGACGTCTGTGGAGATCGGATCTGCCAACCGCGGAGGAATCTTCGGATCTTATGTGGGAAACGTTTCGGATCTTATGCGGGAAACGTTTCCGATCTCGGTGCGGGTAAAACCTTCGTATCTCAAGTGGAGGACTTTTCGGATCGGGGATGGAGGAAGCTTCGGATCTGGCGGGATCGGCAAAGGATTCGGATCTTACCGCAATCCCTCGCAATACCGAAGCGCGGTACACGGCCGCGCCCTTCGGATCGGATCTCCGTCAGATATTCTGGGAACCGAACCTCATACGCTGCGCCTCTGCCCTGATGCTCGATGCAGGCACAGAGCGCTCGGTTCGGTTCGGATCGTCTGGAACACCGTACCCTGAGACCGCGAGGGATTCTCAGAAGATGAAGCACGGCGGAGAAATAACACATCAGACGAGGCTGGATGCACTGCTAAATCTGGCTTTATTATTTACAGCTCAAGCATTTATCAACTTTCCACAAATTACAATACAATGGGAATCCCTGCCCGCCCTCCCAGGACCCATTGGCCATTGCAGATCGGGGAGTCGCCGATTCGGACCGGATGGTCCGAATCGGCCATTTTACGATTCGAACCGGATGGTTCGAATCGGCCATTTTACGAATCGAAGAATCTGAACTGCGCCACAAGGTGATCGGAAAATGGCGGCGGGCAAGGCAGACAAAGGGAACACATTGCACAATCAACGGGGAACACTGTATCACACCACACATAACCACATCTAATAAAAAGTACTTAAAAACTCCGTGCGTGCCACCGCACCTAACTGTCCATGGCCAAAACTAATGTCCGTGTGCACCGCCCCTGGCTGAGGGTGCTGGGCCATTCCGTGACACAGGTAAAGTATCCATGTAATTGGGCAGACTAGATGGGCCAAAAGGTTCTTATCTGCTGACATTTTTCTATGTTTCTATGTTTCAATGCTATCACTAAGTTGGTGGCGCTCTCTAGGCAAACAGGAGCACTTTAACCTGCTGGTTTGTGTTACAAAAAAAAAAATAGATTGGTAGGCAACACCCTCCAGAGTATAGGGTTAGGTTCTCTCCTAGTTGCAGTCCAACAGGATCACTTACATTTTTTCTTTTAATGTCTGGAGATAGCATTAAAAGCAAATAACCATGTAAATAACGTGGTACGTTTTTAATTCTGCCCCAGCTGAGGCCACTTCAGACATGCTCAGTTTTGACTCTGCAGCCACAGATGCTCATTGTCTTGACTCACTGTGTACATGTCTGCTTATAACTAGGGATGAGCCGAACACTCCCTGAGTTCGGTTCGGAGCCGAACCCGAACTTCCCAAATGTTCGTATCCGAACCCGAACTCGATCTCAATACAAGTCAATGGGGCTGAAAATTCGGTTTTTAAAGTGCCCTCCAAGAGAGCATATATGCTAGATATTTGCCATAAAAGGTGTATGGGGGTCCGGGTAGTGCCCTAGGGGACAGGAAACAAGGACAAAAAGTTTTAAAAAAAACGTTTTTAAAAGGGACAATGAGGTTTCCATGAAATAAGGGTTAAAAATAAAAATGAAAAATTCCTTCAAATATCGTGCCTAGGAGGTCCCCATAACCTGCCCGTGAAGTGGCGGATTTCTAGGATGTATAGAAATATGTAAAAACCAAAAAATGACATTTCAAATGACGGTAAATGTAAATCTATCCATAAACAACTGCTTGGGGCAGCAGTCTGTATGAAAAGAGGAGACATTTTCGGATACGCAGAAAAGGTTTACTGATTTTTTTGGCGGTGAAAAGCAGGAGAATGACTGGAGAATGGAAAATTCTAGACCAAATAGCCGATTTGGAAAGTGAGATAGATGGGAGAATTTTTCTGGTTTGGCTATTTTGACCTAGAATTTTCTCTTCAGTCATTCTCCTGAGTTTCACCTTTCTCTGAATAACCCTGTCAGGGTTATTCAGAGAGCGGTGAAGAGCAGGAGAATGACTGGAGAATGGAAAATTCTAGGTCAAAATAGCCAAACCAGAAAAATTCTCCCATTTAGGCTAGGGTCAGACTAGCGAATTTTTAACGTGCGTTTAGGCGCACTTAATCACGGCCGCAGTAGCAGCAAATGACGGGCAATGACGGCAATATACGAAGTATGGTCGCACGAAAGTCCGGCTGCTCAACGCAAGTGGAAAATGAACGCATTTTTTCGAGAACGCAGAACCGCTAGTACGGACGTACAGAGTGTGCTGCGTCCACAAGCGGCGTGTGTGCGTGATTTGGAGACGTCAGACCCTGCTCATGTCCGGCCAACATCCTGGTTTGGATCCGTAAAAAATCACGCACAAAAATGCACATCGTATGACCGTTTTCGTGCATTCCGTAAAAAAATACGGCAATGCGTTCGGACGCACTTTTTGACGGTCGCTGCAAAAAATGCGTTAGTCTGTCCCTAGCCTTATCTCACTTTCCAAATCGACTATTTGGTCCAGATTGTTCTCTTTTCCTGCCATTCTCCTGGTTTTCACCTTTCTCTGAACAACCCTGAGAGAGAGGTGAAAGCCAGGAGAACTGGCAGGAGAAGAGAACAATCTAGACCAAATAGCCAATTTGGAAAGTGAGATAAATGGGAGAATTTTTCTGGTTTGGCTATTTTGACCTAGAATTTTCACTTCTCGTTATTCTCCTGCTTTTCACCGTTCTCTGAATAACCCTGTGAATGTTTAATCCCGAGGTGAAAAATAACATGGCTTTAGATGTTATTTAGAATTTTTTTCAAACACCAGTTAACCCTTTCGCTGCTGAGCCTTTTCCCACCCCTGTGCTGAGCTCATTTTTACCGGTTTCGCTCATCATGTTTAAACGCGTTTTGAAGCCTTATTTTAATATATGACCCAGACATATTATATATCGTTCTTTCCGGCAGACTGTGCAGATTCATAATATGTCATTATTATATGTATACGTTATGTCATGTCTGTATATTATAACAAAAAATGCAATAAAATTAGAATTTTCAATAATTTACAACGTGTAAAGTGTTTTTTTTCACATTTTAAAATGCGATCGTTTGCGGTTATATTTTCTATGGGGTGCGCTTGTTAAAAAAATTAGAAATGAGGAATCGTTACTTTTTTTGGGGAAAATTCCGTGTTTTTTAGCAAACGCCCCCCCGTAGAAAAAATTGTTAGTGCAGCATCATTGTTCACATTATAATTGAAATGGGAACAATAATGTTGCACTAATAAATTAAAAAAAAAAAAAAAAAATTTTTTTTTTTTTTACTTTTTACATGGTCATGTTTGGTATCATTGGAAAGGCCACGCTCTGGCCGTTCCAATGATAGTAAACATTAACCCCTAGCTGTCACGGATCGGGAGATAGGGGGTTCATTGGAACCCCCTATCTCCACTATAGGTGACAGCAAGGGGTTAATTTAAAAACTGGCGCCATCGCGCTCTGCGCGATGACGCCATCATTAGGGGGATATCCTGGAAGCTTGGCCGACATCCAAGATGTCGGCCAGCTCCGGGAGGGGACCGTGATATGGCGCATGTTGGTGCCATATCGCGATCCAGCCCCCTAGGGGTTAAAGACAGCCGCCGCTTGGAAGGGCAGGCTGTGCCCTTCCAGGCGGTGCCTGCCTTTAATCGCTGGCCCGCACGGATGGGGAGGGGGAGAGGTCCGAATGACCTCCCCCCCTCCCCTTCAGGCACCTTCCCTGCAATGGCAGGGGGGGTGCCTGAAATAGACGTCATCGCGCATACGCGATGATGCCTATCGTGCCCGCCGGGGTCCCGGAGGTTGGGCTGACATCGATGAGGTCAGCCCACACCGGGGGGCCGAGCGATCAGCCGGAATACTGGCTGATCGCGGGCTGCAAAGGGAGGACGCGCTCAGCGCGTCCTCCGCAGCCAAGTACCAATGCGGTTGGACGCGCTGAGCGCGTCCACCGCATTGAAAGGGTTAAATGCAGCATATTAGGAAGTTTTAGGAGGGAAATTAATTCTCAAATCTCAATCAAAAGCAGACACCACCCCACCCCCTCAGTACCTCAGTATAGTGTGCAATGTATCGAATTGATTACCAGACTAAAAACACCTGGTGTTATGCCCGTGTGTGAACAGAGGTCATTTAGGCTAGGGTCAGACGAACGCATTTTTCACGTTGTCCATGAAAAAGTGCGTTCGAACGAATGGACGTATTTTTTCACGGAATACGCGATAGCGGTCATACGATGTGCATTTTCGTACGTGATTTTGTACGGATCATCAATAAAACCCTTTTGCGTCTGGACGTTATGTTGGCCGGACGTGTGCAGCGTCTGACGTCTCCCAATCACGTAAACACGCCGCTATGCGGCCGCAGCGCACTCTGTACGTCAGTAGTAGCGGTTTGACGTTCTCGAAAAAATGCGTTCGTTTGCCACTTGCGTTGCACGGACGAACTTTCGTGTGGCTGTTCGTCGTATGTTCCCCGGCATTGGACGTCATTTGCTGCTAGCACGGCCGTGATTTCGTGCGGCTAAACGCACGTGAAAAATGCGTTCGTCTGACCCTAGCCTTAGAGTTGAGAATCTTTCCACGTATACATTAGTTTTTAATTCAATATCTAATAAACTGTTGCTTATAATATTCTGCAGTAAAGAGTCGCTTTATTTCTAGATTTTTTAGTATTTTTTTAAGCATTTTCTATACTTATTTCAAAATTTCCTTTTTTTTTCGAAATCGAACCGAACACACCCAAAAAGTTCTAAGTTCGCGAACTTTAGAACTGCCAAAGTTTGGGCCGAACTCCGAACCGTCCGAACCCGAACAGCTCATCCCTACTTATAACAAGCCTCTCTGTGTACATTTCTGCTTATAATAACAAGCCCCAAATCAAGCTGTTAAATCTCACACAGTGGGTGAGAAACTCCAGGACAAACAGGACTTAATCCATAAAACACTCCAAATGGTCTTGTTATTTTAAAGTTCCTATAACCCCATGTCACCATGTTATTAAAAGGAAAAACTACCACTACCATAAACTGTAACTGGATTATTTTTACATAACAAAAACATTAATTGAAGTAATTGCTTCCTTTTGTGGATTTTTCCCATGATGCAACATTTACTAAAATTTTAGCACGTCTCACTTTACAGCTGTGGTACAGGATTAAACAGAAGAGAAAAGGTGGTGGAGAAAATGGTTAGACAATGCTGCAGGGGATCTATTGTGCTGTCTAGGCTATCCGAGATATGAAATGGCAGCCGAATGGGAAATGATAGTGGGCTTCCAGCACTTCAATCTACCCCTGGTGATGTCATCTGCATACAACCCACACACTTGCAATCCTAGGGGATGGTTATTTGAATATCTGACCCATAGACCCCATTCTATGCCTAGTGCTCCACAGTGAGGAGCGAGTGCTATAAAGACACGAGGGGGGGCAGTTTATAACACAAAATATCACAAAGTGGATGCACACGGTGACACATATAGAGAAAATATTTTCATAAATAATCATGAGGAGACACAAGGACATGTGAGATATCAGCAACAAAAAATAAACAAATTGAGAACATTTCATTTTTTGGTGTCACTTGCCCTTAAAGTCTAGAATTCCTTTGTTATCCCACTTTTTTCCTTCATCTACATTAATTTTTATTTAGTTCTTTAATCGATCACAGGTTAAAAGAACTCCGGAATTATCTGAAAATGCCACTAAAAGAGAAATTTAAAAGTTTTATAGCTGTACAGAAGACTTTCAAACTAAATTTTACATTTTAGTTTATATCATTTTTTCTTTATATTTTGCAGGACAATTATTCAGTTCTCATGCAAAGTCTGGATTAGATTAACTATCAACAAAATGCAAAAGATGACCTTTGAATATCATACCCTAAATTTCAATAATTAGATATAGAAGAGGTCCTACAAAAATCTGAACTGTAGGCATTACAGGAAGGGAACAGACCGGGCACTTTGGATGTTTTAGGAGCTGTTATTTCACGGATGCCACAACTTTTCAGCTACAACTAGGGCATCATTAACAAACTATTATACATTTAGATAACAGAGAAGACAATTTCCACAATTAAAAACAATGTTTAATAGTTTTAAACAAGAATGTGTTTTAATTTAAATTTAATGTTTTTAATTGTGTTCATTCGGTTTTAAATTATATAAATATGCAATAATAATAAAAAATAATATTTGATGTTAATTGTGACCTACTTTAAAAAAGTCTCTAGTTTGAGTTAAAACATTGTGGCACCATGCAATAAGAGCTCCTAAAAGATCCATCCAGAATGCCTAGTCCCCATACAATTTTGAATTTGTTTCTTCAGAGTCGAGCCACCCCAGTCCCAGCGGTGGCTCATCCATAGGGTCAGATGGGGCAACGCTTTACCATATTTTTTGGAATAAATTTTCTTTTTAAACTATATAATCTTTTTCTGTTTTTGTATCATTTAACATGTGCCTGATTGCATAAAGTAACATAACACATTTTATCAATGTCATGGTGTTCTCAAATGTTGCTAGGCAGAGTAAAAAAAAAAAAAAGATTGTGTGACTATTTGTCTTTGACTTGTGTCCAGAAATCTGATAAAGGCTCTACTTGAGAACTTAGAAACAGGAACTGCAGCTGTTATCATCCCCCCTGCTACACGGACAAATTGAGCTCTGATGGGCATCAAACAAATTGCCCAAAGTGAGTGGATCTGAGGCTTGACTGCTTATGTCCCAAAGGTGTGGACATGTATGTATTTCTGTGAGTATTGTCCAGTAATTTACACACAGGCCAGATGTCACGATTAACCAGGGAAGGTTTATTACTCACTCCGATAAGACAGTTCTCAGAAACCTAGAAACATAGAAAAATGTCGGCAGATAAACTTTCGGCCCATCTAGTCTGCCCAATTACATGGATACTTTACCTGGATTTATCTTTTGTTTAGGATAGCCTTATGCCTATCCCATGCCTGATTAAATTCAATTACTGTTTTGGCCTCTACTACTTCAACTGGAAGGCTGTTCCATGTATCCAACACGCTCTCAGTAAAAGAATGCTTCCTGATGTTACTTTTAAACCTTTGCCCCTCTAATCTAAGACTATGTCCTCTTGTTTTGCTACTTTGTTTCCTTTTAAATATACTCCCTTCCTCTACCTTGTGGATTCCCTTTACGTATTTAAATGTTTCTATCATATCTCCTTTGTCTCGTCTTTTTTCCAAGCTGTACATGTTAAGATCATTAAGCCTTTCCTGGTAACTTTTCTCCTTCAAGCCGTACACCATTTTAGTAGCCCTTCTCTGAACTCTCACTAAGGTGTCTATATCCTTCTGGAGATACGGTCTCCAGTACTGCACAAAGTACTCCAAGTGAGGTCTCACCAGTGCTCTGTACAGTGGCATGAGCACTTCTGTCAGGTATATTGGAAGGGAAAAAAGGTAAAATGGATGCCTGTAGCCATTTTGTTTTTAAAGACAGTCTTTTTCTTTTTTCCAAATTTCCCTAGTTAGAAATGAACTGAGATTTTTTTTACAGAGTTCATGGCTGGGTGAGATTTTATATATTTTTTTAGAAATACCAGACATGAAGGAACCTTAAAATGTCTGTGTGATATAAGGCCCATGCTAAGTGCTAAGATCTGTCCAGTGGCGTCACTAGGGTTGGTGTCACCCGGTGCGGTAACTTATGGTGTCACCACCCCCCCCCGAGTTTTACGGATTTTTTTTAACTACTCTTACTCCTAAATCAGTACTCCCATATAACACTGAATGCTCATACACACAGCGCACATTACTGTGAGGTTTATTGCTGCGGAGCTCTCTCATATGCTCACACAACTTTTTGCCAACTGCCAGCAAGTACGATGCCTGTTCGAAGGCAGTGAAAGCACACATGGATATATATTGCCCCCAGCAGCTCATCCATGGATATATATTGCCCCCAGCTCACATATGGATATATTGCCCCAGTTCACAATTATATATTGCCCCCAGCAGCTCACCCATGGATATATATTGCCCCAGCTCACATATGGATATATTGCGCCTCAGCTCACATATGGATATATTGCGCCTCAGCTCACATATGGATATATTGCGCCTCAGCTCACATATGGATATATTGCGCCTCAGCTCACACATGGATATATTGCCCCAGACCAGCTCACACATGGATATTGCCCCAGCTCTCATGGATATGCCCCCAACACACATGGATACTGCCCCAAGCACACATGGATACTGCCCCAAGCACACATGGATAATGCCCCAAGCACACATGGATAATGCCCCAAGCACACATGGATACTGCCCCAGCTCACATGGATAATGCCCCAGCAGCTCTCATGGATTTTGCCCCAGCTCCTCTCATGGGTATACTGCCCCCGCTCCTCTCATGGGTATACTGCCCCAGCTCCTCTCATGGATATACTGCCCCAGCTCCTCATGGATATACTGCCCCAGCTCCTCTCATGGATATACTGCCCCAGCTCCTCTCATGGATATACTGCCCCAGCACATGGATAATGCCCCAGCACATGGATATGCCCTAGCAGCTCATGGATATGCCCCCAGCTCATGGATTTGCCCCCCAGCTCATGGATACTGCCCCCAGCTCATGGATACTGCCCCCAGCTCATGGATTTGCCCCAGCTCATGGATACTGCCCCCCCAGCTCATGGATACTGCCCCCCCAGCTCATGGATACTGCCCCCAGCTCATGGATATGCCACAGCTCATGGATACTGCCCCCCAGCTCATGGATACTGCCCCCCAGCTCATGGATACTGCCCCCCAGCTCATGGATACTGCCCCCCCCAGCTCATGGATACTGCCCCCAGCTCATGGATACTGCCCCCAGCTCATGGATAATGCCCCCCAGCTCATGGATATGCCCCCAGCTCATGGATATGCCCCCAGCTCATGGATAATGCCCCCCAGATCATGGATAATGCCCCCCAGTTCATGGATAATGCCCCCCAGCTTATGGATATGCCCCAGCTCATGGATAATGCCCCCAGCTTATGGATATGCCCCAGCTCATGGATATGCCCCCCAGCTCATGGATATGCCCCCAGCTCATGGATATGCCCCCCAGCTTATGGATATGCCCCCCAGCTCATGGATAATGCCCCGCAGCTCATGGATAATGCCCCCCAGCTCATGGATAATGCCCCAGCTTATGGATATGCCCCCAGCTCATGGATATGCCCTCAGCTCATGGATATGCCCCCAGCTCATGGATATGCCCCAGCTCATGGATAATGCCCCAGGCCCAGCTCATGGATACTGCCCCAGCTCAAACATGGATTTGTCCCAGGCCCAGCTCATGGATACTGCCCCCAGCTCACCTCCTCCTGTGTCGCCTGTTCGCTCCCTCTGAGCTTCTGGCGGTGCGCAGCTTGGGCGCTCGCCTGGGGGAGCCACATGACCAGCCGCGATTGGCTGGTGAAGGGATTTCCTCCAGGCGAGCGCCGAAGCTGCATGCTCCGGATGCTCGCAGGGAGCAAATACACGGCGGAGGGTGAGACACCCACCCTTAGGGTGACGGTGTCACCCTAAGGGCAGGTGTCACCTGGTGCGGGCCACACCCCCCGCCCCACGTTACGACGCCACTGGATCTGTCATAATTAAATTTATTGGTCTGTTTTAAGTCTTTAAAACAAAAAGAGATTTTGTCTTTTGGGTATAGGAATATAAGAGTTAAAATTTTTATAATGTAAAATATATTCACGAAATATATGTTTATAATCAAGGTATATCTTCTTATATTTACAGTAGAAAATAGACGCTCCAATTTATATTGTAGAGAGTTTAAGTGGTAAATAGTAAAATTATTGAAGAATAGATTGTTGAGTTAACTAGAAAGGAATGTAAGACTTAGAAAGGAGTGAGGACATAAATCTAATTTTGATATGTAGAGACTAAATGTCTACATTGGGAGAAGAGAAGGTCTTTGTGTAGATTGACCTTTTGACACGAGATAAGGATATTAAAAAGAAATGGTGGAATTAATTAAGAAGTGCAATGCTGCCCTCTAGAGGATAGTAAATATTATATTTGATATGGTGAAGATATTGCTAGTGACGTCAAATTGACTATAATTGAAGCGGCAATGTTGGTTGCAGTCAATCCCGTCAGTCCAAGATTGAGAGACTCACACCGCAATGCATTCAGACTTCCAATACACATGAGAGATTCCGAGATTCCAGGACATGAGGCATTCCGAGGCTAACACACATCACTAGCAGACCATCCCGGGACAATGCACTCAAGACTCTCACCAAATCTCTGACTCACATGCATTGATTATCTGATATGGATAATATTCACATATTCCAAAACATTACATAAAGAATTCCAAGGCAGACTCATCAAAATCCAGATTGGAGAGGGAATGTATGAGAGCTATTTAAATTAATGAATTAATGTAAATATATATATCTGTAGATTTTTGCAACAGATAGACTGAAATTTCTCAGATTCTTGGTAACTCCAAAAATCTAAATATTTCTATTCTGCAGATAGAAATATGAAGAAGTGGACATAAGGATTTATCCTAAAAGAAACTGTTGTAGGATTGATACAAATATATATATTGAATTTGGAAATTACTGTGATTGAAATTAATAAGCAAGGAATTATATAACTATAAAATAAAAAGCAAAAGATTAGAAGTTTAATTCTCGAGATTAGGGGAGGATAAATTTTATTACTTATTTTAAATTAACTCATCTTTTGGTGATCCATGTAGTATAGAGAGATATAAATATCTATAAGATCTAGCTGGTTAAACATGGTTTGCTGGGAAATGCATGTTTTATTAAGCAGAGATGTTTATTAATTATTTGTGTATTAGTTACTAACTGATAAGGTAAATGATATTAATCATATATGCAGTTACTAACAGGAGATACATATATTGTGAAGCTAGTTTTTATGTGCTGATGGATTGTGGTTTATAAATCTTTGTTTATGATATGAGATTTGAAATTTTTTTGTATACGTAATAAATATATATATATGTTTTTATCCGATTATTGATTATTGTATTCTTCAAAGTAAAACACAGACAATTAAAAGAATTTAGGAGAATTTCTAGGAAATATAAACGATTGATATTTGTATCTCGTATAAATTTCTTATGAAATAATAATCCCTGCCATATTGGAGGCTTGGCTGAGAAGTCCAATATATGACGTGTTGTAGTCACGTGCAGAGATTATATCCGACATATTGGAGGCAACTGTTGAGATTGTAGTTTTTGTTTGGAATATATTTGTCGGTATTGTCTGATTAGACAGAGATAAAATATATATATATTTTGACTCCTTGTTGTTGAATTTTGACTTGTGGTTTTACGGTTGTCTATTAAACAGTGTAAAAATGTCAGAGTCAGACTCTGAGACTCCGGAAGATGTACAGATACATACAGATCAAATAGTATTGATAGATGTTATGTCTTATCTAAAGGACAAGTTACACGTCGCAGACAATTTATTTGATTGGATAAAGGAATTGCAATCAAATGTTTCTAGTTATGCGAATTCAATCTGGTCAGATCAATCAAATTTTCTTGAGTGTTTGCGAAAGATAAGTGCAGCCACAAATAAAAAAGACAAAGAGATTTTTGTTTTAAAAATTGTGCCTGAATGCATATACTTGATCGCAGAAATGAACAAGAGATTGAATGATGACAAAGAAACCAGAGACAGCTTAGAAAATAAAAATTGTGACTTGCATGATACCATAAATAAATTTAAAGAGGAGTCAGAACGAATGATAATGGAGTTTAAAGTGTGTGCAAAAGAGAAAGATCAATGGCAAGATGAGAGATGAGATTATCCAAATTAAATAAGGAATTGAATGAAAAATTGTCGAGAATGAAACGCGAACATGAGAAATTCGCTGATGAGCTACGTCAGGTTGAAACTGATGTTCGAAGGGTTAAACATCCTTCTTTAGAGAAGTTCCATTTGAAAGCTTTGAGCTATAACTCATCACTGATTAGGCCTGGTGACAGATCGCTGCAGAGCTAGAGCGAATGCGAAAGTGAAAGTAAATCTCATGATGAAAAAAGAGCAGAGCCTCTTACACAGGAGTATTTCAAATCACATCACTCTAGCCAGCCACAGCCTATTAAGAAATCTCAAAGTACAGGATTTAACGAAAATTGTCCATTTCTTAAAAAAACTCGGTAGATATCTGGGACCACCAAAAGAGATCGCCAAAAATAATAAATCATTTAGAGATGTTTGAAGAAGCATTGTCAATTTTAGGGGTCACTTCAGATGCTCAGAAAATTTAGTTTATCCCATGGGTCTTTGAAGGCAAACATAGGTATTTTTTTCAGTCTTTGAAAGAATCTGGTATACGTAGCTGGAGTAAAATAGTCTCCGAGGTCAAACCTGAATTTGGGCCTCACCGCACCAGTCTAGCTGCGAAAAGAGCATTTTAACTCTAAAATGCAGACCTAATCAAAGCCCCCGTGAATTTCTTTCAGTCCTTAAAATTGCGTACAGCTTGGCTGAAAGAAACCCAGATTTTGAAAACCCCGAATTTATCCAATTATTTTATGACGCATTGCCAAATAAAATAAAGGTTATTTTGGCAAGAGATTATGAACCGAGAAATGGTTTGGATTGGGTACTAAAAGAAAGTATGACCGTATTTACTGTATTTGAATATAGTGAAGAAACTCAGGGGAAAAGAGTGAAAAACTCACCTGAGGAAATAGCGGAAACTCACGTTAAAAAGGGTTATATTAAATTCGAGTCCCAGAAAAAGAGTTATGTGGAAATATTGCGTGACTCCATACCTAAAAGGGAAAAATCCAAACCAGATCAGGAAAGAGGGTTTGCCAGAGAAAATTCAGGAAGTAATTTTCAATCTAGGAAGCAATGGGTACCTAGAAGTCAGTGGGTTAAGTCAAGGGAAAATATGCCTAGACAGGAAGCGACCAGAGGTAAAACTGAATCGGATGAGTCTGATGATGTGCAAGCTTCGTCCCCAAGGACGGATAGAAAGCGGAGATCTAATGTACGCCAGCGTATTGGTCAAATGCAGGAAAAGTTCCGTGTGCTGACAGAAAAACTGGATCAGATCACTCAGTTAATGACTGGAAATAACCCTGGTCAGGTTGTAAGCGATGCAACACCTGCAGCCCCACCCAACCAGTGACTAGATGATGTTTCTGATGAAGTAACCAGTATCCATGACAATTTACCAGAAAGTGATGATGAAATGATTAATACAAATGTTTGTATGATGAGATTTTAAACCCTTCCCTGCAAAGAGAAGGAAAATGTATTTTATCTCCCCAGACTAAGTGCGAGCAAGCTTAGAAGACTGGATCCGAGAAGGACAGCACAGCTGCCAAAAGCATGTTTGAGAGAGCAAAATCAGTCGGTAAAATCTGTACAAAATCTAATTTCATATCTCACTCTAAATTTCTCTGTAAATTGCATAGCATTGAAGACCGATATTATGTGAATGTAGACATACAAGATAATTTACCACATATTCCGTCCTTGCTAGACACTGAAAGCCAGGTTACGTTAATATCAGCTAATTAT
The DNA here is from genome assembly GCA_009667805.1 of Leptobrachium leishanense. Classification (NCBI taxonomy): domain Eukaryota; kingdom Metazoa; phylum Chordata; class Amphibia; order Anura; family Megophryidae; genus Leptobrachium; species Leptobrachium leishanense. Next base: position 27,604,666 of record CM019075.1, on the reverse strand, counting down.
TTTGAACAGGTTCAAGAACTGTCCTCCAGGAAGCCTAGATTAGATAAATCTAATGCTAATCTAGTGAGTGTGAGTGGCGCATCTCTGAAAGTTCTGGGCACAACTAAATTGGATTTTAAATTGGGGAATAAAGTAATTCGGCATCCAACGCTTATCGTGGATCTGCCACAAAATTGCCTAATTATTGGAATGGACCTTCTCAAAAGGTTAAATCCAATGATTGATTTTATCAATGAGGTTATTTGGTCCCAAGTAAATGTTCCAATCAGCTACGATAGATCCCAATCCCATCATGCTCAGCGTAACTGCCACGTGATTGAGGAAAGGCCGGATTCTATTGAAGTCCACTTCAGAAATAGCCAGACACCTGATATCTCTTTAAGGCCAAAGCCCCTGACTCCAGGAGAGCAGGAGGATAACACCATATGTGTTCCCCCCGAGAGAATTCGAGATATATGTCTGGAAAATGACGTGCTAATTATTCACCTCCACAAGAGGGAGACAGAACCAAATGGACATAGTGACCTTAAAGTGATCAGATACCCAAATCCTCAAGAGGAGTGGATAACAGATCTAGATAATGACGGAGACAGTCCTAATGTTATTGGAAAAAGTTATGTTATGTATTTCTAGAAGAAATAAAACTGCCAAGCTCAATTGCATGATTGTCATCCTAGATCACCTCAGAATGTGAAGATGGAACAACAGAAGACACTTAACTGGTATCATGTGAAGTGATGTTTTAATGAACATGTGATTCTTCTTCCCAGTATTCAGATGTTTAACTCAAGCTAGTAGATAGACTAGATCCGTAGGGTTAATTTAATCAGAGATCAGAGTATCTATAGGGAATTTGAGTGAAATCGCTAGTCTATGAATGGTTATTTATACTCTTTCTTTCAACAGAAATTGAGAAAAGTGGTTAATCCGAACTGCGACGCTAATCCGCAAAGATGAGTCGGACCACCAAGGAGACTGCGATTATCTGGAAATTCTATGGTTTTCCGCACAATTCCAAGCGGATGCAATGCTCAAGTCCCATGCGAATCAAGCTCATGCAAGCCTGAAAGACATGCTGGATAAAGCCAGGATACCGTTGATTGCTATGTACAAGAACCACCGAAGGAAAAGATTTGCCGCATATTTTATTGCAACCGCTGTTTTACTACAGAAAGAGAAGCAAAGGTTTACCGGAAGGATCTGGTACAAAACAAGAGAGTGTTAATACCCACACCAGTGATTCTTGTAAAAGTTTCTAAAGAATCAAGAGTTGTTATCAAGAAGTTACTTTTTATAAATGAAGTCTGGTATGACGAGATACAAATCGTTGGCGTATTCCAAGGGCAAGAGATACCTATGAATCCAGATTTGAAATCTTTGCTAAAGAACTAGCCTGACCATACTATTGAACTTCTAATAAAGATAATCTAACAATTTATGCTCCAATGTATTCACAGCTTGATCATCAATTGCTATCTGCTTATAACGGGCCAAAGATTACAGAGATTGTGATTTGTATAGTAATTATGTTTCTAACTGTCTGGATGATTGTACTAACAAAGAAAGTACGTACATTGAAGTTTAAAAACACTGCATCTTCAATTATTAAATGGATGAAAGAAGAAAAACGTGTTGCGAAAGGTGGAAACCTAGCCTAATTGGTAAAGGGGGGAAATATTGTAGGTTTTCCTCAATTCTATTTTGATCAAAGAACAGATGAAACCAAAGGGGGGTTATGTCAGGTATATTGGAAGGGAAAAAAGGTAAAATGGATGCCTGTAGCCATTTTGTTTTTAAAGACAGTCTTTTTCTTTTTCCAAATTTCCCTAGTTAGAAATGAACCGAGATTTTTTTACAGAGTTCATGGCTGGGTGAGATTTTATATATTTTTTAGAAATACCAGACATGAAGGAACCTTAAAATGTCTTTGTGTGATAAGGCCCAAGCTAAGTGCCAAGATCTGTCATAATTAAATTTATTGGTCTGTTTTAAGTCTTTAAAACAAAAAGATATTTTGTCTTTTGGGTATAGGAATATAAGAGTTAAAATTTTTATAATGTAAAATATATTCACGAAATATATGTTTATAAACAAGGTATATTTTATTATATTTACAGTAGAAAATAGACGCTCCAATTTATATTGTAGAGAGTTTAAGTGGTAAATAGTAAAATTATTGAAGAATAGATTCTGTTGAGTTAACTAGAAAGGAATGTAAGATTTAGAAAGGAGTGAGGACATAAATCTAATTTTGATATGTAGAGACTAAATGTCTATATTGGGAGAAGAGAAGGTCTTTGTGTAGATTGACCTTTTGACACGAGATAAGGATATTAAAAAGAAATGGTGGAATTAATTAAGAAGTGCAATGCTGCCCTCTAGAGGATAGTAAATATTATATTTGATATGGTGAAGATATTGCTAGTGACGTTAAATTGACTATAATTGAAGCGGCAATGTTGGTTGCAGTCAATCCAGTCAGTCCAAGATTGAGAGACTCACACCGCAATGCATTCAGACTTCCAATACACATGAGAGATTCCGAGATTCCAGGACATGAGGCATTCCGAGGCTAACACACATCGCTAGCAGACCATCCCGGGACAATGCACTCAAGACTCTCACCAAATCTCTGACTCACTTGCATTGATTATCTGATATTGATAATATTCACATATTCCAAAACATTACATAAAGAATTCCAAGGCAGACTCATCAAAATCCAGATTGGAGAGGGAATGTATGAGAGCTATTTAAATTAATGAATTAATGTAAATATATATATCTGTAGATTTTTGCAACAGATAGACTGAAATTTCTCAGATTCTTGGTAGCTCCAAAAACCTAAATATTTCTATTCTGCAGATAGAAATATGAAGAAGTGGACATAAGGATTTATCCTAAAAGAAACTGTTGTAGGATTGATACAAATATATATATTGAATTTGGAAATTACTGTGTTTGAAATTAATAAACAAGGAATTATATAACTACGAAATAAAAAGCAAAAGATTAGAAGTTTAATTCTCGAGATTAGGGGAGGATTCACTAAATAAGTTTTATTACTTATTTTAAATTAACTCATCTTTTGTTGATCCATGTAGTATAGAGAGATATAAATATCTCTATAAGATCTAGCTGGTTAAACATTGTTTGCTGGGAAATGCATGTTTTATTAAGCAGAGATGTTTATTAACCATTTGTGTATTAGTTACTAACTGATAAGGTAAATGATATTAATCATATATGCAGTTACTAACAGGAGATACATATATTGTGAAGCTAATTTTTATGTGCTGATGGATTGTGGTTTATAAATCTTTGCTTATGATATGAGATTTGAAATTTTTTTGTATACGTAATAAATATATATATATGTTTTTACCCGATTATTGATTATTGTATTCTTCAAAGCAAAACACAGACAAATAAAAGAATTTAGGAGAATTTCTAGGAAATATAAACGATTGATATTTGTATCTCGTATAAATTTCTTATGAAATAATAATCCCTGCTATATTGGAGGCTTGGCTGAGAAGTCCAATATATATAACGTGTTGTATTCACGTGCAGCGATTATATCCGACACTTCCCTTTTCCTACTGCTAATACCTCTCCCTACACAACCAAGCATTCTGCTAGCATTTCCTGCTGCTCCATTACATTGACTACTTACCCTTAGATCCTCTGAAATAATAACCCCTAAATCCCTTTCCTCAGATGTTGAGGTTAGGACTGTATCAAATATTCTATATTCAGCCCTTGGGTTTTTACGTCCCAGGTGCATTATCTTACACTTATCCACATTAAAACTCAATTGCCACAGCTCCGACCATTTTTTTAGTTTACCTAAATCATTTGTCATTTGGTTGATCCCTCAACCCTGTTGCAAATCTTTGTGTCATCAGCAAAAAGACATACTTTTCCATTAATACCTTCTGCAATATCACTAATAAAAATATTAAAGAGAATGGATCCAAGTACTGAACCCTGAGGTACCCCACTGGTAACAAGACCTTGCACCGAATAAACTCCATTTACCACAACCCTCTGTTGCCTGTCACTCAGCCAGTGCCTAATCCATTCAACAATATTGGAATCCAAGCTCAAAGATTGCAATTTATTGATAAGCCTTCTATGCGGAACAGTATCAAAAGCCTTACTGAAATCTAAATAAGCAATGTCTACTGCACCACCTATGTCTATTATTTTTGTTACCCAATCAAAAAAAAACAGTAAGATTAGTTTGGCATGATCTCCCTGAGGTAAACCCATGTTGTTTCTGATCCTGTAATCTATGTGTTTTTAGATGTTCAACAATCCTTTCCTTTAACATGGTTTCCATTAATTTCCCCACTACTGACGTAAGACTAACTGGCCTATAGTTCCCCGATTCCTCCCTACTACCCTTCTTGTAAATGGGCACAACATTTGCTAATTTCCAGTCTTCTGGGACGACTCCCGTTAACAGATTTATTTAACCAATCCTTGTTAACGGTTTTGCTATTACACCACTGAGCTCTTTTAATAAGTTAGGGTAGAACCCACCAGGCCCCATTGACTTGTCTTTACTTTAGACAGATGCTGTAGAACCTCCTCCTCTGTAAACTCATATGTAAATGTCTCATTAGTGTTTCCTCCTAACTGAGGTCCCTTTCCTTCCTTTTCTTCTGCAAAGACTGAACAAAAATATTCATTGAGGCAGTCAGCGAGACTTTTAGCCTCTTCTACATACCTTCCTTCCTTTGTTTTTAATCTAACAAATCCTTGTTTTACTTTTCTTTTCTCGTTTATGTATCTAAAAAATGTTTTGTCCCCCTTTTTTACTGACTGAGCTATTTTCTCTTCTGCGTGTGCTTTGGAAGCTCTTATAAATTGCTTTGCCTCTTTCTGCCTAATCTTATTATTATTATTATTATTCATTATTTATAAAGCGCCAGCATATTCCGCAGCGCTGTACAATAAGCACAGTATAGACAGGGTTACAATACATTGAACAACATTTGACAAACAGTACAGGAGGAGATGAGGGCCCTATTCCCGTAGGAACTCACAATCTAGGAGGGTTGGGGTTGGAAATCTTATAGGTTTGCCAGAAGGGTTCTGTTCAGTATAAGATTATTGTCTGTGCTTTAATAACAGGATTTATATATTCTGTGCCTAAACTCTTCCCAGCATGGCTCAGAAGGCTATGTTCTTCCTGGTGACTGGTACAGCTTCCTCCTCCAGCATGCACTGCAACAGGGAAGAGGGGAGTGGCATTCGAACCACTCCCAACCTTGAAAACTCTGAGACAGGGAATCTGTCTAAACATAACAGACTTCAGATTGCATCTTCTACACAGATCAGTTGTCTGTCTAAACCCCTTAATGAGAGAAAATGCACCCAACATTTGCCTTAACCTCCTGACGGTTTTCCCGAGTGTCTCTCAAAGTTAAATTTCACCGCTGAGAGCAGTAACCACGAGATACACTCGGGCTGTGTACATCACTTCTCCCTGCGCTACCTCGCTGATTCTCTCAGTCTCCTCTGGCGATCGCGACCTCATACTTCCTGGTTTCCTTCTCGCGAGGAGGGAACCAGGAAGTATGAGGTCGCAATCGCTGGAGGAGACTGCGGGGGACATCGAGGGAGCACAGGGACAGGTGATGTATCCAGCGGCATCCCGAGTGTTGCTTGGGGTTACCGCTTCCAACATATAAATTTAACCCCGAGCCACACTCAGGATACCGCTAGGGGGGCAAAAAAAACTAAATAGACCACTTTTAGACGTGGAATTTTAAAATAAATAGACCGCCAGGGAGGTTAATGTGCTAAATTAGGGGTGGGGAACCTTTTTCCTGCCAAAGGCCATTTGGAAATTTATAAGATCATTCGAGGACCATACAAAATTACCAAATTAAAATTTAGCCAGCTATATTTAGGAAGAAATAAATTAACTCACCCCTAATGTGATGGCTGGAACTGCTTCTCTTTGGTGAGGCGCGCAATGTTAACTGGTACAGATGATGTTATTACTTGCAATTTTCCAGGTTTGTGCCCCTCCATTTAATTAATTTCATCCCATCCCCATTGAATTCATTTCACCCTCTCCCTTCCCCATTTAATTCATTTCACACACCTTCTCCTCATAAATTTATTTCACCTCTCCATTTCACCCTCCCCTTCCCCATTTAATTTCACCCCCTCATAAAAATTTATTTCACCTCCCCATTTAATTCATTTCACCCTCCCCCCTTTAATTTCACTCTCCCCCATTTAATTTCACCCCCCATTTAATTGACTTAACCCTACTCCATTTAATTTCACCCTCCCCTTGAATTTTTTCACCCTCCCCATCTAATTAATTTCACCCCCATTTAATCTCACCCCCTCCATTTAATTAATTTCACTATCCCCCTCCAATAGATTTCACCCTCCCCCTGTCCATACAATTAATCTCACCCACCCCTTTTAATCTCACCCCCTCCCCATTTAATTAATGTCACTCTCCCCCTCTAATTTCATCCCCCTTTCCATCTAATTAATTTCACCCTCCCCTTTAAAATTAATTCCAGCCCCCCCACCCCGCGTACCTTTTACCTCACTGCGGCGAGTAGCAGAATGAGGGGGCCCTCAGAGCGCCACAGCAAGGGGGTGCAAATTCCCTCTCCCGCGGCCCTTTTACCAGACCGCGGCGAGTAGCAGAATGAGGGGGCGGGGATTATCCCCGCTCCCTTCACTTGCTGAAGCGCGCCGGATCCTCCTTCACGCTGCGCCCGGAAGATGAGTGTCAGGATCGGGTAACCCCGCTTGCAGACGATAAGCCAACAGACCCAGACCAACCAGCCCTTGGTAATGGCCGGGTTATGGCCAGTAATACTGAGAACGACAAACACAAAGAAAGTGGCGGAGTGCAAAGTAAAACAACCTGCTGAATAAAGGAACCCACAGTGCTCTAGCTAGCCTGTCTTTACTAATGGCCGGGTTAACAAAAACACACTTCGGTAGGGGTTGAGGAATAGAGGTCCGTTTATACTATGCCAAAATTTAGGGCGCCAGAATACAGGGAAATCGAGACAAGCCGGGATCGAATTAACCAGGAAATCAGTCAAATAGGAATGCAGCAATAGCAACGAGGCACTAGGCGTAAATGGAACAACGCTAGGGCAATTTGCTATGAGAAATTAAGCCCTTTAAATGGAGCCACAGTCCTTCCTATTGGTGCTCAGAGGAGACGCCCTGCTCTGCTATAGGATCACTGGTCATGTGCTGCGATTGGTTGTCCTTCCTGCATGCTGCATCTGATATGCGGGCGGCACCATTCTCTGTCCGGTAGTACACAGTACCCAGGAATAAGGCTTTCTGGATATCAGCTGCTGTGACGACCACAACATTTCCCCAGACATGGGCCAAAGGCGCAACACTTCCCTGGACATGGGCCGAAGGCGCAACACTTCCCTGGACATGGGCCACCGTGACAGCACCCCCCCATGGCGGGCCCAAGAAGGGAAACGGCTGTGATAGACGGAGACCAGCCCCGGGGCATGAACATCAGAGGCAGCAATCTAGGAATGTTCCTCCGGGCCGTACCCCTTCCAATGCACAAGATATTGCAACCTGCCTTTAGACCACCTGCAATCGATGAGAGCCTGCACCTCGTATTCCTCCTGACCCTGCACTCAGACAGGAGGAGGCTGTTTCACGGGAGTGGAATACTGGTTACAGACAAGGGGCTTGAGTAGGGAGGTATGGAAGGAGTTGGGGATTCTCAAAGATTTAGGATTAATGCGTCGGAAGACCCTGTAAGGACAGATAAACCGTGGTGCCAATTTGTGAGAGGGCACCCGGAGTTTGATATGCCGAGTGGAGAGCCATACCCTTTGACAAGGGACATAAGGACCTGGTCGTCTGTGGCGGTCTGCAAACTTCTTATGGGCTGAAGAAGCTTTTTGAAAAGCGGATTGAATCCGCGTCCAGGACTGACGTAGGAGTCGTAAGTGATCGTTAAGTGCAGGAATGGGTGACGGAGTAAAGCAGGGTGGAACCCATAGGTCGCAAAGAACGGGTATATGTCATGGGAACTGTCATGTACTGCGTTATTCCTAGCCAACTCAGCCCAAGGTAACAAGGAACTCCAATTATCTTGTTGGTGGGATATGAAGAACCGTAATTATTGTTCCAAGGACTGGTTGGTACATTCAGCAGCACCGTTAGATTGTGGGTGGTAGGCAGAAGAAAAGGATAAGTTGATACCCATTTCTTTACAGAAGGAACTCCAGAATCTGGAAATAAACGGAGTACCACGATCTGAGACTATTTCCTGCGGTATACCATATAACCGTACCACCTCTTTAGCATATATACCGGCTAGCTGATCTGAAGAAGGAAGTTTTTTCAGTGGAACAAAATGGGCCATTTTAGAAAAACGGTCAATGACAGTGAAAATGGTGGTATTACCCACAGATGAGGGTAGGTCCACAATAAAGTCCATGGATAAATGGGTCCATGGTTTCGAAGGAACAGGGAGAGGATGTAATAGCAAAGAGGGTTTATACTGTGGAAACACCCAAAAACAATGAGCAGCAAAAAAACACCACCCTGATATCCACCAAATTCAGAAAGCATATAACATGAAAAACAAAAATTGGTGGTGTTGCGCTAAAAGAAATAAAAAACGTAATAAACTTGTGTATGGTCTATTTTGAAGGCATGATATACTGCACAGCAAAAAAGAGAAAGAAAGTTCTATTTCTCAATAGTTCGTTCAATGGATATCCAGTCTCTGTTGTAGAAAGGATTTTCAGTAAAATCTTCCAAAACTTTGGAACGAATGACCACTTCTTTGGTGAGTCTTCATTAAAAAGTATGTATCTCGGAAAAAGAAAAACTCGATAGTGTTATACCGTTTATTAATGTGTATACAAATCTACTGACATAATATACGTACAGAAAAAAGAGGTAGTGGGTTTAGGATTTGATCTCACCCACTGCCAGATAAAACATCACGTCCCAGTCAAGCCTCTATAGACAAAACCACCTGGAGCTCCCGGGCTGCTTCCAAGGTGGTCACTCGATACCAAAGGTGGGACCGCGATGATAAAGTGACGTAGTGCTGACGCGTTTCGCCCCGCCCACGGGACTTCATCAGAGCATACGTCACTATGCCATCATCCTCTCTAAATAGTGTCTTAACTTGACACACCTGGTGAACTTCTATTGAAATTTTCTGTAGCCACTCCCTATGGGAGATCTTACAAATGCTTCAGTATGTTTGAATATATTGCAGAAGAAGCAAAAAAACAAATGTATTAAAAGATTGCCATATATAGGCGATCACAAACAGCCCCAAGAATAATCTTTAAGGCTAAAAATTCATAACACCCATAAAACACTCTGTGTATGGATCAATGAATTTTAAAAACAATATTAAAAACAGCATTGAAAACGAACAGCATTTAAAAACGAACAGCATTTAAAAAAACGAACAGCATTAAAAAAAAAACAAAAAAAAAAAAAAAAACGAGGTTCGCACCCAGTTATGCTAATCTTTTTATGGCTTTTTGGGAGGAGACTTTTTTGGATGATTTCCTGGGTGCGGGCCTCGTTACCTATCGTCGATATATCGATGATGTCATTTTTATTTGGAAGGGAGATGAGGCCTCTCTACAGGTTTTTTTAGCTTTTTTGAATAGGAATGATTTTAATATCCATTTGGATTTTAATTATAGCAAACAGGAGGTGGTCTTTTTAGATTTATATATTTATATAGAGAATGCCACCATTAAAACACGCACCTTTTTTAAACCTGTAGATGTCAACAGTTATATCCATTTTTCCAGCGGACATTTTTCCCCTTGGCTTAATAACATCCCCAAGGGACAACTTATGCGTCTTAAGAGGAACTGCACTGAGAATGAGCACTTTTTGAAAGAATCGGTGAAACTTCTAGCTGACTTCAAAGAAAAAGAATACCCCGAGACAATTCTAGAGGAAGCTTTTCAAGGGGTGAAGAAGATCGATAGATCTACTCTTTTAACACAAACGAATTTTGGAAGAAAAAAGAAACCCACAACGAGGTTGATTTTTGATTTTGACAACCTACATATGGACATTAAGAAGACTATAAATAAATTCTGGTATCTTTTGATGGAAGATGAGGATCTGAGGGGCATTTTGAATGAAAGACCCAGTATCACCTTTAGGGGTGCCCCCAGTTTAAAAACAAACCTTAGTCCAGAGTTATATAAAAGAACATAAACAAACAGGATGGCTACAACAAGAAAAAGGTTTTTTCTATTGCAAAAATTGCCAATCGTGTAAGAATTCGAATAGTCCAAAAAGTAGCAATTGCGTCAAGAATTACAAATCGAATATAACTAATATTGAGTACCCGATTAACAATTTAATTACATGCAAAACCAACAATATTATCTATTTATTGGAATGTCCGTGCGAACTACAGTATGTGGGACGCACGGCAAGACCTTTACACAAACGCATAGATGAACATATTCGCAACATTAGGAATGGGTATATGCAACATTTTGTTCCCGCACATTTCTTTAAGTCTCACAGTTCGGACCCAAGAGGTCTAAAGTTTTTGGGCATTAAAAGGGTAGGAAAATATTGGAGAGGAGGCAATAACATTCAGAGAATGGGGCAGGAAGAGATGAGGACAGCATACGATTTAAGAACTTTCACTCCTTTGGGTCTCAATGTTGATTTTGATCTATATAATTTCCTTACCTAATTGTATTGATATAAATATTTTATGGTAGTTATGATTCCTGCCCTTTATTATGTATTATGATGTGTCTCTATTATGGCTATACGTATTCCATTGTATGCGGTATATTTTTTTACTGTTGTACTTTATTATTAATAGTATTTGAATGATGTAATATTTTACGGATGTTTTTGTCCATATGTTTTTTACTTTTTTACATTTTACTCTTGTAATTATGTAGTTATATCTTAAGATTCCTCCCCTCCCCTTTTTGGAGCGTTCTTAGAAGTATTAAGAATCTATACTCTTTCTAATGTTCGTTGTTTAGTGCTGTTTTTTTTTTTTTTTTTTTTTTTTTTTTTTTAATGCTGTTCGTTTTTTTAAATGCTGTTCGTTTTTAAATGCTGTTCGTTTTTTAAATGCTGTTCGTTTTTTAATGCTGTTCGTTTTCAATGCTGTTTTTAATATTGTTTTTAAAATTCATTGATCCATACACAGAGTGTTTTATGGGTGTTATGAATTTTTAGCCTTAAAGATTATTCTTGGGGCTGTTTGTGATCGCCTATATATGGCAATCTTTTAATACATTTGTTTTTTTGCTTCTTCTGCAATATATTCAAACATACTGAAGCATTTGTAAGATCTCCCATAGGGAGTGGCTACAGAAAATTTCAATAGAAGTTCACCAGGTGTGTCAAGTTAAGACACTATTTAGAGAGGATGATGGCATAGTGACGTATGCTCTGATGAAGTCCGTGGGCGGGGCGAAACGCGTCAGCACTACGTCACTTTATCATCGCGGTCCCACCTTTGGTATCGAGTGACCACCTTGGAAGCAGCCCGGGAGCTCCAGGTGGTTTTGTCTATAGAGGCTTGACTGGGACGTGATGTTTTATCTGGCAGTGGGTGAGATCAAATCCTAAACCCACTACCTCTTTTTTCTGTACGTATATTATGTCAGTAGATTTGTATACACATTAATAAACGGTATAACACTATCGAGTTTTTCTTTTTCCGAGATACATACTTTTTAATGAAGACTCACCAAAGAAGTGGTCATTCGTTCCAAAGTTTTGGAAGATTTTACTGAAAATCCTTTCTACAACAGAGACTGGATATCCATTGAACGAACTATTGAGAAATAGAACTTTCTTTCTCTTTTTTGCTGTGCAGTATATCATGCCTTCAAAATAGACCATACACAAGTTTATTACGTTTTTTATTTCTTTTAGCGCAACACCACCAATTTTTGTTTTTCAAGAGGATGTAATAGGCTCACTGGGAGATCAGCAGGGGTCTTGTTGTGGGCACAAACTTTAAGGATGCAACAAACTCTCGGATATCAGCACGAAGAGTGGGCCACCAACATATAGGTGAGAAATGGTGAGGATGGTCTTATTGACTCCTGGGTGGCCTGCAACCTTTGATGCATGCAGAACTTGTAATAACTCCCTTCTCTCGTTCTCTCCTACATACAATCTTTCTGGAGGTAGAGAGCTAGGGGCGGCATTCTGATAGGACAGAATGTGTTCGATCAACTGGGAGGACACTTGCATACACACAGTGGCGACTATAGGAGTACTGGGTATGAGAGAAACCGGTTCGGTGTGAGGTAGTTGCTCTTTCCAGACAGTTTGAGGAAGAGGATCAGCCTTGGTATTACGTGACCCTGGGCGGTAGGTGATCAAATAATTGAAGCGACTAATGAATAACGACCATCTGGCCTGGTGGGGGGACAGCCACCTCACGTCTGCCAGGTAGGCTAGGTTCTTGTGGTCAGATAGAATTCACCGGAATTTGCGAACCCTCCAACAGATGTCTCCATTCCTTTAGAGCCATTATAATAGCCAAGAGTTCTCTGTTGCCTATATCATAGTTTCTCTCTGAGTCTGGGAGAAGTAGGCGCAAGGGTGAAGTGGGGCATTCCAGGTGTCTCTCTGGGAAAGGACTGCCCCGATCCCGGATTCTGATGCGTCGACCTTCATTATAAATGGTTTAGAAGGGTTAGGATGTGCTAGAATAGGTGCAGAGGCAAAGGCCGTCTTTAAATCCTCAAAGGCTTTAATGGCAGCGGGAGACCAACTGGTTGTATTGGCCCCTTTCTCGGTCATAGAGGTGATAGGAGCAATTACAGAAGAAAAGTGGGGGATAAACTTTCAGTAAGAATTGGCGAATCCGATAAATCTCTGGATAAGTTTCAACCCTTTGGGTAGAGGCCAAGCCAGGATGGATTCCAGTTTTTTGGGATCCATTAAAAAACCTTTGGATGACACTACGTACCCCAGAAACGGAACCTGTGTCACATGGAAGATGCATTTCTCTAGTTTACAGTATAAACCATTTCGTAACAGAGTGCCGAGAACAGAACGCATGTGATCGTAAGGTGTATGTAGGTCAGGAGAGTGCACCAGAATGTCATCTAGATAGACTATGACACATGAGGAGAGGTAGTCCCGAAGGACGTCATTTAGGAAATCCTGAAAAACCTCAGGGGCGTTGCACAACCCAAACAGCATTACCAGATATTTGTAATGCCCGCTATGAGTGTTGAATGCGGTCATCCATTTCATCCCCCTCTTTTATGCGTACCAGGTTGTATGCACTCCTGAGATCCAATTTGGAAAACACAGTGGATCCTCTAAAACGGTCAAAGAGGTCTGAGATTAGAGAAATAGGGTAGGCATTCTTAATGGTGATACGATTCAACCCTCTATAAATCTATGCACGGATGGAGGTCACCCTCTTTTTTGGCTACGAAGAACCCTGCCCCAGCTGGGGAAGAGGATCTTCTTATGAAACCCTTCTCCAGCGATTCCTGGATATATTCCTCCATAATAATATGTTCCTTTGGGGATAATAGATAAATTCTCCCTTTTGGGGGAATGGTACCTGGGTATAGCTTGATAACACAGTCATACGGACGGTGCGGGGGTAGCTTATTGGCCTCTTTTTTGTCAAACACTTGTTTCACAGACAGGTTTTGCAGTAGGAGTATTGAGTAACCCGATTGGTAACAGAGGGAAAACAAGAGGAGGAACAGGTAGGACCCCATGTGACGACCTTTCGCTTTACCCAGTCAATTGGAGGATTATGCTTTTGTAACCATGAAAGACCTAAAACAACTTAACAAGATGGTGATGATATGATTTGAAACACCATGGATTCGGTATGATGATCACCAAGACACATGGAAATTGCTTTAGTCTCTTGGGTTATAACAGGAGCGGCAAGGGGCCTGCCATCAATGGCCTGTACCATTAATGGCTTGGATCTAGGGGATAGAGGAATAAGATGACCTGAGGCAAAGGACTCATCCATAAGATTAGCAGCAGCCCCTGAATCCAGCATTGCATCACAATCGAATTTGACAGAACCCCATGATAGACAGACCGGAAGAAGTAATCGTAGTGAGGTCGGTTTGGGGCACAAAGTGAGAACACCTAAGGCCGGTCCCCTCCTAGGGCTTAGGTGCGAGCGTTTTCCGGGCGTGATGGGCACTGGTGCCCCCTACGTCCGCAATATATGCAAAGACCCTCTCTACGTCTATAGGATTTCTCCTCTGTCAATCTGGTGTGTCCCAATTGCATGGGTTTGGTATCAGAGACCTGTGAAGAGCGAGATGGTGGACTAACGGAACCTCATGTAGGAACCCTAGCACGGCTTCTTCTGGGTCTCTGTGTTTAGCTCTTTCCCTGATTCTGTTATCAATATCAATAGTATAATCAACCAAATCCTCTAGCTCCTCAGGCAAATTCTTAGCTGCTATCTCGTCTAGGATAGTATCAGAAAGGCCCTCTTGGAAAAGCAATACAAGGCAATCATTAGTCCAATCAACCTCTGCTACTAGGGTTTTGAAGTCTATGGCATAATCTGCAACAGACCTGGAACCTTGCTTAATTCTGAGCAGGGATCTCCCAGCCCTCTTGGACTGACCAGGAGGATCAAAGGTTCGTCCTAGACCACGTACAAAGTTGTGGTAGTTATAGACCACGGCATCATCATTTTCCCACAATGGGTTAGTGTGACGGGACGCCGTCTCTTCCCGTCTGTCCTGGCTCTCCAGACACCCCCTTACCAGGATCAGCCCGGCCTCTGAGTTGCTCGGAACTCAGTGCCTCGAGCAGCCTGATCCACAGCTCCAGACCCGCTTGTTCTGAATTCCTGCCTTGGAGCCTCTTTGCATTTCCAGAACGCTGCTCTATGCTTTCTGAGAGTGATTATAGCTGTAGCGTAGCTGAGACACCAGGCAGGCTGTATGTTCATTACAGGATACACACTGGCCATTTCACATGGCCTGCTTTTATTTGGTTGAAAATCAGGCAACAGTTAACATTCCCGCCCCCCAGATATTACGGCACCGCCATTCAGCAGTTCCCCATCAGGTCCTCTGAGTGCAAGCTCTTGAGCAGGGGCTTTTCTGGCACTGTTCTATGTGTTTAACTTGCATGTATATTGGTTATCCTGTCTTTCCCATTGTACAGCGCTACGGTACATGGTGGTGCCTTATAATTAACTGTACCTGCAGTCATACAGAGCACAGGTCCTTGTTTGGGGGGGATTCCAGAGGAGCAGCAGTGATCCAGGGGTACCGTTTGATAGCTCGGGTCCCTAGGGTGTCACAGTCCAAAAAGCGCCCAGATCTGGGGGTAGGGACACGAATGGCAGCATATAGTACCTATCCCCCTTGGATGCTGCATGGTCAGGGCTGTTTAAGCTCCTGGGGTGAAGAAAGGCTTAGCAAAGTGGGTTCCCAATGGAGCTCCCTCCTGAAAATCACCACAACGGTAGCTCGCCTGAAGATCATCCCACATTTGAAAAATCACCCCGCTGGAGCAGTTCGTTTTCGGGGCGCAGACGTTTAAAGCTTCTACAGATGGCTCCATTACAGGCAATGAGGTGTATTCCAGGAATGGGACTGGTTGGCCCTTCTAGCTCCTTGGATGGTGATTGGCTGGGGTTTCAAACCCAGCTCAGGCTTTCAATCCCAGGTTAACCCTGGTGTCGGATAACAGTGAGCATAAGGGACAGGCTTACAGGCATTTTGATTACGTGCCGATATAGGGACGGGAAGAAGAGTCACAAAACACCACTTTAAAACACTGACAAATAGCTTAACTGAGGGGAATAGCAGAGGAGCAAGGGGTTAATACAGTCTCTGAGCAAGGGGTTCCGTGACAACGATACATTTAAAACCACACAATATAAATGAACATAAGGTCTTCCCCAAAGCAACAGTCTATGTCTTTTGGGGTTTTCGCCATGGAAATAAAAGTCTTGGGGTTTGACGCGGGGATCGCTACGTCAGTTCCATGACATATCTCCCCTCCCCAAAGGAGTCAGACGGCCACAGTTGGACCCCAACAGGTCGACTCGGGTCATTGGAGCAATAGTCTATACCTTGGTCCATAGTCTGTTGGGAGGAGGCGAGCCATCCCGCTGGTCCAGTGCGCCCAAAGATTCACCGCAGTAGTGTGTGCCAGGCAACAGGCCACCACAGTCCACAGACATAAAACATTTGCTAGCGGGCACACTGGGATTCCTCCCCACATCTTTCTCTCCCCAGGGCACCTCTGCAGACCCAGGAACAGAACCCACTCTGTGTTCACAGTCCCCAGTCTCTCCTTCTGCTGCTGCCCCCCTACCAAGCATTTAAAAAGGGCCCAGCCCACTGCAATCCCCACAATCCCAGAGGGGTGCAATTCTTCATGGGGCCAGGAATTTGGTAGCTTTCCAGGGTGGTCACTCACCAGTCCTCCTGGTCTCTTGCGCAGGTGAGAAGAGGTCCCCTCTCTGGCACCACCTTGGTCCATAGGGGTCTCCAGGTTCGTCGGGGACAAGGCACACTCCGATGCCAGCACAGTGTCCAGCCTTAGGATTTCTGCCAAGTCCACTGTGAGCGCCTCAGGTTTCTCGTTGAACAAAATTAAGTCCACAGGCTCCATAATCGCTGTCCTCTCAAGCTGGGGATCCGGGCCACCTGTACTGCATCTCCCTTGCGCAGTGGGAAGGAGCGCAGCCTCTTCGCTGACAGCCTGCTGTTGTTTAATCTTGGCGTTCAGCTGTAAAGTCTTTGCTTTCCGTTCGATAACGGAAGCTTGCAGCTTGGCCTGTACCTGATGGTGCAGTACTGTCTGGAGCCTCTCATTTTCCAGCTGTTGCTGTGCCGTGTACAGCCTGCTTTCAGAGTGTCGCAACTGCTCACCTATACTATGGCGTTGCTCGGTCTCTGCATCGAGCTGCTCCTGAAGCGCTTGACATTTTCCTTCCCAGGCAGTGATAGAAGCCTGGAGTTCAGCCTTTAGTTCTTGGCACTGACCCTCCAGCTGTTGACATGACTTCTTGAGTAGCTGGGCCTTGCTTCGCTCTGCCTCTCCGACTGCTCTCTGTTGCTCATTCAGCAATCTGGCCTTTTTAAGATTCTCACCTACTCGCTCAGCGTTACTTTGCTCATCTTTCAGCTTCTCCGTCAGGTCCATAATCAGGGATTCCAGGAGACACTTTTCCCCCATGGCTTCCTGGACCTTTAAAACGCCAATGGCCATGGCCTCCTCTTGCTCCCGAGCAGCGTTATCCTTAGCTCGCTCAGCAGCTGTAAGTAAATCCCGCAGTGATTTCCATCTCCAGGCGCTGTACATTCGCCTCCGCAGCATCTCTGGATAGTCTCACCTCATCCAGCTCTCTCTGGCCATCTTGCAGCTCATCCTGTAGCTGGTGCAATTGCAGGCCAGTCTCTTTCTCGCTCTGGGTGGCAGAGTCTAGTTGCCCTTTCAAGGTCTCTACCTCCCTTCGAAGCGGGTCACAACATTTGCATTTGCTCTCCAGCACCACCTCCATTTCTTTCACCCGTCCACCCCTCCGCTTCTTTTTCGCCTTACTTGAGGGGGGTTGACGGTCACGGTTGGTGCGGAGGCATATTTTGTTTGGGTTTTGGCGTTGGCAGAAACCAAGGCTTCCAAAATCCCTGGTCTCTGCCAATCCAACTCTGTAGGCACCCTCTGGGTGTGTGGTGTAGTTGCCAGCCAGTTCTCCTGGCTACGAATGTCCCCTGGCTCAATCCAGCCTGGGACCTTGTATTTATTGTATTCCACATGCAGAGGGTTAAAATCTTCCTGGTCCTGCACAGCTTCCCCTTTCCGCAATAAACAGACCTCATTCCAAACGCTCTGGAACAGGTCCATGTCAGGGTTCGGACCATATTGCTTGAGGCGTCTTTTTACCTCCTTGAGCGTTTCCATCTCGCTCCTGGTTGCACCACACTTGTGCCTTTGACCCTTACTTCAGTATCTGTTCCATCCACAGCTCTCCAGCAGGTCCTTCAGGGTGTCCTGCTTGCAGGCTCGGTAGTTTGTCATCTCGGGGTGTCTTAGTGTTGGAGAGCCTCTATCCACACCGCTTGCCAGCCAATGTGATGGGACGCCGTCTCTTCCCGTCTGTCCTGGCTCTCCAGACACCCCCTTACCAGGATCAGCCTGGCCTTTGAGTTGCTTGGAACTCAGTGCCTTGAGCAGCCTGATCCACAGCTCCAGACCCGCTTGTTCTGAATTCCTGCCTTGGAGCCTCTTTGCATTTCCAGAATGCCGCTCTATGCCTTCTGAGAGTGATTATAGCTGTAGCGTAGCTGAGACACCAGGCAGGCTGTATGTTCATTACAGGATACACACTGGCCATTTCACATAGACAACAGTTAACATTCCCGCCCCCCAGACATTACGGGACCGCCATTCAGCAGTTCCCCATCAGGTCCTCTCAGAGTGCAAGCTCTTGAGCAGGGGCTTTTCTGGCACTGTTCTATGTGTTTAACTTGCATGTATATTGGTTATCCTGTCTTTCCCATTGTACAGCGCTACGGTACATGGTTGTCACGGTCCACCCCGTGTACCTGTCTAGCAAAACTGGATCTAAGAACTTTGCCCTGGATTTCTTCATTCTTGGATTCCAGTCCAGGTTTTGCCCAGGCTAAGCACCATGTCCAGGCTCCTGGAGATCCAGCCTGGGTTTTCCTGTCTAGCCCTGGACTTCCAGCTGAGGCCTATCCATGTTTAAGCCTCCTTAAAAGGCAGAGAGACCCAGCCAACAGCGGGTCTGCATTATTGTTATCCTTGACTGAGGTCCCTTGGTGGTGTGCTAACCTGCTTTTCCAGAACCAGCTTATCCTATGTATCCAGGACCCATCTGTCTACCCATGGATTACAGTTGTTGATCACCCTCTGACCTCTTTGATCCAGGTACCACTGTCCAGACTTCCTCTTGGTGGGCCCTGTCTGCAGTCTAGGACTGCACTACCCACAATCCACGGACTCTCCCTGGACTTTATTGCTATTCCCTTTGTTCTTTTGCCTGCAGTTAAGGACCATTTATGTTTTATTAAAGAATCTGCATTGCGTGACTCCTGTCTGGCCTCCCCTCTGTGTCGCCGCCTGCTGGGCTCATACCAGAACCGCACACGCCTCGTGACAGAATGCAGACCCCTTCTTATTACGAGTCTGCGGTGATACAGGCGGTGGTGGCATTCATGAAAATGGCTGTGGAGAACTTCCTGCAGCAACTGGACTCTATGTTGCTGAAAGTGCTGCAAGGATTAAGGGACACCTCACCTAAGGTGCGCTCTTCAACTTCGATGTCTGGCTGCAGGAGACCCTTGTCTGAGGAGGAACGCTCCAGGAGGAGGTCTTTGGGACTGTGCTTCTATTGTAGTGCGGACTCACATTTCATATCTGCGTGCCCTGTGCGCCCACCCAAGCAATCCCCTGCACAGACCAGAGTCAATCCTGTTACTCCTGCTTCTTGGCTGGTTGCTCCTCCTGTGTCTGAGCATGCTAAAAGCAAAGAGACATTACTTGCTGAGTCCTTGCCAACGATGTCTAAGCGAACTCCAAGTGCCAAGGCTCGACAGCACCCTGTCTCTGCCAGCCCTCGCCAAGCCACTATCAAGCCTCGCCAGGTCACAGCCAAGCCTCGCCCAGTCTCTACTCCTGCTAGGCCTCGCCAGGCTACCACAGTTGGCAAGTCTCGCCATACTCCGGTACCCAGATCTAAGACCTGAATTTAGGGAAACCTTCTCTGAAGTGGAGAGTACAGAGGAGGACTCCCTCTCTGATTACTTGGAGACCCCGCCATCTGAGCCTGCTGACGTTGAACCCATGGACATGTAACCTACCTTGCCCACAGATTCAGAGTCTTATATGTCCATGGAGGTTGCTTTGACACGGACTACGGAGCCTGCTTCCCTGCAACTCGCAGGATCTCCAGAGGTCGCTGCCCAGCAACCCGCAGGATCTCCAGAGGTCGCTGCCCAGCAACCCGCAGGATCTCCAGAGGTCGCTGCCCTGCTACCCGCAGGATCTCCAGTTTCGCTGCCCTGCAACCCGCAGGATCTCAAGTTGTCACTGCCCTGCAACCCGCAGGATCTCCAGTTGTCGCTGCCCTGCAACCCGCAGGATCTCCAGAGGTCGCTGCCCTGCATCCCGCAGGATCTCCAGTTGTCGCTGCCCTGCATCCTGCATGATCTCCATCTCGCAGGGTCCCCGGAGGTCGCTGCCCTGCATCCCGCAGGTTATCCTGAGCTATCACTGCCACGGGGTCGTCAACGCCGCCGTAAAGCCAAGCCGCTCACTGCCCAGCAAGAGCCGTGCAGTACCCAGGTCGCTCAAGTGCCGTGCATTACCAATGGCCTCGCCAAGGGCGCTGCCCCACCGAGCCTCGCCAAGGGCGCTGCCCCACCAAGCCTCGCCAAGGGCGCTGCCCCACCAAGCCTCGCCAAGGGCGCTGCCCCATCGAACCGTGCCAAGGGCGCTGCCCCATCAAACCGTGCCAAGGGCGCTGCCCCACCGGTCATCACCGAGGGCGCTACCTTACCGAGCCGTGCCAGGGGCGCTGCTCCACCGGTCATCGCCGAGGGCGCTGCCCCACTGAGCCGTACCAAGGGCGCTGCCCCACTGAGCCGTACCAAGGGCGCTGCCCTACCGAACTTTGCCAAGGGTCCATCACCCATTGTACGTCTTGCTCCCGAGGGTTGCATCTGGGCATCCAATGCCACGTTGGTCCGGAAAGAGAACCTGCCACATTTCGAGAGGGCCCTACGTGCTTATGGTGATGTTTATGGCAATCCAGACTCTGGGTACGTTGGAGGGTGGTGATCTGTGCTCCATCCCCTGTTCCAGCCTCGGTGCCTGAAGGGCACCCGTCAGGGGGGGGGTACTGTCATGGTCCACCCCGTGTACCTGTCTAGCAAACCTGGATCTAAGAACTTTGCCCTGGATTTCTTCATTCTTGGATTCCAGTCCAGGTTTTGCCCAGGCTAAGCACCATGTCCAGGCTCCTGGAGATCAAGCCTGGGTTTTCCTGTCTAGCCCTGGACTTCCAGCTGAGGCCTATCTATGTTTAAGCCTCCTTAAAAGGCAGAGAGACCCAGCCAACAGTGGGTCTGCATTATTGTTATTCTTGACTGAGGTCCCTTGGTGGTGTGCTAACCTGCTCTTCCAGAACCAGCTTATCCTACGTATCCAGGACCCATCTGTCTACCCGTGGATTACAGTTGTTGATCAGCCTCTGACCTCTTTGATCCAGGTACCACTGTCCAGACTTCCTCTTGGTGGGCCCTGTCTGCAGTCTAGGACTGCACTACCCACAATCCACGGACTCTCCCTGGACTTTATTGCTATTCCCTTTGTTCTTTTGCCTGCAGTTAAGGACCATTTATGTTTTATTAAAGAATCTGCATTGCGTGACTCCTGTCTGGCCTCCCCTCTGTGTCGTGCCTGCTGGGCTCATACCAGAACCGCACACGCCTCGTGACAATGGTGGTGCCTTATAATTAACTGTACCTGCAGTCATGCAGAGCACAGGTCCTTGTTTGGGGGGATTCCAGAGAAGCAGCAGTGATCCAGGGGTACGGTTTGATAGCTCGGGTCCCTAGGGTGTCACAGTCCAAAAAGCGCCCAGATCTGGGGGTAGGGACACGAATGGCAGCATATAGTACATATCCCCCTTGGATGCCGCATGGTCAGGGCTGCTTAAGCTCCTGGTGTCAAGAAAGGCTCAGCAAAGTGGGTTCCCAATGGAGCTCCCTCCTGAAAATCACCACAACGGTAGCTCGCCTGAGGATCATCCCACGTTTGAAAAATCACCCCGCTGGAGCAGTTCATTTTCGGGGCGCAGACGTTTAAAGCTTCTACAGATGGCTCCATTACAGGCAATGAGGTGTATTCCAGGAATGGGACTGGTTGGCCCTTCTAGCTCCTTGGATGGTGATTGGCTGGGGTTTCAAACCCAGCTCAGGCTTTCAATCCCAGGTTAACCCTGGTGTCGGATAACAGTGAGCATAAGGGACAGGCTTACAGGCATTTTGATTACGTGCTGATATAGGGACGGGAAGAAGAGTCACAAAACACCACTTTAAAACACTGACAAATAGCTTAACTGAGGGGAATAGCAGAGGAGCGGGGGGTCAATACAGTCTCTGAGCAAGGGGTTCCGTGACAACGATACATTTAAAACCACACAATATAAATGAACATAAGGTCTTCCCCAAAGCAACAGTCTATGTCTTTTGGGGTTTTTGCCATGGAAATAAAAGTCTTGGTTTGACACGGGGATCGCTACGTCAGTTCCATGACAGTTAGCCCATGCTAGGGCTCTACCAGACATATGATTAATCATAAATCCCACACGGGCATGATCTGAAACATAAGTTCTAGGGTTTAGTTCAAAATGAATGCTGACCTGAGTCAAAAAGCCACGACACCCTGTTTGTTCCCCACCAAAACGAATTGGAGAAGTCATGGATACATGGGAGGCAGGTAAAGCAACCTCAGGTGTGTGGGATTGCAGGGCAGGGGCAGAGGTCGCCACCTGTGGTTCAGGCTGCAAATAGGCAGTACGGACAAGAATCCTTTGTATAGCCTGAGCAAAGGCATCCACGCGGCAGTCTAATTCATCGACACGAGAGGCACATCCAGCGAGCTGCTGACCCACGTCTGCAGGGTCCACGGCCCTAGCGTAATGTCAGGATTGGGTAACCCCGCTTGCAAACGATAAGCCAACAGGCCCAGACCAACCGGTCCTTAGTAATGGCCGGGTTATGGTCAGGAATACTGAGAACGACGAACACAAAGAAAGTGGCGGAGTGCAAAGTAAAACAACTTGTTGAATAAAGTAACCCACAGTGCTCTAGCTAGCCTGTCCTTACTAATGGCTGGGTTAAGCAGAGCAGACAAACAAAAACACACTTCGATAGGGGTTGAGGAATAGAGGTCCGTTGTCACGTTCCCACGCTCCAAACCTGTCTTCCCGCCCTCTGTATTTGTATTTTGTGTTTTTTCCCTTGTGTTTCTGTTGCTGCCAATTCCTGGGTGGCCTCCCAGGGGTTAATTGGTGTTCTGTGTGCTGCTCACCTGTTGACCCTTGCCTTGATTTCCCCTGCCTATATTAGAGCAATGTACCTATAGTACATTGCTGGGTCATTTTACTTTGCCTGGTCTCCTTGCGACTTGTGTCCTGAGAGCTCCTTGCTGTGTTCCTGTTATCCTCCATTTGTTCATCCTTGTTTAGTTTTTGCCTCTGTTGTTTCTGTTCCAGTTTATGTCAGTTCCTTTTGTGTATTTAGTTCTGTCTATTGCTGTATTTTGGTTTGCTGTTTATGTTCCATTCTGATTCCCCGGTTACCGATTTTGGCTTGGCTGACTTCCCTTCTGGTTCCTATTCCTATATCCTGTATGATGTACTCTCTCTGGTTATGACCTTTTGGCTTTCCTCTATATGACTACTCTATAGTATTTTCCTTGTCTGTACCATTTCCAGGTAACCCTGTCATCTGTATACAACAAGAGACTCTGTACGGCTTCAAGGTAATACTTTCCTTTTAGATTAGATCCGGCTATCCTAAAGACCGGCCTTTCAGTGCAGGGAATCTTTGGTATTGCCGTACAGAGGTCTTTTGTTAACCCTGTGTTGCTTTCATCTGTCCTTGCAGTTTACACTGCATCTCTGCATATAGGGGCTTCTCTCAGGAACCAGGGCCTCACCTTGCTGCGAGTTATATTCATAGGGATATATATACAGACCGACCACTTCCAAGGATCGGAGGGCAAGGATAGGGTGGTGCGTGCCTGGTGGTACTGCCACCGTGACATCCGTTTATACTATGCCAAAATTCAGGGCGCCAGAATACAGGGAAATTGAGACAAGCCGGGATCGAATTAACCAGGAAATCAGTCAGATAGGAATGCAGCAATAGCAACGAGGCACTAGGCGTAAATGAAACAACGCTAGGGCAATTTGCTATGAGAAATGAAGCCCTTTTAAATGGAGCCACAGTCCTTCCTATTGGTGCTCAGAGGAGACACCCTTCTCTGCTATAGGATCGCTGGTCATGTGCTGCGATTGATTGTCTTGTCCTTCCTGCATGCTGCGTCTGATTCGCGGGCGGCACCATTCTCTGGCCAGTAGTACACAGTACTACTGGGAATAAGGCTTTCTGGATATCAGCAGCTGTGACGACCGCAACATTTCCCCGGACATGGACCAAAGGCGCAAAACACTTCCCCGGACATGGGCCGAAGGCGCAAAACACTTCCCCGGACATGGGCCGAAGGCGCAAAACACTTCCACGGACATGGGCCGAAGGCGCAAAACACTTCCCCGGACATGGGCCGAAGGCGCAAAACACTTCCCCGGACATGGGCCGAAGGCGCAAAACACTTCCCTGGACATGGGCCGAAGGCGCAAAACACTTCCCTGGACATGGGCCGAAGGCGCAACACTTCCCTGGACATGGGCCGAAGGCACAACACTTCCCTGGACATGGGCCACCGTGACAATGAGTAAGATCCAGCGTGCAGCAGCTAGTGAGGGCCGTGGGAGAGGGAATTTGCACCCCCTTGCTGTGGCGTTCTGAGGGCCGGACCAATTGACACCGCGGGCCATATACGGCCCACACGTTTCCCACCCCTGTGCTAAATAGAAATAAATAATAAAATTAATGTGTCACATGGAAGATGCATTTCTCTAGTTTACAGTATAAACCATTTCATAACAGAGTGCCGAGAACAGAACGCATGTGATCGTAATGTGTATGTAGGTCAGGAGAGTGCACCAGAATGTCATCTAGATAGACTATGACACATGAGGAGAGGTAGTCCCGAAGGACAGGATTTCTTTCTTTCACACTTATGTTTTGTATGCTAAAACTGGTAGGATCAGCATTCGGTTTTTATTTTTAGCAAATAATACTTTTTAGATTTTTTTATACTGAGTAATGTTTTATGAATAACTTGTGGCTAATTTCTGTAATACACTTGTAATCATTGAATTTATGGACATTTTATTTGATTCATTAATAAGATTATGTCTATGAAGTTTATTTCCTACAAATGGGATCATTCACATATTTTGAAGGTAGCAGCACCATATAGACATATTCCTATTCATGATTAAAACCATTCCATGTTTCCAAAACCATGTTTCCAGTCTGGTGCCCCACCAACTACAAATGTCACCAGCTGCCCCTGCCTAGTCCACAAACAACTTGTCTGCTATCGCATCTGTTATTAGCATCCACTGTAACCGCTTCACTTCTAGACACTTGCCTCAGATTTTTCTTGGTAAAAATGCAATGCTGCCAGCCATGATATTATAGTGTAACAAAGCTTTCGGTCACTTGCAGAGCTGCCATCTTGTGGCTTTTTTTTAGATTACAGAAAATATAAGTTTTCTATCATTTTCAATCAACAAATGTTTCCAAATCTCACACACACACACACACGTTACGGTTAAAGCCCGAAGTGCGGTTAATCTTTAGATTACCCAGGTAATCCTGACATTACCCAAAACCGCTGGGTAAAGCTGCAAAAAAATAAAAAATTCGGACTTTCCCCAAATAATTTTAGGACTAACAGCCCTTGGGTAACAGTCTGGAAGAGCTGAAAAATTCACACTTTACCCTGATGATCTGCAGACTATCCAACCCCGTGTGGTTAAAATCAAATTTTGTTATCGTTCAGATGAAAGTCTGAAGCTTTACCCGGGTAATCTGAGGACTATCCACAGCGTCACTTGGGTAATCTGCAAAGCATCCAACCAAACTTTGGTAAACGTTAATTTTGCTATTATCTATGGATATTTTCAACGAAAATGGCAAAAGACAAACATTAAAATGTATTAAGGATATAATGAATATACAGAGTAACAGGATATGAAGGTTAAAGAGTTAAATGAACTTTATTATGTGTCATGTGTGCTTACTGTATATATCATATATACAACATAACGATTAGGTTACTATTTATATATTTATCTTCATAAATAAATTTTCAGACAATTAACACACAGAGTAACATGACAGTTATATATTGTGGTATTTGACTGGATACAATTTGGTTAAAAATAATAAAAACCTCAATTTTGTTAGTCAGATAACAGTTCGCAGCTTTACTCTGGTAATCCTCGGAATTCAGTCAACTGTAACCTGCTGAAAACCAAAAGAAAACCGGAGTACCCAGAGGCGTTTGGTTACTTTGCAAGTTAACCAGATAAAGTTCGATGTTTCCTTGCACATCGCACTTTATCCAGCAACACTAGGGTAATGTGTGTTAACCCTTGGCTGCTATGGACACGCTCAGCGTGTCCAGCCAAGTGGTTCTCCTGTGCTACGGACGCGCTCAGCGCGTCCGAGCACAGGAGGCAGCAATCCGCTGGATTCCGGCGGATTGCTGCGCCCCCCCCCGGTGCGGGCTGACATCTTGGATGTCAGCCCAGCACTCGGGAGCCCGGCGGGGACATTAGATGTCATCGCGGCTACGCGATGACATCTAATTCAGGCGCCCCCCCAGCATGTGCGGAGGAGGCGCCTGAAAGGGAGGGGGGGAGGTCCTTCGGACCTCTCTCCCTCCCGATCACCGGGGAGCAGGGGGTTAAGACAGGCACCGCTTGGAAGGGCACAGCCTGCCCTTCCAAACGGTGGCTCTCATTAACCACTGGGGAGCCGGATCACGAATCGGCGCTGAAAAGCGCCGGTTCGTGATCCTTTCCCGGAGCTGGCCGACATCTTGGATGTCGGCCAAGCCTCCGGGAACTCCCCCTGAGGACTGGCGTCATCGTGCATAGCACGATGACGCCAGTCCTGGAGTTAACCCCTAGCTGCCACCAACGGTGGAGATAGGGGATTCCAATGAATCCCCTATCTCCCGATCCGTGGCAGCTAGGGGTTAATGTTTGGTACTGTTGGATCGGCCAGAGCATGGCCGTTCCAACGATACCAAACACCACTGTGAAAAAAGTTAAAAAAATTAAAAATTAAAAAAAAAAAAAAAATTATAAAAAAAAAAATTAACTTTTTTTTTTTTTTGGTTTGTTAATGCAGCAATATTGTTACCATTTCAATTATAATGTGAACAATGATGCTGCGCTAACGATTTTTGTATGCAGTGCGTTTGTTAAAAATTGCGTAATTTCCCCCCAAAAAAATGTAACGAGACCCCATCTCTAATTTTTTTAACAAGCGCACCCCATACAAAATATAACCGCAATTGCTCGCATGTTAAAATGTGAAAAAAATACACTTTACACGTTGTAAATTATTGAAAATTCATATTTTATTGCATTTTTTGTTATAATATACAGACAGGTCATGACGTATACATATAATAATGACATATTATTAATCTGCCGAGTCTGACGGAAAGAACGATATATAATATGTCTGGTCATATAATAAAATAAGCCTTCAAAACGCATTTAAACATGATGAGCAAAACCGGTAAATATGACCTCAGCACAGAGGCGTGAAACGCCTCAGCAGTGAAAGGGTTAACTGCGTAAAACACACCAGAAAACTGGAGTACCCAGAGGTCTTTGGATACTGTGCAGATTACCCGGGTAAAGTCCGAAATTTTATTTCACTTCAGACTTTTG
This sequence comes from Leptobrachium leishanense, assembly GCA_009667805.1. Classification (NCBI taxonomy): domain Eukaryota; kingdom Metazoa; phylum Chordata; class Amphibia; order Anura; family Megophryidae; genus Leptobrachium; species Leptobrachium leishanense. Next base: position 27,577,050 of record CM019075.1, on the reverse strand, counting down.
CTAATGACGCCTGGGAAATGTCAGGATTACCCAGGTAATCCTAAAATCAACTGCACTTCGGACTTTAACCGTAACATATATACAGTATATAAACTAGAATCCTGTTTTTATAGTAGCATCGTAATAAAATTCAGAACAAATAAACAATGTGGCATTTGGCCCTAATGAAGCCCCTTATGAAGTGCCACAATACAAAATGCATTTAGATTGTCTAAACACTTAAAAATACTCCCAAACTTCCATAAGGACAGGTACTGATGTCTGTACTAATAGGCTTCAGGAAAAGGAAGAAGTCCACTTCAGCTCCATGCAGGACTGCATTTATATTTCAGGAGCTTGTAGGCAGAGAAATCTGGAGCGCTCCCCACCACCAAAAAAAGTGCCAAAAATACTTTATAATTTTGTCTGGGGGAGCAAAAAAAAAAAAACATTTTAAAAAACTGAAAAACATTTTCTCTCTGCGCTCATATAGAAAAAGGAGCAGAATCTGTTGCCTTGAAGCAAAAGTGGAGCAGAATGTTAGGGCTCAAGTTAAACAACACAAATAGTAACTCAACCCTAAAACAAGCACAATTACTAATCCTAACCCCAAAACAAGCCCAAATTGCACCCTAACCCTAAAATAAGCACAAATAGTAACCTGAGCCCTAAAACAAGCACAAATAGTAACCTAACCCTAAAACAAGCACAAGTAGCAAGAACCCTAAAACAAGCACAAATTGTAACCGAACCATAATTTCTAACCTCAGCTATGGAAAATGATGCTCCATTTCGGCCCAGAGCATCCAAAATTCTGGGCATCAAATTACGGTTGTGGCTCTTTAAGAGGTGACATTTGTGGTTTGGGGGGGGGTTTACATTTTACATGGTCATGTTTGGTATCATTAGAAAGGTCGGACTCTGTCCTGTCCAGTGACACCTAACTTGAACTGGTGTAGGGGAAAATAATGGAGAAATAGGTGTACAAAGGACCCCCGCTCTCCTTGCAGCAGAGTCTGTGTTTTAGATTAAATCAATGCATAATAATGCAATGTGTCGTCACCTCCGCATTTAGTCTCGGCGTGGGAAATGAGAAGGTGAGTTAGTGCAGTGCCATTGTTTGCTTTATAACTAAAAGCACATAATGCCATTGCTTTAGATCAGAGAAAAAGGTAAATTTTAGATTAAATTTTTTCAGTTTTCAATTTCTACATATGACACGGTAATGTTTGGTAACATTGGAAAGACTCTTTCCAATGAAACCTCAGTTTGTTTTCGTCTTAAAGGGCCACTGCCAAACAAATAAAATGTCTGTATTTTGTTTATTCTAGTTGTTTAGTTAAGAAAATATTTTATTTTGTGATCTTTTCTTTTGTAAAGTCCCCCCCACACAATATCTTTACATCACTTGCTCCTCACTCTCTGGCAATGGCCATAGAATGAGTGAATGGGACGATAACTGACTCCAATCATTGTAGTGTCTGGGATGTATTCAAAGGAAATCACCAGGGGGTAATTAGTAGTCTTTTAAGATCCCGGTTTTATCTCACTGCCAGCTCTTATCATAGGTGGCCTGGAGAACACAATATACCCCCTGCAGCCTTAGCTAAACACTTACTGCTCCACCTCATTAACTGTAAAATACTATAGATTAGATATACCACAGCAGTAAAGTAAATGTTTGTACAGATTTTGGTAAATGTTGCATCTTGGGAAAAATCCAAAAAAGTGGAAACCGGAGATAAGAAAAAAACTAACTTTATTTTTCCTTTTTACATGCATTTTCTGTCATTAAGGGGTTAAGGCAGGCATATGCTGGGGGAAGCAGATAAGATCTACATTGAAATCTCAGACGCTAGCTTTGGCCGAGTGTGTTTCACCTCCATCAGAGTTCAAATAGCTAGCAGCAGGGAATTAGACACCGTTGTGGTCTGTTTTTCTTAAGACATCCCATAGAGTCCTTATCAGATTTCTGGACACAGTCCAAGACAAATTATCATGATTATCTATTTTTATTGTACTCTGCCTAGCAACAGTTGATGAGACAAGGACACTGCTTAAAAGGGACATAACACATTTTATCAATCAGGCGCATGTTAAATGACACAAAACAAAGGAAATTAGATAGTTTACTTTTTTGCAAAAACATATATGGTAGGGTGCTGCCCCATCTGTCCCTATGGACGAGCCTCCACTGGTGCAGATGCACAACATGCCTTCACCTGAATCATTACCATATTGTGTCTTTACTTTGGCCACTGCCAGGCAATGGCCTTCAGAAATTACCAACAAACCCACCATGTATGAAAGATATGCAGTAGAATTAAATTTTTGTGTAAGTGCGTCTCTCGGTAAGAAGCTCTGCTCATAAAGTCATCGCTACAAAATTTCGCTCTCCTTGGACAGACTCAGGACCCAATCATTAGGTCTTTACAGGGGATAGACTTGTGCAACAAATTGTAATTACATGTGGTGGACAGATTAATAGAATATCTTGATTACATAGGTTTTTATCACGACTGCCAATGCTTTCTGGATGAAGATTGTGCTAAATTAAAACGGTTTCCACAGGGAAACCTTTGCACTGGAGTGGGACTTTGCCTGAGCAAGAACACACTCTGTCACGCTGCACTTTCTAACGTTCATGGATGTGTAATCTTGCGTTCCTCCCCACTGGTCTCATTTAGTTGAGGGTTCTGTTTTGCCACTTGCCAAGTTAAAGTTCAAATGACAAAATGGAAAAAAAAGGCTGTATCAATGGCGCCACCTAGAGGAGATGGATGTAAACGGTTCCACAAAACACTATTCGTATGTAAATTGATAGGAGTATAGAATCAGTTCTTGATATGAATCAGCAGCTGTCTCTTTCAATAGGTGGTATATCCAAACCCACCAAAGGATAATAAATATAGCAAAATGGAGGGATGATCGAGTCAGCGCTTCCTTCAAAGGGTTTTTTCTGTGTACCTTTAAAATAAACAGAAACGCTGCCATAGCGTAATAAATTTCTAAACAAATGCAGATAAGAAAAAAGAGGATGCACTCCCATTTTTTTGTGTCTCAGACACTAGATGCTCCAATCAATCGGCAAAATTAGATGGGAATGCCAAATTTCCCCTGGATACGTAGTCTTGTGATCCCAAAAAGTGCTGCACGCCAATTATAGATTTAAAAGGCAAAATTTATTTAAAATAAATAAAACAGACACATGGGTAAAGCACCTATACGCATTTCGCGAGCAGCATCGCTTCCTCAGCAGGTGTGAGCAATCAGCAATCACACCTGCTGAGGAAGCGAGGCCGCTCGCGAAATGCGTATAGGTGCTTTACCCATGTGTCTGTTTTATTTATTTTAATTAAATTTTGCCTTTTAAATCTATAATTGGCGTGCAGCACTTTTTGGGATTACAAGACTACGTATCCAGGGGAAATTCGGCATTCCCATCTAATTTTGCCGATTGATTGGAGCATCTAGTGTCTGAGACACAAAAAAATGGGAGTGCATCCTTTTTTTTCTTATCTACATTTGTTCAGAAATTTATTACGCTACGGCAGCGTTTCTGTTTATTTTAAAGGTACACAGAAAAAAAAGAAAAAACCCTTTGAAGGAAGCGCTGACTCGATCATCCCTCCTTTTTGCTAAAGTTCAAATGACCCCTCTAAGTTCCCCTATAATCACAGAAGTCAAAGAACCTCACCTGTAGGTGTCACGGATCTCCCCTAATAACCAGATATCGGTCCCTGTACAGAGAGCCCTGTCTACCCCCGATCTTTGAATGGTCAGTCATTTTTGCCATCTTCAGGGACTCGAAGTTAATACAGCAAGGGTTAACAGAGCGGTACTCATACATAACCGGATCAGTACCAGGATTGTGGCTCTCACAGAAAGCTGAATCAGTGACAGGAATGTGGCCCTTATACAAACTGAGTCAATAACAGGAGCGTGGTTCATGCATAAAGCTGAGTCAGTAACAGGAATGGTTCTCAAACAAGCCGAGTGAGTAACAGGAGCGGTTCTCATACAAGCCGAGTGAGTAACAGGAGCGGTTCTCATACAAGCCGAGTCAGTAACAGGAGTGGTTCTCATACAAGCCAAGTCAGTAAATAGCAAATGAACCAACATCAGCGCTGGGGAAGTAACTCCACGACAGGGCCATGAATGAACATGGCAAATTAACTTTTAAAGCCGACGGCTCCGCGTCATCACGCCGTGCCCCGCCTCCTGGCCAACCACACAATCTCTCCCGGCCTGTATATCTCTCCGCGCCCAGCCAGGGAGCGGCGAGGACGGCGCAGCCGGGGAGCTCCAGGGACCGTGGACGTGACAGTAGGTGAAGGTAGTAATCGTAAAAGAAAGAGGGAATCCTGTTCGTGTAAATAACTAGAATTTTAAACTCCCCTTGTTTCACTCTACTCCTCTTTGCTCGTATTCCAGTAACCATATTCATTATGATCCTCTGCCAAGGCTGACAACATGGGGGAAAAATAAAAATCAGTCTTCAATTCTTGACAACAAACAGCACCGCAGTCCTCTAAGGATGGGAACCCGACTCCGTGAAGCCTGCCGGATCACCGCCAATTGGAGATGCCAGAATCCCCACAATATCCAGGAGAAAAAAAGAGCAGGACAATCCAGATGGGACCAGTGCCAACACAATTTATTAAAGGGGAAGAAAACCCCCCACAAAGGATGTAACATTTTGGCCGCATTTGTCTTGGTCATACTGCATGTATGTGATAAATGTATTACTCAAGTTCATTCTGTACACTTAAGATAAGATTGAAACCCCAGGCAGCATTGGTGTATGCAGTGTCCAGTGGCAGTCTCAGACTCAATAGGCCCCTAGTGATAGAAATCAGTCACTGTGAGTTTTAATGTTTGATTTTTTCTGGCTTCTGCATCTAACATTTACATTGTCCTCCTTTCACACTGGCGGATCCAGAGAGGGGGCACTTGCCCCCTCAAGCCTGTAGTCCCATTGTAGGTGACACAGGGGAAATTTGGATGTTTGAAACCGTAACTCTGGTTCCTACATAGACCATCGAGGAGCTTTCCAATGGTACTAAACATGACTATGTACAATATACAGAGCAAAAATAAAACACACGAGAAAACAGTATAAATATCTCAATTTGTATAAAATGGTGCATTTCCTTAGAAAAATGCAGGATGGAAAGTGAAATGACTCAGAATCAAAGGGGATAACTGCTATGTATCAAACCTCTGAAGTTCACTTGACAAGGCAATTTCCTGGATACACTCACAGTATATACATTATAGAGCTTTATATATTTTATATCCAAGTGAACTTGTGTGTGTATCTGTTGTATATATGGATGGGTATAAAGCTATGTATGTGTCTTTTGAGTGCATGTCAATAATTGTGTGTGTCTGTATACAGATGTGTATGTACCTGGGAACATATCTCCCAAATGGACACGTTTTTGAGGAACAATCCCTATGTTGGACAAAAATCCCCCTTTCTCACTTTTTTCTATGTTCCTCCTTTTAGGAAGTCCTCACTGTATTCAGGGTGTGCACTTGTATAACAGAGCTGTTATTCACAATATTCATAAATGATCTGCCCAACGTCTGCAAAGCCTCAACTGTACATATGTACGCAGACGACAATGTGATCTATACCAGCAAACCAAATCTCCCGCAGCTGGAGGCCGTGCTGCAAGAACAATTCACAGAGGTAGAAAAGTGGATCAAAAACAACAAACTTTTTTAAATACTGACAAAACTGTAACGATGCTCTTTGGAACAGCACCTAAACTACACAAATTGCAAAATCCCCATCTATGTGTTGGGACAAAATCAAATGGCATGCTGACCACAGTCACTTCTCTCAAATATCTAGGTATGTGGTTGGACCCTAATCTATCCTTTGGCCCCCACATCGAAAAACTCTCATCTAAACTTTACCCCAAACTAGGTGCCCTGTACAGAAACAAATCCTGCCTGAGCCCCGCGGTAAGAAAGATTGTACAACAAATGATTATGCCGGCTATTGATTACGGAGATGTAGTGTATGCAGCCGCCCCGCAAACACACCTTCATAAACTTACTACATTGTATAACTCATTCTGCAGCTTTGCGGTACAATGTAACTACATGACCCACCATTGTGACGTGTTAAAAGAGCTAAACTGGCCATCGCTGGAATCCAGACGCACCCTTCACCTTTCCAGCCTGGTGTTTAAGAGCATTTCTGGGAAGCTGCCACCCTACCTGAATAGATTGCTTCCCCCAGCAGCTCCCTCATCCTATAACCTCCGATCCAGGACCAGCACCTTACTTGCAATACCACAATACAAAAAGACAGTGGCTCGGTCCTCATTTTCCTACAGAGCACCACAATTATGGAATAACCTCCCAGACACCATCAAATCTTCCCCAGTCTTAAGTCACTCAAAAGCTCCTTACTAACATACCTCAATACAGAATGCACCTGTAAACATGTAACCTAGTGACTATATTTCCTACATATTTATTTTCTGTTAATCTGTATATTTGTGTTGTTTTTTAATATCTTGCATTGTATTACTTTGTATTTCTGTAACTGTAACACTTCAATGCTCTTGAACCCAGGACATACTTGAAAACGAGAGAAATCTCAATGTATCCTTCCTGGTAAAATCCTTTATAAATAAATAAATAAATAAGAGCTGCACAGCAATAAAGCTCCCAGCAATGAGTCTGTAAACTATAATAAATGTAAATAAGATACTTTGCTTTGATTTTAGTTGGCCCAATATTTTTTGATGCTGCCTTTAAAGTCCGGGAATAGCCTAGTTTTTGTGCCTGTTTAGCGGCTGCCCTAAATGGCGTATGTGAATAAAGCTATGCGTGTGTTTGTATCTCTGAGTTATATGGCTATTTATGGGTAACAGTGGGTGTCTGCACCTGCTTTATGTTATTGCTGTTGATGCTTGATTCCTAGTGAAAGAGCGTGTGCCAGAGTGCAGAGCATTGCTGTGTGGTGTCATTCAGGTGTCACCCGAGCCGCACAAGGACCCTGTGCGGTAATGTTCTGGGGAGAGTGTGACGAGCACAGCCTGCAATAAGGCTCAACATTGCCTGTCACTGCGAACTGAACACCAGCTCTTAGCCAAAACTGGTAGAGCCCCCCCAAAAACCTGTGTCTGGATCTGCTCCTGTCTTGTCATACTGTCCTGCTGAGCACCACCACTGCCTGTTTACTATTCAGTGAATCTTAATGGATTTAAGATTGCTGTGCCAATGCCATCACGATATGGAGGCAACCTCTAGAGAAGTATGAAAGATGTGCTTTCATAGTCAAAATGGTGACAAATTATTATTAGGTTTGTTGTGGAAAACTTTTTTTTCCAAAAGGTATAGCAGCAGGTAGTGTGGGACGTAGAATATTGAGTGAGGACACACACACACACACACACACATACACACACACACACACTGTTGGTAATAATGAATTTACTTAAAAAAACTAAAAAGGTTAACAGAAAGATAAAAAGGTAATTGTAATTCAAACAATGTTAAACACTGCAAGACACTGCAAGAAAACAAGATACTCAAGTTGTAGGTGATTGAAATGCAAAAGGATAAAAGAACAACAGTCATTTACCCATCCACAGACACAACGCATGGTGTGCACGGCTACGTATTCACAGGACAAGAGCCAAAGCAGAAAGAGAGTGATCACTTTCTGGATCTCCCGGTTGAATCAATAGAAGGTTGGATTAGAGTCTTGTTTCCACCCACCAGAGTGGGCCCCAGTAGCTACCGAATGGAACGTGACCTTCCTGGGAGGGTGGTTGTTGGCTTATTTATTATTATTATTATTCTTTATTTATAAAGCGCCAGCATATTCCGCAGCGCTGTACAATAAACACAGTATAGACAGGGTTACAATACATTGAACAACATTTGACAAACAGTACAGGAGGAGATGAGGGCCCTATTCCCGTAGGAACTCACAATCTGTCACATCCTGACAAAAGCAGACGTTGCCATCTTTTCTCTTTGGTAGGCAAAAGGCTTTAGTTTGTCAGATCAGTTCAGATATGAAATTTCTATAATTTGTCATATTTCGCAGGACTGTTTAACCTCCCTGGTGGTATTCCCGAGTGTGACTCGGGGGTTAAATTTCACTACTGCGAACGGTAACCCTTGGGCTGGATGCATTATCACCTCCTCCTGCGCTCCCTGGCTGTCCCCTGCAGTGCGATCGCGTGGAGTTGCTTCCTGGCAAGGCTCCCTGCGAGTCACACAAAGCAGGGGGGCGGGACCAGGCAGCAAACTTAAAAATAATTATAATACACTGTTTTCCAATGTACAATGTTTATGAGCAGCCACTAGGTGGCACTACAGGATAAGAAACAGACCATACATAGTCTCACCCTTGTTTTCAGACAAATTTCAGTGTTTGTTGTATTTTATTGAATATCATTTATTTGCATTATTTTGGATAATTATTTTTGGGATAATAAATTATTATGTCGTGTTTCAAACTTTATCGGACTCGGTGTATTTACTATTTATTTTATTTATTTATAAAACGATTTTACCAGTAAGGACTCTTGCTTGCACGGATTTCAGTGTGGGATTCCTAATTTGTACTACGTACAAAGACACGTTTCCTTTAAAAGAAAATTGATATGTTTTTAGACACAACATTTTGAAAAAATTAGACCGCCAGGGAGTTTAAATGAGGGCCGGGAATTTCTTTCAAACAGACAATCTGTCTACCTGGGGTTAAAATGTAACCAGACTGAGCTTTCTAGAAAATGGACCTGTTAAATTCGTTCACATATCACAAACAAGCGCTCCCCCTATCAGATTATAATGCCGAGGGAAGCAACATCCGTTGTTCAGAGACTGGGAGAAATAAACTTTCTGTGGAAATTCTGGTTGTAAAAACCCAGATGTTAAATCGCATTGCCTTGAAATTAAAAGGAATACAATGGGCACCTGGCTGAGTGTAACCTAGTGTATGTATTCCAGGGCATTTTTTTATTTGGTCAGATCTAAGCTCTGGAGCCATGAAAACCTTGGACAATGGTGAATTGCATAAACTGTAGAAAAAAAAAAAAGGTTAGATTTTTTTTATGTAGTAGAGATTACCTACAAATTCAGTTTATAAAGGCATAAGACGCTATAGGCAATATGATCTGTAGCATTATATTATACAAGGTGCATTGGTGGTATTTGAATATTTAATTTATGTGGTGAGTTATAATAGATAATCATGGGACTGTTATTTGATAAAAGATAGAGCCCATACCACATTTAATTGATTATTAAATAGCGAGTGTCTCGTTTATTAACATTCAGTAACATTAGATTAAATCTGTTAATTATGAATGAATTTTAAGGAATATATCACGAATGAATGAATCTTAAGGAACATCACGAAACATGTATGCCTGTCTGCAGAATTCTCATACACACATTTCTCTAGATCAGGGGCTGACTGGCAACTTTTGGCCCAGGGGCCAAGTATGACCCAGAGGCCCATAGTGCAGCAACTCAGGCCCTTGTGTAGGAGCGTGATCACAGAGCTCCACAGCAATATAACTTACTCTCATACACGGCGCACATTACAGTGAGTTGTATTGCTGTAGAGCTCTGTGATACGCTCATACACACCGCACATTACTGTGCGTTTTATTGCTGTGGAGCTCTGTTACAGTAATGTGCGGTGTGTTTGAGCCTAACAGAGCTCCACAGCAATAAAACTCAGTAATGTGCGGTGTGTATGAGCGTATCAGAGCTCTACAGCAATACAACTCACTGTAATCTGCGCCGTGTATGAGAGTAAGTTATGCCCCCCAGCAGCTCACACGGATATATATTGCCCCAGCAGCTCACACGGATATATATTGCCCCCCAGCAGCTCACACGGATATATATTGCCCCCCAGCAGCTCACACAGATATATATTGCCCCCCAGCAGCTCACACGGATATATATTGCCCCCCAGCAGCTCACACATATATATTGCCCCCAGCAGCTCACACATGGATATAAATTGTCCCCAGCAGCTCACACATGGATATAAATTGTCCCCAGCAGCTCACACATGGATATAAATTGTCCCCAGCAGCTCACACAGATATATATTGCCCCCAGCAGCTCGCACATGGCTATATATTGCCCCAGCAGCTCACACATGGCCATATATTGCCCCCAGCAGCTCACACATGGATATATATTGCCACAGCAGCACACACATGGACATATATTGCCCCCAGCAGCTCACACAGATATATATTGCCCCCAGCAGCTCGCACATGGCTATATATTTCCCCAGCAGCTCACACATGGATATATATTGCCCCAGCAGCTCACACATGGATATATTTTGCCCCCCACAGCTCACACATGGATATATATATTGCCCCCAGCAGCTTGCTCATGGATATACAGTATATTGCCCCAGCAGCTTGCGCATGGATATACAGAATATTGCCCCCAGCAGCTTGTGCATGGATATACAGTATATTGCCCCAGCAGCTTGTGCATGGATATACAGTATATTGCCCCCAGCAGCTTGCGCATGGATATACAGTATATTGCCCCAGCAGCTTGCGCATGGATATATATTGCCCCCAGCAGCTCACACATGGATATATTGCCCCCAGCATCCAGCTGCCTGAAAAAACACACGGGTGCCACCTAAATGCGCAGGGGCACGGAATAATTTATTGTGCTGCCTGCGCACAGGGCTGGCTCAAGACATTGTGCTGTCTGGGTCAAAGGATGAAGTGATGCCCCCAAAACACAACCACACATATCATAGAGCTCCACTGCAATAAAACAAAAAAAATATTTGTAGATCAAAGCAAATTATATTTTAATAAAAGTTATATATTTAAACTTTCTTTAACATAAAAATATACATTGAAATAATTACACTAAATTTTAATATTGAGGCTCGGGTCAGACGAGAGCAGTGTTCACGTCCGTGTTGCCGCACATTTTAACGTCCATGGTAGCATATAATTATGATCAATAGAGACCCACACACGAAGTACGTTCGCACAGAAGTGCGGCGCACAACGGACACGGCAAAAGAGCGCAAATTAGGCAAGAACGTAAATCCGCTAGAACGGACGCACAGAGTGCACCACGTCCGCATAGCTTTGAGTGTGAGTGATGGAATGTAGTCAGACGGACTGCATTTTTGATGGACAAAATGGTTTTTCATATTAATTTTATTTCCCATCTACATCAGTCAAAAAATACATCCGTCACAAAAACAGACTGTATGGCCACTACCTTGCGCTCGTCTGACCATAGCCTAAAATATGAATTCAATTATATTAAAATATTAAATAGAATGCATTGTGTTTAAATATTAAAGAGATTAAAATAATAAAATTAAATTTAATTTTTATATTAAAATGTGTAATTAAAATAATTAGATTAAAATAAGGTGTAGTTAGACCTCACTAAGCTCCAAGACAAATTCTGTGTCCTGCTTTCCCCTCTTCCCCCTGAATTTTGCAAGAGGTACACACTGCCATATAGATGGATTGGATTGATAAACATAGACAGAGACAGATGCAGACTGTCCTACAGATAGAAATACAGACCCACAGAAAGACATACAGACCGATTGAAATCCTGGTAACAAAGAGTGTATTCTATATGCACCTTGTCCCCTGGGGTGTCACTCACTGCAGCCCTGTCATTTTCAGGTCTGGAATCTCCGCTGCTGCTGCTCCAGCCACGCCCCCGCCGCTGCTCCAGCCACACCCGCCCTGCTGCCGCTCCAGCCATGCCCCCGCTGCCGCTCCAGCCATGCCCCTTGCTGCCGCTCCAGCCATGCCCCCCTGCTGCTGCTGCTCCAGCCATGCCCCCCTGCTGCTGCTGCTCCAGCCATGCCCCCCTGCTGCTGCTGCTGCTCCAGCCATGCCCCCCTGCTGCTGCTGCTCCAGCCATGCCCCCTGCTGCTGCTGCTGCTCCAGCCATGCCCCCCTGCTGCTGCTGCTGCTCCAGCCATGCCCCCCTGCTGCTGCTGCTGCTCCAGCCATGCCCCCTGCTGCTGCTGCTGCTCCAGCCATGCCCGGACCGCTGCTGCTCCAGCCATGCCCGGACCGCTGCTGCTGCTGCTCCAGCCATGCCCGTACCGCTGCTGCTGCTCCAGCCATGCCCGTACCGCTGCTGCTGCTCCAGCCATGCCCGGACCGCTGCTGCTGCTGCTCCAGCCATGCCCGGACCGCTGCTGCTCCAGCCATGCCCGGACCGCTGCTGCTCCAGCCATGCCCGGACCGCTGCTGCTCCAGCCATGCCCGGACCGCCGCTGCTCCAGCCATGCCCGCCCTGCTGCTGCTCCAGCCATGCCTCCCCCTGCTGCTGCTCCAGCCATGCCTCCCCCTGCTGCTGCTCCAGCCATGCCTCCCCCTGCTGCTGCTCCAGCCATGCCCCCCCCCGTGACTGCTCACAAGGAGTGGCACAGCTCCTGGGTCAGGATGAGGTCAAGACTCTGCAAGACCAGTGACCATCAGATAACTTTATTAAAGTGTTTATCCTGCTGTTGCTCTGGGTGTCATAAATAGGAGTGTTCCCCCAGCCCCCATTAACCCCCCCATTAGAAGGTGCAGAGCTATGCAAGAAAGATTCCCAGCCCAGACCTGCAATTATATAAGCTTTCAAAAAACTTACTCTGCTCTTAAGGAAACAGAGGTAGGGCTCCTTGCAGGACATGCTGCTTCCAGACAGCTCCCAGGCAGGCACCAAGTGGGAGCTCACGTGGGCAGCTGCTCTTATTTCCTGTTCTGAGAACACCAGCACAGAGTAACAGGGGGCGGAGCAGCCTTGCGTGCAGCAGGCCTCTTTGCTGGATTAAAGGGTTCAAGCTACTGAGAGGAGCAGCAAAACGCCACCCAAAACAACATGCGCCCGGAGTCAGGGACACATGGACAGGATGGCCCTTCTTGTGCATTAATTATGCAAATTAGGTGGCTGCAAGGCCCAGTAAGGCGGCCACCTTTTTTGCCTAATTAAAGAGCCGCCACACGTCCCTGCTTGCTGTGCCCCCACCTGAAAGGAACCTGCCCCCTCGCTATGCCACTGCACCCAGCTCACCTCTCCTCTGCCAGGCCCCTCCTGCACAATATTGCCGGCCGCCGCATGCTCCCTACGAGTGGCCGCTGGCTTGAAACTCTGGCGATCACGCGGCTGGCTGGTGGAACCCACGTGAGCGGCAGAGTTTCAAGCCACCGTCCGCTCGTAGGAAGCACGCGGCGGCCAGCAATATTGTGCAGGAGGGGCCTGGCAGTGGTGGCCTGAGTGGCACCTGTCCCCCTGCCCAGTCCACCCCTGCTCTAGATGTCTATCCCGATGTGTTTTATGCATGCATGCCGCGCCGAAATATGCTGGCGTTTTATAAATAGTAATATTAATATTGTTAAATAACCCCATGGAATCCCTGGATATAGTATAAAATGACCCCAAACCATTAAAGATAGGTTACTGCTTGGTCACATATATTAATTCCTTTAGAAGGTTGGGTAGTTGATCTGAGAGCGCCATCTACTGGTAAGGTAGTATAACACCTGGACAGATACCTGGAGTAAATCAATATATATATATCCGCCTATCAAATGAGGCCACATATTGATGGGCTAGAGCTAAACTGGGTGGAAGACAGCTATAAAAAGGGGATACTCCAGAGAGAAAGGAAAAAGGGGAGAAAGGGCCAGATACCATCAGAGCCACCCCGCGACTCCACTAAGACCCGACCACACCCAAATCCTCTTACACCACTATCTATCACTACCAGATGGTAAAGTATAATTGAATAATTTTAACTTGATATCTCTTTCCTAATTGCATTGTCACTGCTTTATATGTCCATCACCTATTAAAGGAATATAAATGGATTATTTTGCTGTTAAAGCCTAAACAGTAGAATAGTTAGCCTTTCCGCTCTACTGCAGAGGAGCGCTAAAGGAAGAACCTAATTTAGTGAAATTATTTATATTCCAAGAATACTGGATGTGGACATCTAAAGATAAATTCTGCCCCCCAGTGAGATAAGATGGGACTGAGAAATAGCTGTCATATATTGAGTTACCACCAGCCGCCCTTCGAGTAAAACGAACATAACCCAATCCTACATATTACAGTCATTTCTATTGAATGTATGTTAAGTCAATAGGAAGTTTTTGTTAACTCATGCTGAATGAATTGCTGAGTATTGATGCTGTGATTGATCTGTGGAAGAGATAGTCTACCTTTCGAGTGTGTTATGTAGCTCCCTGAAGGAAGTTGCATTTAGTGAAGCGACCCCCACAATAATAAATTGTGCTGCAGGTGATGAGCAGTAACTGATTGTTTTTAGCCAGGTTGAGGATTGTTTTAGAATGGGAGAGATTTAAGTGGGTAGAAAAGAACGTTGTGTTTAAGAATTCTTGCATAGGTGTGGTGCGGTCTATAAACCTGAGCTGTTTGTCTATTAGATTATTGCGTGTCGCAGTATTGTTACTAATCACTATCTGTAATTACTTTTAAAATTGTATCTTGCTGATCAGTTGATAACTGTAACAAGTGCTGCGGCGCTCACACAGGAGTAGTGAGGTTGAGATCTTTTAGGACAGAATTATCTGCTCGATGGTAACAAAAACAGTATTTATAGATTTATACTCCAAAGCCAAGGAGTATGACAGGACAACCGAAATGCTACTAAGTTCCAAAGGTTTCGAGACCAACGGACAACTTTGGTTCTCAAGTCCTCAGACAGTTCTGTTGTCCATGCTTCGTGTGGCACACACAGACACACAATGCAAAGACTAAGTGAACTTCTCGCCTTTTTAATCGGCTTTCAGGTGTGACTTTTATATTGCCCACACCTGTTACTTGCCCCAGGTGAGTTTACAGGAGCATCACATGCTTGAAACAATCGTATTTATCCACAATTTTTAAAGGGTGGCAAGAATTTTGTCCAGCCCATTTTTGGAGTTTTGTGTGACATTGTGTCCAATTTGCTTTTTTTCCTCCCTTTTTTGTTTTGTTCCAATACACACATAGGGAATAAACATGTGTATAGCAAAACATGTGTTACTGCAATACTTTTCGGTGAGAAATACTTGATTTTCTGGAAAAATTTCTGGGGTGCCAACAATTTCGGCCATGACTGTATATAATATATAAATCACAAGTATAGCAGTCTGTAGTGATAGAAACACGGAAAATGTCGGCAGATAAGAACCTGTCGGCCCATCTAGTCTGCCCAATTACATGGATACTTTACCTGGATTTATCTTTTGTTTAGGATAGCCTTATGCCTATCCCATGCCTGCTTAAATTCAATCACTGTTTTGGCCTCTACCATTCTTACTGGAAGGCTGTTCCATGTATCCACCACCCTCTCAGTAAAATAATGCTTCCCTGATGTTACTTTTAAACCTTTGCCCCTCTAATCTAAGATGTCCTCTTGCTTTGCTACTTTGTTTCCTTTTAAATATACTCCCTTCTTTGTGGATTCCCTTTACGTATTTAAATGTTTCTATCATATCTCCTCTGTCTAGTCTTTTTTCCAAGCTATACTGTACATGTTAAGATCATTAAGCCTTTCCTGGTAACTTTTCTCCTTCAAGCCGTACACCATTTTAGTAGCCCTTCTCTGAACTCTCACTAAGGTGTCTATATCCTTCTGGAGATACGGTCTCCAGTACTGCACACAGTACTCCAAGTGAGGTCTCACCAGTGCTCTGTACAGTGGCACGAGCAATTCCCTTTTCCTACTGCCTATACCGCTCCCTACACAACCAAGCATTCTGCTAGCATTTCCTGCTGCTCTATTGCATTGACATTTAGATCCTCTGCAATAATAACCCCTAAATCCCTTTCCTCAGATGTTGAGGTTAGGACTGTATCAAATATTCTAAATTCAGCCTTTGGGTTTTTATGCCCCAGGTGCATTATCTTGCACTTATCCACATTAAAACTCAATTGCCACAGCTCCGACCATTTTTTTAGTTTACCTAAATCATTTGGCTGATCCCTCCAGGAAAGTCAACTATGTTGCAAATCTTTGTGTCATCAGCAAAAAGACATACTTTACCATTAATACCTTCTGCAATATCACTAATAAAAATATTAAAGAGAATGGGTCCAAGTACTGACCCCTGAGGTACCCCACTGGTAACAAGACCTTGCGCCGAATAAACTCCATTTACCAAAACCCTCTGTTGCTTGTCACTCAGCCACTGCCTAATCCATTCAACAATATTGGAGTCCAAGATCAAAGATTGCAATTTATTGATAAGCCTTCTATACGGAACAGTATCAAAAGCCTTATTGAAATCTAAATAAGCAATGTCTACTGCACCACCTATGTCTATTATTTTTTTACCCAATCAAAAAAAAAATCAATAAGATTAGTTTGGCATGATCTCCCTGAGGTAAACCCATGTTGTTTCTGATCTTGTAATCTATGTGTTTTTAAATGTTCAACAATCCTTTCCTTTAACATGGTTTCCATTAATTTCCCCACTACTGACGTAAGACTAACTGGCCTATAGTTCCCAGATTCCTCCCTACTACCCTTCTTGTAAATGGGCACAACAGTTGCTAATTTCCAGTCTTCTGGGACGACTCCCGTTAACAGATTTATTTAACCAATCCTTGTTAACCGTTTTGCGATTACACCACTGAGCGGTTTTAATAACTTAGGGTGGATCCCATCAGGCCCCATTGATTTGTCTTTACTTTAGACAGCTGCTGTAGAACCTCCTCTGTAGACTCATATGTAAATGTCTCTTTAATGTTTCCTCCTAACTGAGGTTCCTTTTCTTCTGCAAAGACAGAACAAAAATATTCATTGAGGCAGTCAGCGAGACTTTTATCCTCTTCTACATACCTACCTTCCTTCCTTTGTTTTTAATCTAACTAATCCTTGTTTTATCCTGGTTCTTATCTGCCGACGTTTTGGTTCTTATCTGCCGATGTTTTTCTATGTTTCTATTCCAGGTAAAGTATCCATGTAATTGGGCAAACTAGATGGGCCGAAAGGTTCTTACCTGCCGACGTTTTTCTATGTTTCTATGTTTCTATGTATCTAAAAAATGTTTTGTCCCTCTTTTTTACTGACTGAGCTATTTTCTCTTCTGCGTGTGCTTTGGAAACTCTTATAAATTGCTTTGCCTCTTTCTGCCTAATCTTATAGGTTTGCCTATCTTCTTCACTCAGAGTTTTTTTATAATTATTGAATGCTATCTTTTTGTTCTTCACTATTGTGCCCACTTCTGTAGAGTACCACAGTGGTTTCTTCCCTTTTTTGTTTTTGCTAACAAACCGAATGCAATTGCCTGTGGCCTTCAATAATGCCTCCTTTAAATAATCCCATTTCTCCTTGACTCCCTTTAAACTCCTCCAGTCTGATAATGACTCATTCGCACAAAATCTCATTTTAGAAAAATCTGCTTTTTTAAAGTCTAAAACTTTTGTTTTTGTGTGGTGTGGCTCCATCCCTGTTCTTATATTAAACCACACTGACTGGTGATCACTAGATCCCAAAATTTCACCTACAACAACGTCTGATACTAAACCTCCATTTGTGAGTATTAAATCCAATATGGCCTCTTTACGGGTCGGCTCCTCAACTACTTGTGTTAGAGATAATCCCAGTAGGGAGTTTAGAATATTTGTACTCCTGGTGCACCCAGCTATTTTGGTTTCCCAGTTCACATCAGGAAGATTAAAGTCCCCCATGATAATAACTTCCCCCTGCATTGTCATTTTGGCTATTTCCTCAAACAGCAGATTATCCATCTCTTCTACTTGTCCAGGGGGTCTATAGATCACACCTACACGAGCTACTGTAGGATTGCCAAATGTTAGCGTAACCCAAACTGACTATGTTCACCTCGCTTACTTTTATTTGGTTTGTTTTTATGTTGTTTTTCACATACAGGGCCACTCCTCCTCCTTTCCTACCTTCTCTGTCTTTTCTATATAAAGAGTACCCCGTGTCACGACCACTACGCGCGCTGCTGCGCAAAGACGCCGGGTTAAGCTGCTCACTATCTATCTATCCTAGACCCAGATAATTACGCACACTTATCTACCCATCCCGGCCACACTTTCCTCTCACAACAGGCACGTAGAGCGCAATATACTGATCCCAGGAGTGCAACACAGTACAAGTCTTCTCCTGAAGTGCGTACTAACTACGTCTCTCACAATCCCGGAGCTCACTTTCTTATTCTATTAGTAACGCTGCCACGAGTCCTCATGGACACTACGCGCGTCGCAACAGGAGACGCAGGGCTTAGCAGCCGCACTATCCTCGGACAGTGACTACAGATCCCACAATTCCCTGCCGTTTCCTGACGACCAAAACTCGCAATTTCTTAAATATAACCGAGCTTAAAGCAAATAGCAATACTCCCAATCTCTTAGTTAGCGTGGATTTCATCAGCCAGAGTCAAAACTTAAATACTTTTTTGTTTATTTATGATAGAAAAATCACAGTGCTTTGTCACATAAAAAATTATAACTAGAATAAATCAATTAATTACACACTACACAGCAAACAAAAAGAAAAGGGGTTAATCACAGAGCCTTACTTACGACGGACTAATCAGTAGCTAGCATCGGTGCCTCCTGGAGCCTGGAGATAGGAACATGGACCAATCAGTCCTCTTTAGAAGGTACCCCAAGTGATCAGCCCTAGCACATGGCCAGTTTTCAGAATTTAAACACTTCCTGATCTTTCCAGCCCACCCCCAAATGGCCCAGTGTCCTGGACTACATTTCCCAGAGTGCCCTTTGCTACAGCGCATGTCAATTAATCTTTAATTGCCCAAAGGAGTCCCTCTTCCCTCCAGACCCCCCTTAGAGATCAAGGATGTGTTTCCGGTCTTTGAAGATTGTGTCCAAATCTTGGTTTGCATCTTGGTGCCGGGCTGGCTTCCAAGGTGTGATTTACTATGTCAGTGTACAAAAGAAATTCCCTTTTTACAGCTACGTGTTATATCTTCCCCCCAGGGGAGAAAGCTAACCATGTTAATTACATTTCAGCTGTGAACACAGGGATACACTTACCAAATGGCCAGACACAAATATGAATATACTCTATATAGAGGAGATATGTATAAACAGGCAGATAGACACATATATACAGGCAGACCCTTATATAGATAGAAATACAGATCTAATCTGCCACACCCCGGTATTGTTATGTCCCAGTTATTTTTCTCACTGAACCATGTCTCAGTAACCGCCACTAAATCTACTTTTTCAGCTGCCATCATTGCCTCCAGTTCATGGATTTTATTGACTAAACTGCGAGCATTTATAGACACGACTCTGAGCTTGTCATTTTTTACCCCGCATGTTGCTTGCACACTCAGATTTAGTTTTGGGGGACAATCAGGCAGATTGTTTTTTCCCTTTTGTCCCCCCCTCCTAGTTTAAATATTCCTTTGTGAAACCTTTGAACTTCTCACTGAGAACATATGTTCCCCTATGAGTAAAATGCAAACCATCTTTTTTATACAGTTCCTTTCTGCTCCAATTAGAGCTATCATGGGAAACAAAGCCAAATCCTTGCTCCAGACACCGTTCCCGAAGCCACAAATTAAATTCCCTAGTGCGCATCTGCCTATCCTGAATGTTATGCACAGGAAGAACTTCAGAGAATGACACAGTGGACGCAATCTGCTGTATTTCACCTCCAAGAACACAAAAAAAATCTTCCTTATTCTCCGAAACCTCATTGCTAGCCAAGTCATTTGTTCCCTAGATGGACTAGAACTTCCACTCCTTCCTGCTTTGCTTGTTAGACAATATTGAGAATACGTCTGTCTCTACGAGCAGTAGCCCCAGGAAGACATCTCACCAAACCACTACTCTCCAGCTCAACACAGCTTCTGATAGAAGGCAATTGTTGCTGGGTCATTCTATCAAATCCCACCTTTTCCTTTTTGTCCTTGGTTGCAGTCTTCCATACCTTAGGCATAGGGGATGGTGGTTCCTCAACTTTGGTGTCTGAGCCTACTTCCGTCTTACCACTACACTCTGAAAGTGCCTCAAAAAGAATTAAGAAGAGCCACAGACTGTGGGACATGCCTTCTATCCACAACTCTAAGTCTACTAGATCCTACAGTAGTCCATCTGCCGCTCCTAGGAGGCCTCTGTGGCAGTGGCTTTGTAACAGTCATAGCCTGAGTTTGTCTAACAGATAATTTACAAATCTCAGACTTCAAACAGGCAATTTCCTGCTGCAATAAAGAGAACTGCCTACATATCAGGCACCCTCCAAACCTCCAAAAATTGGATCTAAAAACAAATACATGACAGCTATTACACTGGACCAAGCCTGCCATTATAAAATTAAAGAATGGATTTAAAACAAGCAAATCTTACCTTTTTGTAGGTTTTCTACCTCCTGTCTAACCTCAGACTACCTCCAGAGTATCTCCAGAATATCTCTAAGTGCCTCATTTGGAAGGATTGCACTTGGAAGGGTTCACAAGCTAATATCAGCAATCTTTATATAGTCACCTAAGAACACCTCCCCCAATGTATTTTAAATGTAACTAACGTTACATTTAAAATACAAGCTTTCAAGAGTGATCCTCCCTTCATCAGGATCACTCTCGAAAGCTAAGCTTCTAGACCTGACGAAGGGAGGATCACTCTCGAAAGCTTGTATTTTAAATGTAACGTTAGTCCAATAAAAAAGGGTATCACTACAGACTGCTATACTCGTGATTTTGGCATCTGGACTAACACGGCCTAATATATTTTAAAAGAAAATACACATCATAATAAATAACCCTGACAAGTGACATCCATTGGTGGCTATAACCTTTACATGGATATTTTGGGAATTATTCACTTAACAATGTCCATTGAAATTTATATCCATAACAATTTGACTCCTGTTTTGGACTACAAGCAACTACACAAACCGGTAACAATGAACAAGTCAGGAATTGGCTATTCCTCAAATTCTGACAGCGGGTACAATCTCACCAAAACACATACCACTCCCTTCCTGCTAATCTCCAAAGAGATGCCACAGGTTTTTCTAATAAATCTAGCAGAAACAACTCCAGCTTTATTTCAATATAAAATTAGAAATCTAGGTTTAATTCTCCTTAACAATTGGGACTATGACAAAGTTGATGAAGACACGAGTCTCCCATGCTTGAACCACTTCCAGAATGGAGGTTGAAAAGCAGGTTAGAGATTCGGAGTGTGAGGTTATAAAGAATTTCACCTGAACGGGGAGGTAAATTGATAACGATAATTCTCAAGGGGGAAAAAAACCGACCTCATGATCTAGAGAAATTCAACAATATCAGGTTGGTCTTGCTGGACTGCATGGGTGTTTTTTTTGTCTGCTGTCCCACATTTGGGGACAGAGAAAAGGCCCAGCTGCTAACTTTATGCTCCCTGTATCAGTGTGCAGGGCAGAACTGGATAAGGTTGAAGAGATCTAGAAATTCCTCCCCATGTTGTAAGTTTACATACCTCGAAATTAAAGTTTGTCAAGTTTGCTATAGGAGTAATTTAGAAAGCAGAAAGGTGGAGTTTGGCACCGTATGGCGTGATTAAGGCTTAAGGGCCGAAACGTCAATTTTAACCATACTACAGAAAGAAAGAAAAAATCCATGTACACTACACCAGGAGTGCCTCTCATTTTCCTGAAAGCATAAAAAGTAAACACAGACAAAGTCCTCAAACCCCTTATAACGGCTCCTTAAGTCCACGGAGACACGTTTCAGCCAAATGCCTTTCACAGTCAGTGTTTTGTCAGTTCAAAATATCTTTTAAATAATAAATATTTCTTTACACTTATTCCAGCCAGTCTGGTCTATATTCCTGCTGGACCTAGTCATTTTATGGATATATAGATATGTGTATATCAGGTTATACATTTGTATATCATATGTATAAGTATACCTGTGTATATCAGGATATATATGTTCAGGCTTGGTCATATGCATATGTACCTGTGTATATAAGGTTATATTTGCTCCAGGCTTTGTCTGGATCCTGTTAAAACCAGCCCTTTTATGGAGATAAATATATATCAGTGCCGGTAATGTTTACTGAGCCCATAAAGAACATTGTGATGTGCTTCACTTTGGACTTGAAGTACATGGTCTTAGAAATGTATTTGGGAGGTGCGGGCCTGTTTTATATTGTTTTCTTGCCCTTTCCTTTGTTAAAGTCACCATGTATCTACAATTCTAGATACAGGGTGTTTGTGTTTCTTTGTACCTTCTCTCTGTATAGTGTAGATCTCTGTATTAGTACCTGCTCTATTGTGTAAATTCTCTCTGCAAGAAATTCCTTTGTTTACCCTTGCTTTCTCTTCCCCCCCATTCTCCATTGTTTGAAGGTCCTGTGTAGTTATTCTGATCTGTGCAGCTATCTGCTTGATTGTATGTAAATGAGGTTGATGGTTGAGTGTATCTCTGTGTATTCTGACCAAGCTTGAAGGCACGACTCAGGTTTTGGGGAACCAGGAATCTTCTGCCCGCTGTGCCAAGGAAAGGCTCCAGGTCTAAAGCTACGGCTTATTCCTGGGGTTCTGCCAGGCTCTCTACATGCAACAGGCCTTAAGCTGCAGCTAAAGTACTAGAGAAAGGTGTGAGAGTCACGAGGAGAAACTGGGTGTCCAGCGAGGAAGCAGCATTTGGCAGATGTGACCCTATCCGGGCACAGAGATCTGTTACAAAGATTATTTAGAAGACGAAGTGAGAACTGGATATAAAGTCTCACGGCATCCTGGAAGGTAGGATACTCACTATATGAAAAGTAACATATGATTATACCCAATTGCCTATGGGAGGAAGTGGCCCTTTAATAGGCAAGTGGTTTTCTTCTTACCACTTTGCTGCTATCATGTGCTGGACGTGTTACACTATTGGAGCGCTGTGTCTGATTCTTTGTTTTTGAGGTGATCTGGAGAAAGGAGTGTGACACCCTTAACTCGACCAGATGCGCTTATAACCAGGGCTGGGATTGTTTTGACTCGAGAATGTGAGTGTTTAGTGCAGACTTATCAGCAATACTTTTATAACATTTAAAACACCACTGTATCATTGGTTTATCTTTATATGTTTGAGATCCTTGGTGCTATGTAAGGAGGAGGATCTACAAAGACAGATTAAATAAGAATCATACTTCTATGTTTAATTTGTCATGCAATAACACTTTCTTGTGCACAGGCATGTATAATATTCTTTTAGAATTGTTTGTGCCTCAGACCTTCTTTCGAATTTGTCAATTCCAGGTGTTTAAAAATCGCAGAGGAGGCCAAATAGTTTGGGAATCTCCAACCAATTCCTCAAAGAAATCAAGGAGCTAGAGTGAATGTCATTAAGACAAGTGAGGGATCCAAGAGTGCAACTGGACTGATATCGGTCCGTGTGACGATATACCCTATTCCCTGATGTGTGTTTTATATTATTATTCCCTGATGTGTTTATTATAGAGCCATGTTGTATATACGTTGTACATTGCCGCTGTATTACTATCCTCTCTCCGTATAGTATATACCCTCTCTATAATCTATCCTCTCTCTGTCTGGTGTTCACCCTCTGTAAGCAAATGATTCCTTTGTTTTCACATGCTACCATCACCCCACCCCCTTCTCCCAGGAACTAGCTTTAACCGGAACCCTTATCCAATTAATGTCCCTTTGTATACTAGACCCAGTCGTCTGTGTGGGAGAAGGGAAGCTTTGCCTGGGAAATGCTGGGGTGGGTTTAACCTTTTTGAATGTGTCTTCCTTCCCCTGTGTTTAGATATCATCTGTGTTTTGTTCATGAAGGGGGAATGTCTCTTAACTGTTTATTTATACCTCTGTGTGAGTAAAAAGAGAGAGAGTCTTTCAGCTGTTACTCTAAAACAAAGGTGCTGCCTGGTGAATTTAGGGAGGTTTGGGCTGTGAATCCTGGATTTCAGTTTCTAGCATGGAGAAAGCCAGAGACTGAGGGAGGCACAAAGTCACAGTCAGCACTACTTGAGAAACTAGGGCAGTGGAGATTAGGTGCATATTAAAGTGATCCAATTGGAGGAGAATAAAAAGTATAATCTGTAACTACAGGATGTTGAAAGCGCCATATATCCACAAAACCATTTGTAAACCAAGCAAGCTACTTAAATGGCCAAGTAACCCTAAAATCTGCATCTTTCCCTGAAGACACCAATTAGGGCTCATCCATACTGCTAATGCAACCTAGCAGAAGTCATGCTTTCAAAACATACCCAGGATATACTTGAAAACGAGAAATCTCAACGTATCCTTTCTGGTTAAATACTTTATAAATAAATATGAGCACGAAAACATTTCAATACTAATCCTGACACAATTTACAGCACCACTGTGCTAAAAAGGGCCAAGGAACCCACAACAAACAGAGTGGACCTTGTTAGGGTCTCTGCCCCTATCTAGGGGTCTGGTGTGGTCCCCCCCAGAAGTCAACCGGTCTTTGTTCATCTGCTGACAATTCCTTGATCGAGCGACGAAACCTTCTGAGGACTAGGGATGAGCTGTTCGGTTCGATCTGTTTGGAGTTCACATCGAACATCGGCTGTTCGCGAACTTCGAACTTTTTGGGACGTTCGCCAAAAGTTCGAAAAAAAAATAATTTAGAAAAAAGTATAAAAAATGCTTAAAAAAATACTAAAAAAATCTAGAAATAAAGAGACTCTTTATTGCAGAATATTATAAGCAACAGTTTATTAGATATTGAATTAAATCGGGAATATTTTTAACATTGAAGCCTATTGGATAAAACATTCTTGTTACTGAAACATCAGGCAGACATGGCCCTCTAAATCAGGCACTGTAGAGGGCAGCCTGCAGGGGCCTCCCAAGGATCCCCTTGAGGAGCATGCGATGACAGAGCTGCGACTGTGCGGGCTAGCCACCCGGGTGCATGTGGCAGAGACAGGCAGCGCAGTGAGGGAGCCACTGCACCTGTGGCCACGGCAGACCCCCCCCCCACAACCAGGATCCAGGGGGCCCCCACTGACCACCAGGCTAAGGTAAGGCGACACATTTATAAAAAAAATAACATCCAAGGACATTTTTAAATGTCCCCGGGAACATAAAATAAAACTTTTTTTTCTTTCTCTACCTGGCTGAATGTATTTAATTATATATATTAGATACATTCAGCCAGGTAGAGGGGGTGGCATGTGGGCTCTCAGGCAGTGTTTTCTTTTGTGTGTATATTTTTAGCAAATTTATAGGGGAAGGTAAGGGCAGGTATGAGATATATATATATATACAGGGCTCAAAATTTCAAGTCCCAAGCTACTAGCCAGACCATAAGAGTTACTCGCCACCAGTTGCCCCACCTACCCTGCCCTAAACTCCGCCCTAAACACGCCTTCTTAAATTATCTTATGAAATTACACTGTTAAAGATTTTATTCAGAATAAAGTTACAAAATAATAAATAACATTAATACCCAAGCACCAGACCCAGACAAGTAGTTTCATCCATTAAGTACAGACTCCTCTCCAACAGTTTTTAGGACCAAATTAATTTGGTGTCTATGCATCCAATATATCAAGTGGAACCTAATACTCCCATTATTCATATGCCAGGTTATCACTAGAAGTTAGAGGACCCCAAAGTCAGGTTTCCCCCTTGGATGCTGATATAGATGAATCCATTAATCTTCGTCTGCAATACTTCCATCCCCATTTTTTCTTTTTTTTGCTCCTTCTGTATCACCCATCTCTTTCTTTATAAATAGGATTTATTTTGCATAACCTCACCACCATTTCACCAATTATGGCCTCTAGCGGGCGTTGTAGTAGCGGCGCTGGTTCTGGCGTCACTTCTGGCGCGCTGACAGCTTGGCAGCTTTTTTACTTTCCCTTAGTTTACACCAGGGGTGGGGAACCTTTTTTCTGCCAAGGGGCCCCCTTTAATTAATTTCTCTCCCCACTTGAATTAATTTCTCCCTCCCTTTAATTTCTTTTGCCCAATTATTTTCTCTCTCCCCATTTATTTAATTTCTCTCTCCCCATTCATCTCCTCCTCTTTATTCATCTCCTCCTCTTCATTCATCTCTCTACATTTCTCCCCCTCCAATTCATCTTTTTCATTTCTCCCCCCAATTCATCTTGCATTTCATTTCTCCCCCTCCAATTCATCTTTTTCATTTATCCCCCTCCAATTCATCTTTTTAATTTCTCCCCCCAATTCATCTTTCATTTCATTTCTCCCCCTCCAATTCATCTTTTCATTTCTCCCCCCAATTCATCTTTCATTTCATTTCTCCCCCTCCAATTCATCTTTCATTTCATTTCTCCCCCTCCAATTCATCTTTCATTTCATTTCTCCCCCTCCAATTCATCTTTCATTTCATTTCTCCCCCTCCAATTCATCTTTTTCATTTCTCCCCCTCCAATTCATCTTTTTCATTTCTCCCCCTCCAATTCAGCTTTTTCATTTCTCCCCCTCCAATTCAGCTTTCATTTCATTTATCCCCCTCCAATTCAGCTTTCATTTCATTTATCCCCCTCCAATTCATCTTTCATTTCATTTCTCCCCCTCCAATTCATCTTTAATTTCATTTCTCCCCCTCCAATTCATCTTTAATTTAATTTCTCCCCCTCCAATTCATCTTTCATTTCATTTCTCCCCCCAATTCATCTTTTATTTCATTTCTCCCCCCCCTAATTCATCTCTTTCTCTCTGTTATGCTCTCTGCTTGCTATAACACTCTCCATTTCACCCCCTGCCGTTTATTTCATCTCCCCCCCCGCCGTTTATTTCATCTCCCCCCCCTCCACTTACCTGACCTGGAGAGTAGAATGAGGAGGCGGAGATTATCCTTCACGCTGTGCCCGGAAGATAAAGGGCCCAGCGTGAAGGAGAAAGATCCAGCGTGAAGCAGGATGGTCTGATAAAGGTGCCAAGGGTGAGTGTATTTGCAAACCCCCCTCCCTCCCAGGAAATGATTCCGGCCAAGTCCCGTTTGCTGAAAAAAAAAAAAAGCAGACTGGCTGACCTGAAGAAGAGAAAAAAAACAACACGGCCGCCGGCTGAAAGCGCAGGCAGCACGATAGACTTTATCATGCTGCCTGCATGTGCAGTTTTACTCACCAGCGCTCAATTTCCCCTCGCAAAACGCGAGTGGAAATTTAGAGGGATAGATTATATATATATATATATATATATTTATTTATATTATTCTTATAAATATATATATCCAGACTTGTATTACACACACATTTTGGCAACTAATTGCCCCCCTTTTGGTTGATCCCTCCAGAAGAAATGTTGAACCCGATAGAGCAGAGAATAATATATATATTCTCTGCTCTGTCGGGTTCAACATTTCTTCTGGAGGGATCAGTCAAATGGGGGGGCGCATTTAGTTGAGATTGTCCACATGCCACCCCCCCATGTGCGTATGTGTATATATGGTCTGAGGGTGGGTGGGTATATATATATCTGCGTGTTGATATATACGTATACATATAGGTCTGCGTTTTGATATATACGTATATGTCTGTGTGTGGTATCAATGCATCCCTACTCTATACATGGCTCTCCGTGTCCCTATAGTATATATGATCAGGGGTTACCTTTTTTTAAATTTTTATACTATTCCTATTAAATTAACAGTAATTTTTGATGTATTTTATTCAGTAGAAACTTTTTTTGCCTATATAACAACATGTGCTTTGTGAAAATAAAACGGTTTTGTGTGTACATTTTAATTTAGCTATGCTGTGCATCGCTACACGCTCAGTATATCTCAGCCTTTATTCCCGCATCGCTAGCTTACCGAATCGGTTTGTATACTTGTTACTGACCCTGCTTGTTCTGAGGACCCGATCTGTTGCCGACTTTGCCTGCCATTTGACTATTCTCTCTGTGTATTCCCTGCCTGTTCGGTTTGCTTGGTGTTGCTACTGGTGTGCGCCGATTCTCATCATATACAGTAGCGCAGTACAAGTGCCTAAACATTGCTGACCCGGTTTTTTTATAGCTGTTGATGTAACTGAATAGATCGGGGATCTCTTCTGCATTACCAAAACCTCCACCACTGCACTCTTCCACAATACCACAGACGGGTTACTTACGGTGTGAAGGCACTTGCTGCCACCAAAGGCACAATATTTGGGTGCACTGCCACGGACGCCTATACCAGATTCCTATCATTTTAATATTTGACCGCAGGGTCCAACCCTGCACTCTTCCACAATACCACAGAGGGATTATGGTGGGACGGCACTGTTGCCGACACTAAAAGGCCCAATTTTAAAGCACCTATTGTCACTTTCATCCAAAGCCTGCATAAGTTTCACCATAATTTAGCCCAAAAAAATCACTAAACTTGTTCTGCGTGTCCTAAAATGTCTTGTCTTTTCATACAGACTGCCGCCCCAAGCAGTTGTTTATAAATAGATTAAAGGAAAACCATTTTGCGTAATTTGAAATGTCATTTTTTGTTTTTAAAGGTTTCTATACATACTACAAATCCGCCACTTCACAGGCAGTTTATGGGGACCTCATAGACATGATATTTGAAGGAATTTTTTGTTTTTATTCTTAACCTTTATTTCATGGAAAACTCACTGTTCCTTTAAAAACCTTTGTTTTTTTAACTTTTTGTCCTGGTTTCCTGTCCCCCAGGGCACTACCTGGACCCCCATACACCTTTTATGGCAAACATCTTGCATATATGCCCTCTTGGAGGGCACTCTAAAAATCGAACTTTCGAGTCCCATTGACTTGCATGGAGTTCGGTTCGTGTTCGAACTCGAACTTTTGAAATTGTTGTTTGAAATCAGATGCAGAGAGGCTGCCTGGGCCGAGATGCAGAGAGGCTGCCTGGGCCGAGATGCAGAGAGGCTGCCTGCCCCGAGATGCAGGGGCTGCTGCTGCTGTGGCCACTGGAATGCTGGACACAGCAAAAAAAAAAAAAAGTGAGGATTGTCAAATCTTTATTAAGCTTGATGCTTAATAATGCTTGGTCTGAGGTCTAGTTAGTCTGCCTGGAGAGGAGGAACACAATCATTAAAAGTAATCTGGTGGGGATGAGGGCCCTGCTACAGAGCTTCCAATCTAAGCAGAGAGGGGACCCTGCTCCAGAGCTTACAATCTAAGCAGAGAGGGGACCCTGCTCCAGAGTTTACAATCTAAGCAGAGAGGGGACCCTGCTCCAGAGCTTACAATCTAAGCAGAGATGGGGATACAGATTGTATATCTGTATACAGAGCCGGCTCGGTCACTGTGTATACAGAGATGGAGGGAGGGGGGGTGTATATATATATATTAATTATAGCAAGGGGGCTGGTGTGTGTGCGTGTATATATGTATATGTTTGGAGGGGGGGCCTGATACCATTAAAATTTTGCCCACCCCCACCGGAAGAAATTTCTGCGGATGCCCATGAATAGAAGGGATGTCAGGAATAGGGATGAGCACTGGTGAGACCTCACTTGGAGTACTGTGTGCAGTACTGGAGACCGTATCTCCAGAAGGATATAGACACCTTAGTGAGAGTTCAGAGAAGGGCTACTAAAATGGTGTACGGCTTGAAGGAGAAAAGTTACCAGGAAAGGCTTAATGATCTTAACATGTACAGCTTGGAAAAAAGACGAGACAAAGGAGATATGATAGAAACATTTAAATACGTAAAGGGAATCCACAAGGTAGAGGAAGGGAGTATATTTAAACGGAAACAAAGTAGCAAAACAAGAGGACATAGTCTTAGATTAGAGGGGCAAAGGTTTAAAAGTAACATCAGGAAGCATTATTTTACTGTGAGGGTGGTGGATACATGGAACAGCCTTCCAGTTGAAGTGGTAGAGGCCAAAACAGTAATTGAATTTAAGCAAGCATGGGATAGGCATAAGGCTATCCTAAACAAAAGATAAATCCAGGTAAAGTATCCATGTAATTGGGCAGACTAGATGGGCCGAAAGGTTCTTATCTGCCGACATTTTTCTATGTTTCTATGTGTTCGCAGTTCTCCTAAATGTACCGGCGGCTGCCGGTACATTTAGGAGAACTGTGGCTGCGGCCCCTAGCCCCCCGTAACTCACCTGTCCTGCAGCTGTCCCGGCCTCCTGTTCCCAGGTCCATCAGCTTCTCCGATCCGTCTGGCCACGGCTCCTCTCTGCCCCACGTCTTCATGCAGAATGATCTGATTGGGCAAAGTCCTGCGCCTGACCTGGACTTTGCACAATCAGGGCTCTAATTCAATATTGAGCCCTGATTGGGCAAAGTCGAGGTCAGGTGCAGGACTTTGCCCA
Organism: Leptobrachium leishanense; assembly: GCA_009667805.1. Classification (NCBI taxonomy): domain Eukaryota; kingdom Metazoa; phylum Chordata; class Amphibia; order Anura; family Megophryidae; genus Leptobrachium; species Leptobrachium leishanense. The sequence goes on along the minus strand of CM019075.1, from coordinate 27,546,822 downwards.
ATCAGAGCTCAGCATGAAAATGAGCTTTAACTATGCTCTGGTTAAAGTCGGTGCAAGACTTTAACCAATCAGAGCTTGGTTAAATCTCTGCTCCATGCCTCATCTTCATGCTGAGCTCTGATTGGGCAAAGTCCTGCACCTGACCTGGACTTTGCCCAATCAGGGCTCAATATTGAATTAGAGCCCTGATTGGGCAAAGTCCAGGTCAAGCGCAGGACTTTGCCCAATCAGATCATTCTGCATGAAGACGTGGGGCAGAGAGGAGCCGCAGCCAGACGGTACATTTAGGAGACCTGTGGACGCATTTTTTATTATGGAATGTCCGCAGTCGAACAAACCACGAACATCCCATAATGTTCGGCATTCGAACACTCGAACGGCCGATGTTCGATTCAAACTCAGGTTCGAATCGAACCGAACGCTCATCCCTAGTCAGGAACAATGAGGGACAGAGGCACCACAACCTTATTTAGGAGGTGGAAATTCTGTGTGTAGCGGTAACCTTAACCCTTGGGAACAGAATTAATCAGGGAGCTGTAGGGGGAAACAACGCGGTGCAGGACACCTGCAGCAACAAAATGGTTAATTAAGTCACGGATGCCTTCATTATTTGCAGGGGAGAGACACAGTATTGCTTTTGAAACACGGGTTGGGTGTCTGGGCATAGAGTGATGGAAAAAGGGGTACAGCTGACAGACCCTAGGTCATACTCATCTCAGGCCCATATGTGGATCGGGACTCCTGGTATATCAGGCATTTTGGGGGGTACTCACACAGTGGAACAGGGAGACAATGTCATCAGGTGTAGGGGAGAAAGAGAAAAGCGGGGAGGTGACATCTAAGGAACCATCAGCAGTACAGGAAATAGAAACTTGCAGTAAGGTTAGCAGGTTACGACCCAGCAGATTGACAGGACAGGAAGGAATGACGTAGAAAGGGGAGCAGGCAAGGACCTCCCTCATGACTCAGCAACAGAGAGGGGATAGGTTTTGAGCATGTCAGTCAAAACTCAAAATTCCCTTGGAAGGCTGCTCAACCTGTCCAAGAGGCCATTTACACCATTCATCTTTCAAAGTTGACTTGGTAGCCCCTGTATCAATTAAGAAGAGAGTCACCTGTCCCTCAACGGTCAGCGTGATAAGGGGTAACTGGTGTGGGGTAGCAGTGACTTGGACAAGGGAGAGGGAGTATGCCTCCAGGCAGGCTCAGCCTTGCTGGTTCTGCAGATCAATGTTGTGCCTTGGGGGATCCTTAGAACAGTCAGGGTGTGGCATGGTAGGGTTACAACATGACAGAGTTATTGACAGCAGGGTGTTGGCCAGGGTCTGTAATATTCCGAGGACTAGAGGGACATTCATTGAGCCAGTGAGCCCCTGCTCAACATAAAAAGCAGTTACCAGGTTTTGGGCCCTTTACAAAGTTGCTACGTCGTTGATCATTATCCATTCCTTCTATTTCTATGGTTCCACATTCTTGTCCTTAACTTTTGGGCCTCGGTAGCTTACTTGGAAAGCCTGCAACAAACCTTTGCTACCAGGCTCCTTAGAAGTGCGGTCAAAACAACCTGCCGTGTCTTTGACAATCAATGTTTTCTCCACATCAGTGGGGGTTTATGTAGGCCACGAGTCAATAGTCTGTTTAACAACCCGTTGGACAAAAGGCCACAGGCTATTAACAAGCGTTTGGGTAAACCTCATGCCATAGTCTCCAGTCATTCTTTGCGGACTGTGCGTCTGTGCACAATGGACGTACTTTCTGACTGACAAAAAGGTAGTGGCCACATGGTCCCTTTTTGTGACTGAGGGTTTTTTTGACTGATGAAGATGGAAAATAAAATATGAAAAAACATTTTGTCTGTCCAAAGTGCTGGATGTCTAAAATGCAGTCCGTCTGACTACGTCCCATCACTCACACACAAAGCTATGCGGACGTTGCAGACGTGGCGCACTCCGCAAGTCCGTTCTAGTGGTTTTATGTTCTTGCCTAACTTGCGTCAGTTTGCCACGTCCGTTGTGTGTCCACATTTCTGTGCGGACAGACTTCGTGTGTGGGTCTCTATGGATCATAATTGCATGCTACCACGGACGTTAAAATGTGCGGCAACACGGACGTGAACACTGCGCTCGTCTGACCCGAGCCTAAGGATATGCCCTTCTAGCAAATTCTTTTTAAATTTCTAAAAAAGGTTGTTACGGTTTCTGTTTTCTCTTGTTTACATGCCACAGCCATTGACCTGTGCATACCATGTATGCTCGTCCACTCAGTCAATACCTGTTGCCACATTGCCTTAAACTGGTCAGAAGTCTGCAGTGGATAATCAGTGGCTTCGGACAGAACACCCTGGGCATTGTGTATGGGAATATCAAGTAGCAGGGGTGTGGGAATTGTATCGCCCGACGCCCGGGACATGAAGATCCGGGCGCCGGGCGAGTAGTTTTTTTTGAGATGCAGACTGCGGACTAATTCCAGGGACGCCCCAAATACCGGAAGCTGGCATTGAGCCGGCTTGCCGGCATCCGATGGGCTTGGGCAGCTGTTCGAATGCTCTATCGGCATTCGGACAGCAGCCCCTGGAGCTCTCCAGCATACTTACCTTCCTGAGCGACGCCGGGAAAGTTTCCGCGCTACCGCACGTTGAGGGACCCCAGCCGCGATCACGTGGGAGACCCACGTGATCGCGGCTGGGGTCCTTCAACAAGAGCAGGCGCGAAGACTTTGTTGGCGCCGCTCGGGAAGGTAAGTATGCCGGAGAGCTCCAGGGGCGGCTGTCCAAATGCCGATAGAGCATTCAAACAGCCGCCCCATGTCTGGTCTGGGGTCTGAGCTGGGGAGCATTATCCATGAGCTGGGGAGCTCATGTCTGGTAGCATAACAGCAATATTCCCTGCAAATAAAAATGGGAATGTGGGGAAATACACTTCCAGTGCCTTAATAGGGACACCTAATTGGAGGCAAGTTTGAACTCTGGACATGGGGTTGGGGGGGGAGGTCTGGAGGGAGTATTGCTTTCCAGCCATCTTTTGGCAGCTGTTGGGAATCCTGAAATGTGAATGGATGAGGAGGGGTTGCGGGAGTAGTGTTACTTGGGCTGGGGTCTGAGGACAACCCAGATGCCAGTCTGGCAGTAGCAGCATCATGTTGAGGTGGATTTACTATGGACTAATTCCAGGGACGCCCCCAATACCGGAAGCTGGCATTGAGCTGGTTTGCCGGCATCCGAGGGGCTTGGGCGGCTGTTCGAATGCTCTATCGGCATTCGGACAGCCGCCCCTGGAGCTCTCCGGCATACTTACCTTCCTGAGCGATGCCGGGAAAGTTTCCGCGCTTCCGCACGTTCAGGGACCCCAGCCGCGATCACGTGGGAGACCCATGTGATCGCGGCTGGAGTCCTTCAATGTGCGCAGGCGCGAAGACTTGGTTGGGGCCGCTCAGGAAGGTAAGTATGCCGGAGAGCTTCAGGGGCGGCTGTCCGAATGCCGATAGAGCAAACAGCTGCCCCATGTCTGGTCTGGGGTCTGAGCTGGGGAGCATTATCCATGAGCTGGGGAGCTTGGGGGCAGTATACCATGAGTTGGGGCAGCATCCATGAGAGCTTGGGGGCAAATATCCATGAGCTGGGGGGGCAAATATCCATGAGCTGGGGGGGGCAAATACCCATGAGCTGGGGCAGGCAAATACCCATGAGCTGGGGCAGCATCCATGAGAGCTTGGGGGCATTATCCATGAGCTGGGGGGGGGCAAATATCCATGAGCTGGGGAGGCAAATATCCATGAGCTGGGGGGCACATATCCATGAACTGGGGCAGTAAAATGTGAATGTGAATGGATGAGGAGGTGTTGCGGGAGTAGTGTTACTTGGGCTGGGGTCTGAGGACAACCCAGATGCCAGGCTGGGAGTAGCAGCATCGTGTTGAGGTGGATTTACTATGGACTAATTCCAGGGACGCCCCCAATACCGGAAGCTGGCATTGAGCTGGTTTGCCAGCATCCGAGGGGCTTGGGCGGCTGTTCGAATACTCTATCGGCATTTGGACAGCCGCCCCTGGAGCTCTCCGGCATACTTACCTTCCTGAGCGAAGCCGGGAAAGTTTCCACGCTTCCGCACGTTGAAGGACCCCAGCCGCGATCACGTGGGAGACCCATGTGATCGCGGCTGGGGTCCTTCAACGAGCGCAGGCGCGAAGACTTTGTCGGTGCCGCTCGGGAAGGTAAGTATGCTGGAGAGCTCCTGGGGCGGCTGTCCGAATGCCGATAGAGCAAATATCCATGAGCTGGGAGGGGGCAAGTATCCATGAGCTGGGGCAGGGGAAATATCCATGAGCTGGGGCAGGGGAAATATCCATGAGCTGGGGCAGTATCCATGTGCTGGGGCAATATCCATGAGCTGGGGCAGGGGATATATCCATGAGCTGGGGCAGGGCAAATATCCATGAGCTGGGGCAGTATCCATGTGCTGGGGCAATATCCATGAGCTGGGGCAGGGGAAATATCCATGAGCTGGGTCAGGGCAAATATCCATGAGCTGGGGCAGTATCCATGTGCTGGGGCAATATCCATGAGCTGGGGCAGTATATCCATGAGCTGGGGCAGTATATCCATGAGCTGGGGCAGTATATCCATGAGCTGGGCCAGTATATCCATGAGCTGGGGGCAATAGCCATGTGCTGGGGCAATATCTATGAGCTGGGGCAGTATCCATTAGCTGGGGTAATATCCATGAGCTGGGGCAGCATCCATGACCCGGGGCAATATCCATGTGCTGGGGCAATAGCCATGTGCTGGGGGAATAGCCATGTGCTGGGGCAATAGCCATGTGCTGGGGCAATATCTATGTGCTGGGGCAATATCCATATATCTCGGGGGGATATATACATGTGAGCTGGGGCATTTTTATGAGGTCTGTTCTTATTGGAAAGTGGTCACATGACATAAAAGTATCGGTACAAAAGTATCGGTACTCGTACTCAGTCTTAAAAAAGTGGTATCAGTGCATCCCTAATATATACATACATACACACAACAAAATAGTGTTTAAATACAGGTCTTTATTCATCACATGTATGTGACGCTACCTCTATAGGCTGTTATGAATAAAGACCTCTATTTAAACACTATTTTGTTGAAATTATCAGGACAAGTAGATTGGACTACTAGTTAGTCCGTTGGACAAGTAGATTTTTTTAAAATTTCCACACCCCTGAGTAGGTTACGGTTGCCCCAATCAAAACAATATCTGAGTCAAATCCCATGATTCTGTCTAGGCGGTAATCTGCAGCCGTGAGTTGCACGCCCTAGGTAGCCCGTTTCAAGTACTGAACTGTGGCATGGGGAGATTTATTGGGACTAGGGATACCATTTAGAGTATTAATGTCTGGTAGCATAACAACAATATTCCCCGCAAATAAAAATGGGAATGTGGGGAAATACACTTCCAGTGCCTTAATAGGGACACCTAATTGGAGGCAAGTTTGAACTCTGGACAGGGGTTGGAAGGGTCTGGAGGGTGTATCGCTTTCCAGCCATCTTTTGGCAGCCGTTGGGAATCCTGAAATGTGGATGGATGAGGAGGGGTTGCGGGAGTAGTGTTACTTGAGCTGGGGTCTGGGGACAACCCAGATGCCAGGCTGGCAGTAGCAGCATCATGTTGAGGTGGATTTACTAGGGAATGAGCCCGAGGGTGTTGGGACAACCCTTCCTCCGTAAAGATGGCGTACAAAGAAGCCACAGTGGATGCGGGAAGGGCAAAAATTTGGGACTACAGGGGAACAATAGACGGGTGAGAGTGGAGACACAGTCAAATCCAAATTTGGCCACATTCCTTCATGTATTTTTTATCCAATTTAGGTTCATTCTTAAAATACAGGCATGCCGCCCTTTTTCCCAAACATGACCCCTTTAATACTACAGGTATGCTAATACTCCCTGTTCAAGGGAACACGTTACAGGACTTAAGACCAGCTTGCCACAGAATTGACCATAGTACCTACGGCAACATGGGTGATGAAATCAAGAGGTGTTACTCCGGGAAGGGGCATGGTATCCCTCGTCTGTTGGTTCTACTATGGGTGGAGGATGGGATGTGCAAGGAATCCCTGTATTTAACTCTAAAGATGGGTTTAGAAGTTTCTTCCTCCGCCTTGCTATCTGGCATGCTGTTGGGTGTCCCCAATGTGGATGTCTTATGGTAACCAATACAGAAAAAGTTATAAAGTAAGGGCGCTAGCACGAAACAGGCACTGCAAGTGCAGTGCTCTCACAAGGGACCCAGAGACCATTAGACCCATCTACTATTCAACGATCTTCTCTGCACCTAATACCAGAGTCCCGTGCTACTACAGCACTGGTGAATTTCAGAAACACAGGTCCTGTGGTACTAAAACCCTGGCAACCATGAGTTCTGAAGTCTACCCCTTTCTCTTACTGCAGAGACAGAACAATGTGCCGGTGGGGGAAGGGGAAAGTATGTGTGGGTGACGGTGTTTCACTGTAACCAGTTTTCTGGCTTGTGTCAGGTGATCCTAATTCCCCTTCCTAAAGAAGGGAATCAATGGATATTTTAGCAAACGGCAACACCACTGGGTGTCCCTTATTCACTCGCAACGCCAACCACCCCTTGCGTTCCAGCATCAGCCGGTCATTTGACTTAACGCCTTGCAACTGGACTGGGTGCAGCTGATGGTTGGATTTATGTAGTTATCTGCCTGCATGAAGCTTCAGGTAGAACTCATTCACATGGCACAATTCTTGAAATCAGAGGAGACAGAAAATGAAGAGACAAAGTTTGTGATTTTAAGACACAGATGACAACAGACTCAACCCACCAGAATATTAAATCCCACTTCTGCCACCAGCTGTCAGTCTTGGTCCCTATGCAGTGGTCCCTCCCCCCAGAAGTCTACAGGTCTCTGGTCATCTGCTGGCAGTCCCTCGATTGAGCAACGAAACGGCCAGGAAATGAATGTTACACATTCAGGCATGGATGTCAATTTTGCGTGTGTTTTTTTTTTTAATGTCAGCAGTCATTTTTATAGAAAAGCATACAGGGGTGGATTCACCTAATAATTGACCTAGTACCACTTCTTGTGCCTGGAGACAGTGATGCATGCGCACTTGGCCAAAGACCATAAGGTCACAAGTCAGCAGTTTATGAAATGAACACAGAAGTTGAACAGGAATGCAGCTAGATGAGCAAGTTTAAGCATCTCAGTAGAAGCAAGGCCGAGTAAAGGTGAAAATAAATTAAAGTGTTTATACTTAAGATATTATTCACACTTACAGCTACAGACCTCTACCCCTTTCTAGAGGAAATTCAAAGGAATGGGGGGAGGGTGTATGCAGTTCAAACCAAAAATTATGGACTTCTCCGTGTCAATTCAAAAACATTTACACTTGACATCTTATACATTCTACTGCGGGGCAGATCCAGACACATTTTTTGCAGGGTGGGGGAACCTTAGCCCAGATTGGGTTAAGAGCTGGTGTTCAGTTTGCAGTTATAGAATTGAGCCTAATCGCAGGCTGTGCTAATCGCATGCACTCTCCCCACAGTATTGCACAGGATCTGTCCCCATGCAGCTCAGGATAAAATACTGCACAGCAATGCTCTGCATTCCGGCACATATTCTGCCTGTTGCTAACAATCAAGCACCACCATCATAAACACACTACAGGGCCATATACCTTAAATACAAACAAAAGCTATAACACCATTTAGGGAAGCTGCTACAGTCAGGCTCAGAAACTAGGCTATTACTAGACTTTTATATGCAGCTTTAAAAAAAATTGGGCCATTTATATTGAATATTGATAAGGTTGACTAAAATCAAAGCAAAGTATCTTATTTACTCTACGTTTACAGACTCCGTGGGAGGTTTATTGCTGGGTAGCCGTGTTCTACACCTGCACTCCCTGAATATATTCCTAAAAAGGGGAATTGGGGCCCAAAATAGGGACGGACCCTCAAAAACAGGGACATTCAGGAGACAGGTACATAGAAATAGAGGCTTTGACGTAAGATAAACCTCTATAGTGTGTATACTGTGAGTGTATGGCTGCAGGTAATAGCATTTCATCAAGAGGTTTGATACATTCGAAGCTAACCCTTTACTTCTGAGCCATTTCACTTCCCATCTGCATTTTTCTAAAGGAAATACACTTTTAAACAAAATACACGGTTTTCTCATGCATTTTATTTTTAATCTACATAGTACATAGTTACTTTCATTCGAAAGGCCATGCTCAGGCCTTTCGATTGACACCCTCCATGACCCCCTAGATGCCTGGAGATATCGGGGTCCACCAGGGGATTGGCCTGGGCAATATATAAACGCATGATGTGAGCTGGCCTGGGCAATATATATACGTGTAGCGCTGGTTTTAAATCCCCTGCCGTGTAGTACTTGCTTTTGGCCACCGGAGGGAGACAAGTGCGATGTGAGACACTGAACATTGGGACTACATTTCCCGGCATGCTTTGGGAGCGGACACAGGAAGTGGGTGGGACACAGACGCTGACATCCTGAGCCTCATGGAGAGAGCCGGCAGAGCACGCCAGGGAGTGAGAGAAGCAAGACACAGTGCTGCAGAACGTGACCGTGACCAGGCCGGAGCGCAGCTGGGGCCTGACAGAGATAAAGACCAGGTTATTCCTCCTTATAAGAGGAAGACCCAGTGATTCACCAGAATAACCCACGCTGATACCAAGTGAGCAGGAGGACCCCGAGTTAGGAGCACCGCAGATCGATCTGAAAGGGAGTGCAGGCGGTGAGCTGGACATCTTGCGGCAGCTACAGAAAAGCAAGACAGCGGATCCGGTGGCCCAGAAAATCCAAGTCAAAATCGAGCGGAGAGACGTCCTGGGTCGAGCGGAGCACCAAGTATCTGGCGGATGGGTGAGAGGCCTCCCAGGCCGTTGTGAAAATAGAAAGCACGCTGCTGTTTGTTTCAAAACCCACAGGGCCCCAACTTGACTAGTCGAAGATACCTCATGAATAATTCACTGGCCAGTTGAATATTGTACCCGGGTAACATCACACACACACACCTATATTTTTGGGACATAACCTGTAAGGGACTCACTACCCAACCACAAAGGGGGTTAAAGATATATTTTTCCCTTTTCCGCTGCGCGTTTCTCGAATTACGAAGCATTGTATTTCTTTTCCGCTGCGCGTTTCCCGCATTACGAAGTACTGTAAATATATATACGTATACCGTGTTATTCATTATATGCCATTTATTCTAGTAAACTATATAATTTATAAAATCCACGACGGTGCTGGAGTATATTTATTCCCTAGTGCGGGGAGACTGACCCGAGGTTCAATTTCAGCGGCTCCTCCGGGAGGGAGCGCTACACGTGGGGGATCGTACGGGATCCAGTCTCTGGAAAAACTGCATTTAAAGGGTTAAATATGGATCCAGACACTGCTGCCAAATGGTGTGAAGAGCACAGTAGTCAGAATTATGTATAGTTATGGATATTCCTGCAGACACTTGGGCCGAAGATCAGATTTGCCAGGCCGTGGCCGCGCTGACACCAGATAATCGGGGGTTAATCCTGGACATTAAATCGAACCCAGATACCCCTCACACATATGTTCTTTTTGAGTGGAGAAAGGGTGTTCCAGTGTGTTTTCAGGGCGCGAGTACGAAGCTGACTGACGATGTGGAAGTTCGACTGGTCCAGCCAAGTACGCCACATGGTGATCACGCGAATGTTCCCGATGTTACCCCAACTACAGGGTTCCCTCCTGCTACATTTTTCACCACTATGGGGAAACTGGTGGAAACACTAGCCAAAAACTCTGCTGCGTCTCCAAATTACGGATATCGCAAGTTACGGTTTTATTCTGGTAAGGTCCCTGTGCCAACTGGAGAAGAGGACTTTGAGACTTGGATAGATCAGGCAGTGCAAGCAGTGGAAGAATGGGAAGTTGCTGACACCGTGAAGAGACAAAGGTTGATCGAGAGCCTAAGAGGTCCTGCTTCAGATGTCATTCGAAATCTAAAAAGGGACAAGCCCGGCTGCACTGCTGCGGAGTATCTAGAAGCTTTACAGGAAATTTTCGGGGGAGTGGAGGATTGTGCCGAGCTTATCCACAAGTTCTCTCACACCTATCAAAAGGAAGGAGAAGAATTGTCCACATATGTCTGGTCGCTGGATAAAATCATCCATCAGGTCATTCTTAAAGGGGGCATGGAACCGAGTCAAGCAAGCAAAGCTTTGATGGATTAAATTTTCAAAGGAGCACTCCCACTGGATCCCATAATGTTGAAATTTCAGACTAGATACCAGAGCACGAGACTGACCTATTCCAAACTGATCAAAGCTATCCGAGAAGAAGAGGCCTTGATTAAGGCTAAAAAGGTTGCAAATGCTTCGCACACAGCTTTCACCGCAGAAGTAGGAACTCTCTGTGTGGCAGACATACAGACTGAAGTGCTGGCTTTAAAAACTCAGATGTTGCAAATGATGGAGTTAATGACGTTGCTGTCGGCTAAGGACACCAGAACTGAAGGGGTTGCTGTAGCCTCGAACAGGGGGTCTCCAAGTGAACCGCAAGAAGGAAATATGCTCACACTCCCGAGAAATGTTTTGGCTGCGGGGAAATCGGCCATTTCAGTGCTCAATGCCCACAAAGGAGGGCTGAAAAGAAACCGGTCGAAGAACTCCTAAAAGCTGTGGAGAAACCGTTGTCCGCCCTGCAGGCGGGAAACTCCAGAGGGTCCTGGTAAGGGAGCAAACCAGGTGCCCGAAGGTTGAAACTCGCTCCAAAAATCAAGCCAGGACTAAAAGGGGAGAGAAGGCCCAAAGTCTGGCCAACTGCCGAGCCTGCCAGGACTGAAAGAGTCACTCCCTTAGCATCTGGACCTACGTCATGGGGAAGCAATGCACACCCAAAACCTACAAGGGCCAAGAAGAAGGCCAGGGTACAACAAACTGGGTCTAAACTTCCTGTTACTACTAGGCTTGTGCACAGATTTTTTTTCGGTTCGATTCGATTTGTTCAGATGTTTAAACTTTTCGATTCGACTCGTTTCGACCGATTTCTGTTTCGATTCGGTTCGACTCGTTTTTCGTGTACATTTTTTTTTTTAGGAATATCGACCATTTTTCTTATTTTCATGTCACTTTGCTCGTTTTTTGTAACGACTTTTCGTGATTTCGGAAATTTTCGTTTTTTCGGAACGTCTGTTCTCCTCGTTTCAAAGCTGTCTAACTCTATTCGTTTTGATGTAAACTACTATGGTTTACTTTTTTATACTTTATATATTTTTTTATAATAAATTTTTGGTTTGTTTTTCGGATCCGATAATTCATTCTGTCGATACGATAATTCTGGCGATTCTATCGTGTTGTTTTTTTTATTAAATAAAGATCCTTTTTTTTTATGAATATACATTTCACAACTTTATTTAATCACATTAAAAAAATGGTATGAAAGGAACAAAAAAAAAAAGAACAAAACGATTTAAAAAACGTTAAACTGACCCGAATGGTCTGACTTTAAAAATAAAAACCAGAACAAAAGGTTTTAAAACGGAAAAATAGTTGATCAAAATAATCTGAAACAAAAAAAATAAAAAATAAATAAAAAATGATTTAAAACAGACAAAAAAAAAATTAACCCTTTCGCTGATGAGGCATTTCACGGCTTCCGTTCACGCCTGTGTGCGGCACTGCGGTCTGCTGCTGAGCTAATTTTTAACAGTTTCGCTCCTCTTGTTTAAACGCGTTTTTTTGAAGCCTTATTTTATAATATGACCCAGACATGTTATATATCGTTCTTTCCGGCAGACTCGGCAGATGATTCATAATATATCATTATCATATGTATGCGTCATGTCCTGTCTGTATATTATAACAAAAAATGCAATAAAATTAGAATTTTCAATGTTTGTTTTACAAGGTGTTTTTTTCACATTTTAACATGCGAATGTTTGCGGTTATATTTTATGAGTTGCGTTTGTTAAAAAAAATTGAAATGGGGACTTGTTATATTTTTTTGGGTGAAAATTACACTATTTTTAACAAACGCACCCCATACAAAAATCCTTAGTGCAGCATCATTGTTCACATTATAATTGAAATGGCAACAATTTTGCTGCATTAACAAAACAGAACACCTGTTTATTTTTTTTTATATTTTAATTTTTTATAATTTTTAACATTGTCATGTTTGGTATTGTTGGAAAGGCCATGCTCTGGCCGATCCAAAGATACCAAACATTAACCAACCGATAGCTGCCGCGGATCGGGAGATAGGGGGTTCCAATGAACCCCCTATCTCCACCATTGGTCACAGTTAGGGGTTAACTCCAGAACTGACGTCATTGTGACGAGGTCTTGGGACTGTCGGCAGCTGCCGTTCCCCCACGCTGTTGTATTCCTGCAAAGACGTGACCATGTTGGTGGGCAGCGTCTTAGCGGGCAGCGGTGGGAGAGAGAGAGCTCATAGCTGGGAGGAGGTGTTGCGTGAAGCTGCAAACAGGGACAAATAAACTAGACCTGAGCCGCACTGAGGATCTTTGGGATGTGTCGGAGAAGAATTCATGCAGTGCTGCCATCAATATTTTTTGATAAATTCTTGGTTATACAATGAATGTGACTGGACAAAAATCCGTGTTGTTGTGACATCGCCTAAGCTTAACAAAACCATGCCACGTCGGTAATGAAATCTCAAGGTAGTACAACAAGGTTGTGTTAGTGTGTGACATTTTTTGGCCAGGCAGGAAGTGTAGAATGTGCACAGTCACATTCATGGCAACAAATATGTTGACAAATTTATGACAAAGTGTCCATAGAAATGTCAATACATTTATGTACATATAATTTTAACAGTGTGGAAACCAAGCAATACATATTAACTTATTAAGTAAGGAAAAGCAACGCACACAAACAGGAAAATATAGAAAAAATTAGAAAATTTATTTACAACATGGGGAACATGCCAAGGATGGCAAACTGCCCAACGGGGCACAAACAACACAAACAAACATATGGGAGGAGGCTGGTCTCACTGCCGCTCCAGGATGTCAGCGGCATTGCTTATATGCTCCAGCAATTCCTGGAGCAATTCCTGGATGGAATCGATGGTGGTTACAGCCAGGCGTAGCTCGCCGATCGCCATCCGATTTATTATCCTAATGCTGGATGATGTGTCCGGTCTGGCTTCTCCTTTTATATATCCAATAAATGAAAGAAGGAAAATACAGTAAGTAAAGCAGGTTTCTATTTTTGACTGAAAGTCTTGAAAAAATATAACAGTAGTATATACCAGTGCTGGCGGCCTCCTGAGGCTCTGACTCCTCCTCCGGCTCCTCCTGTTCCTCCTCCTGCTCCTCTTGTGCTATACATAAAAAAATTAAATTAAAATACAGTAAACAAAAAATGTTTCTGTTTTTGACCAAAAGTCGTTGCAAAATAAAACAGTATATACCAGCGCTGGTGGTCGCCCGTGGCTCCTCCTCCACTGGGGCACTGGTGCCTGCCGGGGCAGATGCTGCCTTCTTCCTGTCTTCTGCCAAATCCAAAAAATAACACGTAAATAATGCAGACTGGAAAAAATGGTATATCTATACAATATATTGCCGAAAGTATTGCGACACCCCTCCACTACCCCACTACCAGCTTGACCCCGCCACTACTCCCAACTCATAGTTCTAAAGTCACAAAATATTTATTTATTTCCTCTGCACAGACATATATTACCGTTCAATTATATATTTTTTTCAGAAGTAAACATTACGTTTATTCAATAAAAACTATTATTTGTGTTGTGTGCATACAAAACGCATTGTGCTGATGCTGACTGCTTTTAGTTATTTTATAGATGGCCTCAGCCTCAGTTTCACTTTCAGTTTCTGCTAATAAAACTGGATATTGCAGAAACAACAGAAATCCGCCATTTTGTTTTGAAATTTGCATCTAAAGCGTTCAATAATGACACTGCTGCAGCAAACTGAATTGCTGCGCTGCAACAATTCAGCAGCTGCTGAGGACGTATTGAACGCGGCTCTGTTTGGATGCACTTTCAGAAGAACTACATGTCCCATCCTACCACTTAGCAGAGACGCAGAGATTTTTGTTGATGCGCAGGTGGGAGCCAATATTGGGCAAACTGCGGGTCTTCTCGTATGCATCACTCAATCACAACAACCTCCCCCCCCAGCACACTACAGACTACACACAGTGCCAAAAGAAATCCAGCATTGTAACTTCATCTACATACATCAAATGTCACAATTTTCACGAATACGTAAAATCACAAAAAAGAAGAGCTATGGCAAAAATGCATGTATGACGAGTCGTGAAAACGCAAAGCTATACACAATCACATTGCATGAAAAAAGGACTAGATAAATCAACGTATTTCTGTGCACATTAGCACATGCAAGCACATTATTATTATTATACAGGATTTATATAGCGCCAACAGTTTGCGCAGCGCTTTACAATATAACATGACACTTACGTTTGGCTATGACGCGACGGATGTGCCTCAGCTGCTCCTCCTCGCGCGTCTTGAGGTCGGACCAGCGTTTTCGGAGCTGGTCCTTCGTCCGGTCCTTCCCGAACAGCTCCAGGATGGTGGTGCGAACTTTATCGAGGATACGGTCCTTTCTTGCATTATTCTTCCTGCCGTAAGGGCCCTTACGGCAGTCGTAGTCTTTACGATCAAAGATGCGGACCAGCTCCAACATCTCGTCAAATGCCATGTTGCTGGCCCGCTTCTTCCTGGGTGGTGTCTCATGGGTGCAAGAAGATGAGGAGGTGTCCGAATGGCACTCGTCTCTTGCAGCCATGATAAATAATAACAATATTTTCTGGCCTGTCCAAAAAGTTGTCAAAAAACTGGCTCAATAAAGTTACGACATCCGCGCGCGCGCATGCGCGACCCGCGGACGAATCGGATCCGACTACGAAGGAATTATCGTATCGACAGAATTATCGTATCATTGGAAACAAAAACAAGTGAAACGCAGTTACAAATACAAAATTTACAGAATCAGCGATATAACCGATAATAGTTAAATATACGATGTCCAGGATTACCGAAATGGAACCGAAATCACGAATGGAACCGAAATCATGAATAGAGCGAAAATAAATTTCGATTTGACACATTTCAAGTCCATTCGAAAATTCCGAAAATATTTTGTTTCGGCTCGGAAAACTTTTCGGATCTGTCGGTTTTCGGGTCCCATCCGATTCGGAAAATCGGCCGCATTCAAAAACACGAATCGGGAAATTTCGTGAAAATTCCGAAATCCGAAACGCACATCCCTATTTACTACAACCAAGTTTCCTGACCAGCTGATAGGTCCTTCCCCTATTGTGCAAATCCAAGTGGAGGGAGTCTACACTAAAGATCTGTTGGACTCAGGGGCTCAAGTGATTTACAGAGATTTCTATTAGAAACACTTGAAGCACATACCTCTACAGAAATTGAAGGATCTGGAAATCTGGGGTATCGGAAGTGAGAAACTCCCCATGACGGGTATCTACAGGTGAAGTTGGAGATCGGATCTGAAGTCATCGGACAGTCCAGAGGTTGTGATGCATTGGCCATTGTGTGTCCTCGGCCTCCAGGGGCAAACAGGAGTTCCATGATAGTGGGGACGAATACTGATTTGGTGCGACGTCTCCTGACACCTATCATGCTGGAAGAAGGTTCTACTAAAGGAGTACACCCAATGTTACGTTCAATCTATCAGAGAATGGTCGAAGAACAGAAGGCGCCTGCTGAAGTGGGGCGCCTGTGGAGATTGGAAGGAACAGATAAGGTTCTGCAAGCAGGAGAAGTAACGAGTTTCCGGGCTTCAGTCAAGTTGAACGGATCGCAACCAGGTCCGTATGTGGTACTGGAAACCGATTTTAATCACGGGAGTGAAGCCGGAGTAGAAGTAATCCCTGAAATAATCTCCACTAAAGCTTTGAAAAGAACACGAGGAAGAGTCTCAGTCAGCGTGTGCAAGGTGTCTGATTCTCCAGTAGTCCTTAAAGCACGAATGCCTATCGGGCAAGTAGCGTCCGCTACGCCTCTCCCTCCTACCGATTTAGGAGGGGGAGTGGATAAAGAGATTCCAGATGAAAGATTCTACCCCAAGGACGCTCCCATTTCACCTGAATGGAAGAAACGTCTTCAGTCCCAAGTTCTAAAGTGGAGAGACTTGTTCTCGAAAGAGGAGTTTGACGTGGGCCTAGCTAAAAGTACTGAGCACCGCATTCGTTTACAAGAGAACAAGCCGTTTCGTGAAAGGTCAAGACGAATTCCGCTGGGAGACTTGGATGATCTACGAGAACAGCTGAATGAACTGCTAAGAACCAAGGTGATCCAAGAGTCCAGGAGTCCATATGCATCTCCAATACTAATGGTCCGGAAGAAGAATGGTTCTGTCCGCCTATGCATAGACTATCGCACACTGAATCAGAGAACCATCCCAGATCAATATGCTACTCCTCGGATAGAAGATGCCTTACAGTGTTTGTCTGGAGCAAAGTGGTTTAGTGTACTAGACCTGCGAAGTGGGTATCACCAGATACCAATGCATCCTGGAGACAAAGAGAAGACTGCGTTCATCTGTCCATTGGGGTTCTTTGAATTCAACAGAATGCCTCAAGGCCTTACGGGGGCTCCAGCCACGTTCCAACGGTTAATGGAGAAGACAGTCGGGGACATGAATCTGATTGAAGTATTAGTGTACCTGGATGACATAATTGTGTTCGGGAAGACTCTGGAAGAACATGAGCAACGTTTGGAGAAGGTCTTGAAGAGGCTCCATGAAGAGGGATTGAAACTATCTCTGGAGAAATGTCAATTCTGTTTACCGTCTGTTACGTATCTGGGACATGTGGTCTCAGCAGAAGGCGTTTTCGACAGATCCTCGGAAGTTGGAGGCCGTAGCTTCTTGGCCTAGACCCTGCAACGTCACTGAACTTAGATCTTTCTTGGGGTTTTGCTCTTATTATCGAAGATTTGTAGGAGGATTCGCAAAAATAGCTTTACCACTGAACAAGCTCCTACAGAAGGAAAGCACAGAAGGAGGCCATAAGGTCTCCGACCAAAATCAGTCAGCTCCAGGGCCGAGGAAAGCTCCCATCCAGGGAGAGTGGACCAGTCTGTGTGAAGGTGCTTTTACGAAGCTGAAAGAGAGTTTAACTCGAGCTCCTGTCTTGGCCTATGCGGATCCTCACAAGCCGTACGAGTTACATGTGGATGCCAGCAGAGAAGGTCTAGGAGGAGTCCTGTATCAAGAGTATGATGGATTGCTGAGGCCTGTAGCGTATGTGAGCCAGAGCCTTACGCCTTCCGAAAATAACTATCCTACCCACAAGTTGGAGTTCCTAGCCTTAAAGTGGGCAGTGGTAGACAAGCTAAAGGACTATCTGTATGGGGCCGAGTTTGTGATAAAGACGGATAACAATCCTCTTACCTACATCCTTACTACTGCGAAACTGGACGCAACGGGACATCGGTGGTTGGCTGTTCTGTCTGGGTTTCGGTTCAGCCTGAAGTATCGCCCTGGGGTGAATAATCAAGATGCTGATGCTTTGTCGAGAAGACCCTACACTACAGAATGGACTCAGTTAACTCCAGACGGGGTCCAAGCTTTGTGTCAAGGAGCAGAGCGCCGGGTCAAGGGAGGGATTGAAGCGGAGGCCATAGGAGTCATGGCTGCGGCTGTTCCGGAGTTCTACTGCAACCCCACGCAATTGAGGGATGAAAGTCTACCTGCCTTTTCAAAACAGGACCTGAAAGCTGATCAGGCCAGAGACCCTTTAATTGCGTTAACCATAAAGGCCCTAACTGCGAACCAGCGTGAAATTCTGCTGACCAATTCCCCAGATGGAGCCAGATTGGTCTACAAAGAGTGGGAACGGTTGAAGATGTTGGATGGGGTGGTCTACCGAAGGGGCCCCTCAACCAATGCTGAAGAGACCCAACAGTTATTCCTTCCCACTAAACATAGGGAGAGTGTGCTGCTATCGCTACATGAGGAGCATGGACATTTGGGCGCAGAAAGGACTTTTAAGCTGGTGCGAGACAGGTTCTATTGGCCTTGCATGAGAGCTGAAGTGGAAAGTTACTGCCATTCATGTCTGAGGTGTATTCAAAGGAAGACCCTACCGACACGAACCGCTCCAATGAGCCATCTGCAAAGTCAAGGACCCATGGATTTGGTGTGCATTGACTTCCTGTGCTTAGAGCCGGATGCTAGTGGGCAGGGAAATATTCTTATAGTGACTGATCACTTCACACATTACGCCCAAGCCTTTTCTACGAAAGACCAACGCACTCCGACAGTGGCAAAGGTTCTGATGGAGAAGTTCTTTGTTCACTATGGCCTACCAAGGAGAATACACTCTAATCAGGGTAGAGACTTTGAAAGCCGACTTGTTGGGCAATTGCTGGAACTGTTGGGAATCCAAAAGACCAGAACTACACCATATCAAGGTGATGCTCAGCCTGAAAGGTTCAATCGCACGCTGCTAAATATGCTGGGGACGTTGTCAAACACAGAGAAGCAAAGTTGGAGTCGTCACATAGCTACTCTGGTGCATGCATATAACAGTACAGAGAGTGACGTCACTGGATACTCACCGTACCGTCTTATGTTCGGAAGAGAAGCTCGACTGCCGGTTGATTTGGCGTTTGGGTTATCTCTGGACCAGACGTCGGTAGCTTCCCATAGAAATTACGTGGATAGACTTCGAAAGAATCTGGCCTCTGCGTTTGAACAGGCCCGTTTGACTTCAGGAAACAGGGAGCAAAGGAACAAAAGGAACTATGACTTGAATGTTCGGATACAGGATCTAAAACCCGGTGATAGGGTTTTGTTGAAGAACTTGGGTGCTGCTGCGAGGCACAAGTTGGCGGATAGATGGAGTTCTCAAGTCTACATTGTCTGCAAGCAACTGCCGGGTCTGCCGGTGTATAAAATCCGGCCGGATGGAAAGGCTGGGCCTCTTAAGAACTGGCACAGGAATCATTTGTTACCTTTGAGAGAGGCTGTGAGGATACCAGTTGGGGACGAACTTCCTCTGCCGAATACGCCTGCTCCACGTTTGCCTCCTGTTACTCGGTCTCAGCAGACCTGGGTTGTCGAAGAGTGCGAAAGGGACAGTGAGGAAGAGAGTTTTTGTTTGGACTGGATGCGCTCACCGGAACCTGAAGAGGTTATCTCGGTTCCTGAACGGTGGGAAAGTAATTTGAGGCTTGAAGCTCCTGAATTTCAGTTGGAAGTCCCCGAGACTATTGAAATCCCTGTAGTTCCTGAAGCCGAATCTTATGACTACAGTTCTATGCCTTCACTGGAAGGATCATACTCCGAAGAGATGTCTGCTCCAGTGGTAGAGAGAAGAATTGAGCCCGCGCCTGTAGTACTTCCACCTGAAGAGGAACTGATTGAGCCAGAACCAAAACGCTCTGCTCGACCGCCCCAGCGACTCACCTACGACTCACCAGGACATAGCACTGAAGAGGCTGTCACCACAGTGCGAAGGTTGCCCGAAGTGTCTGCTATGTTAGCTGAGGTAGTCCAAAGCATGAGTCAACTTGAGGAAGTGTATTTAACCCAATGTATGCTTGCTGCTGAGCCTGTATATGTTGCCTAATATGTGTGGAAATGTAATGCAACTGTTGTACCTCCTTGGAGAGACCCAAGAGTTCTAGGAAGGGGAGAGTGTAGCGCTGGTTTTAAATCCCCTGCCGTGTAGTACTTGCTTTTGGCCACCGGAGGGAGACCAGTGCGATGTGAGACACTGAACATTGGGACTACATTTCCCGGCATGCTTTGGGAGCGTACACAGGAAGTGGGTGGGACACAGACGCTGACATCCTGAGCCTCGTGGAGAGAGCTGGCAGAGCGCGCCAGGGAGTGAGAGAAGCAAGACACAGTGCTGCAGAACGTGACCGTGACCAGGCCGGAGCGCAGCTGGGGCCTGACAGAGATAAAGACCAGGTTATTCCGCCTTATAAGAGGAAGACCCAGTGATTCACCAGAATAACCCACGCTGATACCAAGTGAGCAGGAGGACCCCGAGTTAGGAGCACCGCAGATCGATCTGACAGGGAGTGCAGGCGGTGAGCTGGACATCTTGTGGCAGCTACAGAAAAGCAAGACAGCGGATCCGGTGGCCAAGAAAATCCCAGTCAAAATCGAGCAGAGAGACGTCCTGGGTCGAGCGGAGCACCAAGTATCTGGCGGATGGGTGAGAGGCCTCCCAGGCCGTTGTGAAAATAGAAAGCACGCTGCTGGTTGTTTCAAAACCCACAGGGCCCCAACTTGACTAGTCGAAGATACCTCATAAATAATTCACTGGCCAGTTGAATATTGTACCCGGGTACCATCACACACACACACCTATATATTTTTGGGACATAACCTGTACGGGACTCACTCCCCAACCACAAAGGGGGTTAAAAGATATATTTTTCCCTTTTCCGCTGCGCGTTTCTCGAATTACGAAGCACTGCATTTCTTTTCCGCTGCGCGTTTCTCGAATTACGAAGCATTGTATTTCTTTTTCGCTGCGCGTTTCCCGCATTACGAAGTACTGTAAATATATATACGTATACCGTGTTATTCATTATATGCCATTTATTCTAGTAAACTATATAATTTATAAAATCCACGACGGTGCTGGAGTATATTTATTCCCTATTGCGGGGAGACTGACCCGAGGTTCAATTTCAGCGGCTCCTCCGGGAGTGAGCGCTACATACGCATGATGTGAGCTGGCCTGGGCAATATATATACGCATGATGGCGCATCTGTGACTGTGAGCATGATGTGAGCTGGCCTGGGCCTGGGCAATATATATACGCATGATGTGAGCTGGCCTGGACAATATATATACACATGATGGCGCATCTGTGACTGTGAGCATGATGTGAGCTGGCCTGGGCATTATATATATACGCATGATGTGAGCTGGCCTGGGCAATATATATATATATATATATATATACGCATGATGAAAATTTGGCAAAGGATAAGGCACGCAAAGTGAAATTTTGAGGTGTCTGAAATTGAAACTTACGTGACAACTCTTTTTTTTTCGTTAATTTATATTTGTTCAATACAGTTAATTTGAATTTGTTTAATAGAGTTAATTTAAAATGGTTTAATACAGTTTATTTATATTTATTTTACCTTTACTATTGGTGCTTTTCAAACTTTATTCTTAAATAAAGAGAAATTTAGCAGTTTCATGTGTCATTTTTTTTGGGGGGGGGGTGCAAGTAGCTGGTCTTGCCTAGGGCGCAAGATAGTCTAGCACCGGCCCTGACCGCATGGTCCACCCCTGCACTCTTCCACAATACCACAGAGGGGTTACTGTATGATGGCACTTGCTGGCCTGGCACCAAAGGCACAATATTTGGGTGCACTGCCACTGACGCCTGTACCAGATTCATATCCTCAGAGGGGTTACTGCGTGACGGCACTGTTGCCGACGCTAAAAGCCCAATTTTAAAGCACCTATTGTTACTTTCATCCAAAGCCTGCATAAGTTTCACAATAATTTAGCCAAAAAAAAAAAAAATCACTAAACTTTTTCTGCGCGTCCTAAAATGTCTATACATACAGGCTGCCGCCCCAAGCAGTGGTTTATGAATAGATTAAAGGAAAAGCATTTACCGTCATTTGAAACGTCATTTTTTGTTATTAAATGTTTCTATACATCCTAGAAATCCGCCACTTCACGGGCAGGTTATGGGGACCTCCTAGGCACGATATTTGAAGGAATTTTTGGGTTTTATTTTTAATCCTTATTTCATGGAAAACTCACTGTCCCTTTAAAAACGTTTTTTTTTTTAAAACTTTTTGTCCTTGTTTCCTGTCCCCCAGGGCACTACCCGGACCTCCATACACCTTTTATGGCAAATATCTAGCATATATGCCCTCTTGGAGGGCACTCTAAAAATCGAATTTTGAGTCCCATTGACTTGTATTGAGTTCGAGTTCGAACATTTGAAAAGTTCGAGTTCGAATGCAAACCGAACTCGGGGGTGTTCGGCTCATCACTACTCACAGTCACTATCTAAGGAGAGGGGTGACCCATAAGGTAAGGGTGAATAGGGTAGGTGAAGTGGTGGGTTGCAGGAGGGCTGAATGGGAAGAGGAAATGACAGTGGGGAGATCATGGGGAGGGCTGAATGGGAAGAGGAAATGACAGTGGGGAGATCATGGGGAGAGCCCATAGGTGTGCGCAGAGGGTGTGCCTGGTGTGCCCAGGCACACCCTAATGTTGGGTGAAGGGTTCATCTTTGAACACCTAAATGGATATTTTGGATGTCCTTATCTGTTTCATGATAAATTACATGAATAGTGACAGTATCTCAGCATAAACATTGGTTATGCCCATAGGCGTGCACAAGGGGTGTGCCTGGTATGCCCAAGAAGAAGATGAAGAAGTCCTTTTTCACCTCCTATATTGACATTTTAGATGTCCTTTATCTGGTTCATGATAAATAGCATTAAAACTGACTGTATCTCTGTTTACAAGCTCGATATTTTTCGAATGAAAAATGTGCGTCTTTTGCAATATCTTCTAAACTTTAGTTTTCAGTTAATAAATGTCCAATCGGTGCACACCCTAATTAATCGGCTGCGCACGCCAGTGGGAGAGCCTATAGGCTTCTGTAAAGTAATGTGGTTTTAGAGACTTTTTGAAGGACTGGAGAGACGGGGAGAGTCTAATGTTGTGGGAAGGGAGTTCCTTAGAAAGGGGGCAGCTCAGGAGAAGTCCTGAAGGCAAGAGTTGGGCGTGCGGGTACGAGGAACTGATCGCTCTGACAATGATCTGATGCTAAGTGGTCAGGATGGGATATACCGGCTATTAAAGGGAGTAGATGTAGGCAGTGGTGAGGTTATGGAGAGCTTTGTATGGGAGCACCAGTATTTTGAAATAGATTCTAATGGAAATGGAGACTGACAGGAACGAAGTGTGAGGTGCGGGAGGTGAGGTGTATGAGTCTGGCACAGGCGTTCATTACAGACTGCAGAGGGATAATCTGGGATCTCTTAAAGCCAGAGATAAGGAGGCTGCCGTATTCAATGTGGGAGATAAGATCTTGGGTGATCATTTTAGTAGAGTCTGGATTAAGAAAGGGACGGATACCTGCAATGTTTTTTAGGTCGAAGTAGCAAAGTCAGAAAGTGAGAGCCAGGCTGAGAAAGGTTAGAAAAAGGGTCCAGGAGAACCAGAGTGGCAGTAGATTACAACACATAGGAGTGTTGTGTGGAAAAGGCAGACGGCACAGACTTTGAGAATAGGAGGTATGGGAGGAATAGGCTGGAAAGAGCAAATTGGAGAGTAGAAATCCCATGCCCCCACCTTTGCGGTACACAGATTTAGGTGTGTGGGAGAGTTTGAGACCGCTGTAGGATAGGGAGGCAGGGGTAACTGCATACACTTTTTGGAAAGTCACTTTACGTTATACAGTTGTAGCGCTGCTTTAAAAACTGTATTCTGGTGCTTTGCACTATTGCTGCCACCAGAGGGAGACATTGTGGAATATGCTGGACAGAGCGGACTCCATCTCCCATCACCCTTTGCGTGAGGACAGGAAGTGGGTGGTACAGGAAGAGGAAAGATCAGCCTTGTGCAAGGCATGGAGTGAGCAGAGCAGTGAAAAGTGGAGGACGCACGTTGGAGCTGTCAGGGATTGCAACCAGGCCGGAGTACAGACACTGTCTTACTGGTGCTGGAGATCGGGACAGTAATAGTGTTGGGACCTACCCACGCAGCGCTGAGAGGTCTGGAGGAAAAGCTGGTTCTGGCAGGACCCCACGTTAGGAGGCCACGCTGATCGATTGGGAGTGCAGGCGGCGGATCGTTTGTTCCAGTTGCAGAGATTTGGCAAGCAGGGAGCAGATTCAGTGACACGGAGTCCCAGTACACAGGGGAGAAGATCTTTTGGTCGAGGCATTGAGTACTGGACAGTTTCGTTCATCGGATGGGTGAAAGGCCTCCAGGCCACAGTTTCAAAACAAACGCACGCTGCAATATTGTTTAAATTTACAGGGCCCAAACGGTGACTAGTCGAAGATTGTTTTTTTTCATTCACTGGCCAGTCGAACACAGTACTCGGGTACCCTAAACTTTGTACATATATATATATTGAGCTATTTTTCGGGACTTACACTTCAGAACTGAGGGGGTTATCCATTTTTTTTGGCTGCGTGTTTTTCCCGTGTGACGCATCCTGTAATTTTCATTCAACGCGCATTTATCATTTAGTAAAGCATATAAAACTAGAAAATCCACAACAGTGCTGGTGTGTAATAATTCCTAGTGCGGTGAGACTATCCCGAAGTTTATTCAGCGGCTCCTCCGGGGGTGAGCGCTACATAGTTAAAATTAATCCTTGGGAACAGTCAATTCTTTACTGTAGTAGACCTACTTGACAAGCAGATGTTGCCACCTAGTGGCCAAGAAGTGCTACTGCAGCTCTCTGCCAAATCAGCTAATGAGTTCCAGCTGCTCAAACGGTTTTAGCACCTCGGCTATCATGAGTTGCTGACACTTTTGGGGCACGTTCTGGAGCCCATATGCAAATGAATTTCCATTTTCAATAGTTGAAATTCTTTTGCACTGCTCCAGAATACCACATTGAGTATATTAGAATTCTGGCATCATTGGGGTGGGGGGGGGTCAGAACTAAAAAAAAAAAATCTTTTTAGCAAGTGGCACCATAATCAGGTGTATATTATATACTGCTTATTGTAGGTGTACATGGACTTTATCCTTCTACCCCTTTCTGTAACATTTAAAAAAGGTGACAAAGGAAAGAGGTATCAATTTAGGGACACTTAAGAGAGTTTGAGAGTCATGCTGGTTACCATTTACAAACTCGCCAAGGCATGAAGTAGTAAGTGCAGAGATTTCATGGTATTATTTATTATTATTCTTTATTTATAAAGCACCAGCATATTCCGCAGCGCTGTACAATAGGCACAGTATAGACAGGGTTACAATACATTGAACAACATTTGACAAAACAGTACAGGAGGAGATGAGGGCCCTATTCCCGTAGGAACTCACAATCTAGAAGGGTTGGGGTTGGAAACAGGAGGAGAGGACTGCAAGGTGAGAGTGATTGATAGTTGTGTCAGTGAGTTGGGTGGTAGGCTTCCCTAAATAGGAACTTTTAAAGGGGAGCGTTTGAAGGAAGAGAAGTTAGGGGAAAGTCTGACCATAAGAGGGAGAGCGTTCCAGAGAATGGGGGCTGCGCGTGAGAAGTCCTGCAGTCTATCATGGGAAAAGTTGATGCAGGGAGACGCTAGGCGCAGGTCGCTGTTTGACCTTAGGGAGCAGGCTGGGGTGTATTTGGTGATTAGTGAGGACAGGTAGTGGGGAGCTGAGTTAATGAGGGTTTTGTAGGTAAGGATAAGGATTTTGAACTTAATTCTGCAGTGGATGGGGAGCCAGTGAAGGGACTCGCAGAGGGGAGTGGCAGAGACAGAGTGGCGGGTGAGGTGGATTAGCCTGGCGGAGGCGTTCAAGATGGATTGTAGAGGGGAGAAGCGGGAGAGAGGGAGGCCAGATAAGAGATTATTGCAATAGTCAAGTCGGGAGATTACCAGGGAGTGGATGAGTTGTTTTGTGGTGACAGTGTTAAGAAATGGCCGAATTCTGGAAATATTATGCAGTTGGTATCGGCAGGAGGAGGAAAGAGACTGGATGTGGGGGATGAAGGAAAGCGCAGAGTCAAGTGTAACTCCAAGACAGCGAACTTGGTTTGATGGGGAGATGGTGATAGCCTCCACCGTGAGAGAAGTCAGGAGGTGGGGAGGCATTAGAGGAAGGAATTAGTAGGAGCTCAGTCTTAGACATGTTGATCTTTAGGTGGTGAGAGGCCATCCAGGAGGAGATGCCAGATAAGCAGTCGCTGACTTTTGGAAAGGACAGGGGGAGAGAGATCAGGGGTAGAGAGGTAGATCTGAGCGTCGTCAGCATAGAGGTGGTAATTAAAGCCAAAGCTATTAATGATTTTGCCCAGGGAGGAGGTGTAGATGGAAAACAGCAGAGGACCAAGGACAGAGCCTTGAGGTACACCAACAGATAGAGGCAATGAAGAGGAGGAGTTACCAGCAAAGGACACAGAACGACCTGTTGGATAAATAGGAGTCAACCCAAGCGAGTACAGTGTCACCGAGACCAAGAGAGTTGAGGGTCTGTAGGAGGAGGGGGTGGTCAACAGTGTCAAAAGCAGCCGAGAGGTCAAGTAGGATGAGAATAGAATAGTGGCCATGTTTTTTTTTTAGCAGTTGGTAAATATCAATCATCCTTCAAGTAAAGATAAAATGCATGAAACCAAAAAAAAAAAACACATTTTGTTACTTCAGCCAGGTCACACTCACCAACTGAAAGGTTAAATCTATCCTATAAAACAGTAAGACGACGGCGTGTCCGTCGCCACACCGCTGTTTTCGAATGCGTGAGCAACCAGCGTACTGCTGGGTGTGCACGCATCCAACCGCCGCGGCTCAGGCGGCTGGATGCCTTTCACTGCGGATAGCGTGCGGGGCACGTGCCCCACACGTCATCCACAAGCGGGAGCCCCGGCGGGGATACTCACCTCTCTGTCCGGGGTCCCGTGGCGTTCTGGCTTCAGGGAAGCCAGACGCTGCCTATAGGCCGGCCCCCGACGGAAATGAAGTCATCGCACCTACGCGATGTCATTTCCAGGTGACTCCTGGCAATGCCGGGAGATCGCCTGAAAGGGAGGGGGGGATCCTTTTGGATCCCTCTCCCTCCCGATCAGGTTTTCAGCAAAAAAAGTCACCTATTTGAAGGGCAGTCTCTGCCCTTTAAAGCAGTGCCTGGTTTTTAACCCTACAATTTCCAGATCGCGATCAGCGCCACTCGCAATCTAGCTCCACTGGGGGCCGCCTTGGATGGCAGCTCCACCGCCGGGTTCCCCCCTCGGCTCCTGACGTGTCGTGCATAGCACGATGATGTCAGATAGCCGGGGAACCCCTAGCTGCCCAGGGATTTCCCAAGGAAATCCCCTGGTGGAGATACGGGGTTCATTTGAACCCAATATCTCCAGAAACGTGGCATGGTGTCATTCGAAAGGCCTGAGCATGGCCTTTCGAATGATACCAAACATGACCATGTTCAAAGTGAAACAAAATAAAAAATTGAAAAAATAAAAATAATTGAAAATAAAATAAAAATACATGGTTTTTTTGGGTGTTGTTTCTATTACTGCAGCACTATTGTTCACATTTCAATTATAAAGTGAACAATGATGCTGCACTAATTATTTTTTTCTATGGGGTGCGTTTGCAAAAACTCACGTAATTCCCCCCCCCAAGTCCCCATTTCTAATTTTTGCACAAGCGCACCCCATAGAAAATATAACCGCAAACGCCCATGTGATAAAATGTGAAAACACTTTACACACTGTAGATGATTAAAAATTCAAATTTTATTGCATTTTTTGTTATAATATACAGGACATGATGTCGCCACACTGCCATCTTCAAATGCGCACGCAACCAGCGTACTGCTGGGTGCGCGCGCATGCAAGCGCTGCAGCACGCGCACAGCCTGCGTGCGCAAGGGACAACAAAAATCCGCTGGAGAGGCGCAAAGCGCCTCTCCAACGGATCGGCTTTTTTTTTGTCCCTCACAGATCCCCCCCTGCCCTGAGTCTCCCCCGGCGGCTGGCGCAGGGGAAGCTCTGGGCGCCGCATGCCGAAACCAGCACGGCGAAGACCTGGGGACTTGATCACGGCGCTGGAACAAGTCAAGTATTGGCCTCCCTGCAACTGGGTGAGTTTACAATCTAAGGGTGTCCCACGAGCTTACAATCTAATGGGTCCCACGAGCTTACAATCTAAGGGGTCCTGTTCCTGTGAGTTTACATTCTGAGGGTCCTGTTCTCGTGAATTTACAATCTAAGAGGGTCGTGTTCCCGTAAGCTTACAATCTAAGAGGGAAGAGGAACCTGCTCTAATCTATAAATGCCTTTGTAATGCGCTGTCAGCTGTGCACACACCCATCAGAGCTGCTCAATTGGCCCTCCTGTTGCGGATGGGACAGCGGCGGACGCGTTACAAATGCATTTATATTGGAGAGATACTCTTGGATAGGACATTGAAGACCAAATATGTGGACATGAATTCTGAGCTGGCGACAACAATAGACTGCCCTCTAGGCAGGCTTAACAACTAGTGTTAACTAGTGGTGGCTGGTGACATTTTTAATTGTTGGGGGGGCAGACTGCAACCACACCCTGCATAAACTCACACTGGGAAGGAATATAATATACACATACGTATTTATAAAAGTATTTTACCAGGAAGGTATATATACATACACTGAAGTTGATCGGTACCCTGGAAAAATTAATTGATCTGGTAACCTTAGTTCTGTTTCTATAGGTGTGTAATTTGTTTATTAACCCTCAGTATCACTTATTCGTGTTATAAAAGAATTAACGCTCTCCTTTCCTACATTAGTCCCCTTTATTCTGTTTGGGATTTCCCATTTACAGTACTTGGCTCAAGAATTACCACTGCATTAACCCCCCTCTATCCCATCTAGTTTAATCTCCATTAACTCCTTTTCTTACATTATCCATGCCAACCTCTGATTAATCTACGTCATGCTCGGTGTTCGCATAGCCCTTAAATTATTTTTTTTAAAAAAAAAACTTTCCCATTCAATCTTATCCCCTTAGTAACCTCTGTCCTGACATTGTAAGGGTAGTCAGGCCATGTTGTATTTGATGTTGGGGGTTAATAAAAGTGGCAAACCTTATCACAACCAATATTACCGTCCTCATTTATCCATTCTGACACTTAATACTAGTCTCATTACTTGGGTTGCAATATTGTTTACCACGGCTTCATTTATCGATTCCCCTCCCTGTCCGTTTTACTCTTCTCAGTATTCCTTCCCACAAGGAGTTGCCTGGGCTTGGTGGCTCACTGGGAATGGGTGGGAGAGGGGGCAGGAAGTGGTGACAGGTCCAGCTCTATGTAAAGTCAGTACACTCTGAAGACTGAGAAGCTCTGCTATCTCTAAGCAGCCGCTTATCACCCAGATGGACGTCTGGGCTAAATTAAATTACAATCTCAAAAAGATGATAGTTGCATACAGTAATCTGAAAGTAATATAATACTGCCTGAAAAGCATTAGCTAACAATTCTATGAGCCACATTACAAAGATCCCTACATTAATCATAGACACCGACATCTCAAAAGGGACAGTAAAAGACTCCCAGCATTTCTGTAGCAGTATTCAGTCCTGTTTTAAACACAATTTTGTGGATTGAGGAAAAACATGTTAAGTGATGCATAAGTGCACAATTTCCCCATTTTCATAGCTTGGACCAAGAAAGTTCTAAAAAAAAAAAAAATTTGTACAAAATGCCATGTCTACCAAGCAACTGCTGGACTGCAAGTTCGGTTCCAGAACACCACTGCTTGTAGGACACAAGATCAATGGCAGCACCATGCTCCTTCCTGCTTTATCTGGCACACCATGTCAGATTCAAATATAACATTTGTTTTAAAAATCGTAATTTATTTTTTCACTCCATAAACTGGTGGGGTGCTGCCCCTGCTGACCAAAGGATGGGCATGCAGTGACGTTTACAGCCCATGTTTAGTGACTAATGTAGCTATACAGACAGGGGGCTAGATTACATCCAGAACGCTAACTGTGGCTTTCAATATGTATGCGTTAACGCATGTCCCCATATTACATCTAACCTAAAGCTAAACCCGGTATGGTGGAGGAAGACTACCGGGTCATCGGACCAGATGGACCTTGGGACTTGTTTTCGTTTCTTTTTAAATTTTTTTACGAATGTAATTGGATTATTGTTCCTAATTAAATATGTATATAAGGGGGGTGACCAGATGGACTTCTCTACACTCCTGATGAAGTCTGGATAGACGAAACGCGTCAAGCAGCACCAATCAACGATCTAACACACTAAGGAATTGGGGATGTTGATATGCCTCATTTGTTTTTAATTATGTAAGCGCAATAAAAAAATGCTGTTTTAAACTGTTGGCAATCTACACTATTGTGTTAATTTTTCTTTATGGGAAATGCAAGTTGTCACGGAATGGCCCAGCACCCTCAGCCAGGGGCAGTGCGCACGGACATTAGTTTTGGCCAGGGACAGTTAGGTGCGGTGGCACGCACGGAGTTTGAACATACTTTTTATTAGATGTGATTATTGTGTGGTGTGATAGTGTTCCCCGTTGATTTATTGTGTAATGTATGTTTTCCCTTTGTCTGCCTTGGCCGCCGCCATTTTCCGATCACCTTGTGGCGCAGTTCAGAATTCTCGATTCGGAAAATGGCCGATTCGAACCATCCGGTTCGAATCGTAAAATGGCCGATTCGGACCATCCGGTCCGAATCGGCGACTCCCTGAAGGATAATGGCCAATGGGTCCTGGGAGGGCGGGCAAGGAGTCCCATTGTATGGTAATTTTGTGCAGAGTTGATAAATGCTTGAACTGTAAACAATAAAGGCAGATTTTGCAGTGCATCCAGCCTCGACTGATGTGTCTTTGTCTCCGCCGTATTTCGCATCTGAGTGTCCCCCGCGTCCTCAGGATACGGTGACCACCCGATACGATCCGAATCGAGCGCTCTGTCCCTGCATCGTGTATCAGGGCAGAGGCGCTGCGCATGAAGATTCGGTTTCCAGACTACCTTCCGGAGATCCGAACCGAAGGACGCGGCCGTGCACCGCACTTCGGTACTGCGGTAAGATCCGAAGTCTCCGCTGATTCAGCCAGATCCGAAACCCTCTCCAACCCCGATCCGAAAAGGCCGTCCCAACTCGATCCGACTCTCCACTCATCCCCGGTCCGAAAAGCCCGCCGCCCAAGATACGAAAAGTCACCCGCCCCAGGATCGGAAACGTTTCCCGCATAAGATCCGAAACGTTTCCCCATAAGATCCGAATAGTTCTCCGCGGCTGCCAGATCCGATCTCCACAGACGTCCCATACCCACAAGGTCAGTGAACCAGTTGCTCGGGACGCTGAGTGCTGTATGGCTCAGTGGTCGGACTGGTTCTAGGCAGGGGTCCCCTCCACCGCCCGCTAACCCTTCCCCGGGGTCACGCCAGGCCGCACGAGACGCCGAGTGCGCGCCACTCGGTAGTCGGGCCAGCGGTAAGCGAAGGGGTCACGCAGATAGAGCACACCCGCAGGCGGAACAACATCTCCATTCCGTCATACTGGTGGCAGCGGTGGGATAGCTCTCTGCAGGCCCTAGGGGGACCCTCAGCATGATCGGGTACAGTGCCTACAAGCGGGACGTCCTGCGTGGCATGCTGGAGAACCGGGGCAGCGTCCCGGGCTCCAAGAGCCGGGAGACCCTGATGGAAGAATTGAAGAGGATGGATCAGGAGGCGGCGTTCGCAGCGTTGCCTGCTGACATAGCGCCAGCTACCATCCCCGCCGAGCCCGAAGACAGTGACTTTTGCCGGAAGATGCGGGAGCGGATCTCCATGATGGGTCCGGCCCCATCGGAAGCGGAGCTGAGGAATCTGGGTCGGGAACTCGGCCAGGAAGAGGAGCGGGAGAGAGAGAGAGTGCACGAACTACGGCTGGCTGAAGTGCGAAGCCGGCGGAGTAGCCGTTCTCCGACAGACCGTTACCCCGGGCGGAAAGTGCCATTCCAGGCGTTCAAGGAGTTCCGGGAAGCCGAGGAGGAAATAGAAAGTTACCTCCAAGACTTTGAGCGCCTGTGTCGAGTGCATGAAGTGCACCGTGCCGACTGGGTACGGATTTTGGCGAGTAAGCTGACCGGTCGGGCCGCCGAGGCCTATCGCACGGTGCCGGATGAAGAGGCCACTAGTTACTCGCACGTCAAGCAGGCGCTGCTGAGCAGATTTGCTGTGACCCCCGAAGCCAGCCGGATGAAGTTCCGGAATTCCCGCCGCCCAGCGGCGCCACCACGTGGAGTGGGCCCATCGGCTGCAGAGGGACTTGCGCACCTGGCTCTCGGGAAGCCAAGTGGAGACGGTGACAGAGATCACCCAACTGCTGTTGCTCGAACAGTTTTTCGAGCACACGCCCTCCGCTATCCGGGAGTGGGTGCGCGATAAGAAACCCCATACGGTGCAACAAGCGGCCACCTGGGCCGACGAGTATACGGACACCCGGAAGCTGTCGGGGGGAGAGCGGACCTCGTCCGGCCGCCCAGCTTTACCCGCCCCACCACTTCCTCCACCCCCACCACCAGTGGTCCGGGCGCCGGTAGCACGGGCCCCCAGCCGGCCCACCAACATGGCCAACGTCCGATGCTACGGGTGCAACCAGGAGGGCCACTACAAGCAATATTGCCCCAACCGACCGGAGTTGACCCGGCCGGCAGGGCATCGCCGGCGGCCCATTGCTGTGACGCCGGAGCTCCGTGGCCGGAGGCCCCGGAGGAATGGGAGCAGTTGTATGAGGCCGACCCCGTGCAGGCCGCCGCGGAGGACAACCGCCGTCACCACCGCCAGGCGGTGTGGATAAACGGGCGGCCCGCTGAGGGGCTGCGGGACTCCGGGGCTACCATCACCCTGGTCCGGCCTCACTTGGTTCCGCCGGGCGACCGCCTGCAAAGCACTGTTGCAGTACGGGTGGCGGGAGGAAAAGTGCTCCGGCTCGAGACGGCCCGGGTGCACCTGGACTGGGGGAACGGGGAGAAGGAGGTGAGGGTGGGGTTGTTGAGGCAACTGCCGGCTGAGGTGCTCCTGGGAAACGATCTGGGGCAGCTTATTTCCGCTTACTCCACAGATGCAGCTACCCCGGTAACCACCAGGCAACAGAGCCGACGTCACGACCAGGGCACTCCGAATGGGACCCAGGTGAGATCCCCACCAAAACCGTCCCGACCTCCCAAACCCCCAAACCTCCCCGACCTCCCCGACCCCCCAACCTTTGCCGGCCTCCCAGACCTCCCCGACATCCCAGATCCCCAGGACCTCCCAGACCGCCATCACCTCTCATATCCCGACGGGATCCGATCCTTCCCCCCCCACCTGTCCTCCCTTCTCCGTGGAGTACCCCGGAGACGCTTCGCCACCAGACCCAGACCGATCCCACATTACAGGGCTACCGGGACCGAGCTGGTCAGGGTCTGGACGGCCAGGGGAAAGACAAGGTAGAGTGGGAGGATGGGTTGCTGTACCGTTACACCGTGAGGGAGGGGGCCAAGAAGAAGCAGATCCCGCAGAAGCAGTTGGTGGTGCCTCAGGGTCCCAGGCAGGAGCTTCTGCGCTTGGCCCATGACATCCCCCTTTCGGGTCACTTAGGCCAGAGTAAAACCCGGCACAGGTTGGAGCGCGCGTTTTACTGGCCCCGCCTTAGCAACGACACCCGCGACTACTGCCGCACCTGCCCAGTTTGTCAGAAAGCTGGGAAGGCCGGGGATCACCCGAAGGCACCCTTGCGGCCCATGCCCATTATCCAGGAGCCTTTTAGCCGGGTGGCGGTCGACATCGTAGGGCCGTTGCCACGGCCCAGTGCCACCGGTAAGAGGTACATTCTTACCGTAGTGGATTATGCCACCCGGTACCCCGAGGCTGTGGCCTTGGCCAATATCCAGGCGGACACTGTAGCGGACGCGCTCCTCAGGGTGTTCACGAGGGTAGGGTTTCCCCGAGAAATCCTATCCGATCAGGGTACCCAGTTTACCGCTGAGCTCACCGACAGCTCTGGCGTCTCTGTGGTGTTAAGGCGCTGCACAGCGCCCCGTATCACCCCCAGACAAACGGGCTGTGCGAGCGGTTCAATGGGACCCTGAAGCAGCTCATCCGGGCCTTTGTGCACGAGAACAGGGATTGGGAGAAGTATCTTCCCCACCTGCTGTTCGCCTACCGGGAGGTTCCTCAGGAATCCACCGGTTACTCCCCCTTCGAGCTGCTGTATGGGCGCCGGGTGCGAGGGCCCCTGGATCTGGTTAGGGCTCAGTGGGAGGGGGCACCGGAGGAGGATGGGGTTCCTGTGGTGGAGTACGTCCTGAAGCTCCGGGAGCGCTTGGCGGAACTCCAGGGGTTCGTGCAGGAGAACATGGAGACGGCCCAGGCTCAGCAGAAGGCGTGGTACGATCGCGCTGCGTGCAGTCGCTCGTTCTGCGTGGGGCAGAAGGTTCTGGTGTTAAAACCACAGCGGCAGAACAAGCTGCAGGCGGCCTGGCAAGGTCCCTACAAGGTGGTAACCCAGCTGGGGGATACCACCTATGTGGTTGTTAGCTGCGCAGACACCAGAATCCAGCGGACGTTCCACGTCAATATGCTGAAGGCCTTCCATGAGCGGCCGGAGACGGTGGACGCCATATGCGCGCCGGCTGCCGAGGAGATGGAACCGTTTCCGCTGGAAGAACTTCCGGGGGTAGCCAAGCAGCCTTCCGGGGTGGATCAGGTGCAGTTGGGGGAGGAGTTAGGACCCGAGAAACAGGCGCAGGCGCGGCAGCTGCTCTCGCCTACCCGGGGGTTTTCTCGGCTCTTCCGGGATATACGGACCAGGCTGTCCATCAGGTGGACACGCCCGGTCAGAGACCACTCCGGCAGCCCGCGTACCGGCTCCCGGAAGCAGTCCGCGAGTCCATGCGGGCCGAGATCCGGGAGATGTTGGAGCTGGGGGTCATTGAGCCGTCGGCCAGCCCATGGGCGTCGCCCGTGGTCCTGGTGCCCAAGAAGGACGGTACCACCAGGTTCTGCGTCGACTATCGGCGGATAAACGATTGTACTATTACGGACGCTTATCCGATGCCCCGAGTCGACGAGTTGCTAGACCAGATCTCCGGGGGTCATTTTTTGACCACGGTGGATCTGTGCAAGGGGTATTGGCAGATTCCCCTTGCCGAGGAGGCGACCCCGAAGTCGGCCTTCATCACCCCGTTCGGCTTGTACCAGTTTCGGGTCATGCCGTTCGGGATGAAGAACGCCCCTGCTACCTTCCAGCGGTTAATCGATCGCCTCCTCGATGGCCTCCAGGGATTCGCTTGCGCATACCTGGATGATATAGCCATCTATAGCCAGACCTGGGAGGAGCATCTGGATCATGTAGGGACTGTCCTGGGCCGGATTAGAGACGCCAACCTGACCCTGAAGCCGGAGAAATGTAAGGTGGGGATGGCCGAAGTGCAGTATCTGGGCCACCGGGTGGGGTGCGGGATACAGCGGCCGGAGCCCGCTAAGATAGAGGCTATCCTGGATTGGCCCACCCCCGTGACTAAAACTCAGGTTCTCGCCTTCCTGGGCACCGCGGGGTACTATAGAAAATTTGTACCCCATTACAGTGACCTGGCCAAACCCCTGACTGACCTGACCAAGAAATCCCTGCCCCGCCAAGTCCTGTGGTCCCCGGAGTGCGAACAGGCCTTTCGACAATTGAAGGCCGCCCTGACCCAAGCTCCCCTGCTGGCAGCTCCCAACTATAATAAACGTTTTGTTGTTCACACAGACGCGTCCATGTTCGGACTGGGAGCTGTCCTGAGTCAAGTGGGGGACGACGGGGGGGATCATCCGGTGGCGTTCATTAGCCGGAAGCTGTTGCCACGAGAGGTGGGGTATGCTGCAGTGGAGAAGGAGTGCCTGGCCTTGGTCTGGGCTCTACGGAAGCTCCAACCCTATGTCTACGGTCGGTCCTTCACCGTGATGACCGACCATAACCCCTTGGTGTGGCTCAACCGAGTGGCGGGGGAGAACGGCCGCCTGCTGCGGTGGAGCCTGGCTCTCCAACCCTTCAATTTTACAATCCAATATCGGCCCGGGTCGCAGAACGGTAACGCAGATGGGTTATCGCGGCAGTCGGCCCGGGAGCCAGGGGATTGGGGAGCCCCGACTACCTCGGTACGACCCGGTGGGGTCCAACCGAGTGCGTCGGACCTTGGGGAGGGGGAGGAGTGTCACGGAATGGCCCAGCACCCTCAGCCAGGGGCAGTGCGCACGGACATTAGTTTTGGCCAGGGACAGTTAGGTGCGGTGGCACGCACGGAGTTTGAACATACTTTTTATTAGATGTGATTATTGTGTGGTGTGATACAGTGTTCCCCGTTGATTTATTGTGTAATGTATGTTTTCCCTTTGTCTGCCTTGGCCGCCGCCATTTTCCGATCACCTTGTGGCGCAGTTCAGAATTCTCGATTCGGAAAATGGCCGATTCGAACCATCCGGTTCGAATCGTAAAATGGCCGATTCGGACCATCCGGTCCGAATCGGCGACTCCCTGAAGGATAATGGCCAATGGGTCCTGGGAGGGCGGGCAAGGAGTCCCATTGTATGGTAATTTTGTGCAGAGTTGATAAATGCTTGAACTGTAAACAATAAAGGCAGATTTTGCAGTGCATCCAGCCTCGACTGATGTGTCTTTGTCTCCGCCGTATTTCGCATCTGAGTGTCCCCCGCGTCCTCAGGATACGGTGACCACCCGATACGATCCGAATCGAGCGCTCTGTCCCTGCATCGTGTATCAGGGCAGAGGCGCTGCGCATGAAGATTCGGTTTCCAGACTACCTTCCGGAGATCCGAACCGAAGGACGCGGCCGTGCACCGCACTTCGGTACTGCGGTAAGATCCGAAGTCTCCGCTGATTCAGCCAGATCCGAAACCCTCTCCAACCCCGATCCGAAAAGGCCGTCCCAACTCGATCCGACTCTCCACTCATCCCCGGTCCGAAAAGCCCGCCGCCCAAGATACGAAAAGTCACCCGCCCCAGGATCGGAAACGTTTCCCGCATAAGATCCGAAACGTTTCCCCATAAGATCCGAATAGTTCTCCGCGGCTGCCAGATCCGATCTCCACAGACGTCCCATACCCACAAGGTCAGTGAACCAGTTGCTCGGGACGCTGAGTGCTGTATGGCTCAGTGGTCGGACTGGTTCTAGGCAGGGGTCCCCTCCACCGCCCGCTAACCCTTCCCCGGGGTCACGCCAGGCCGCACGAGACGCCGAGTGCGCGCCACTCGGTAGTCGGGCCAGCGGTAAGCGAAGGGGTCACGCAGATAGAGCACACCCGCAGGCGGAACAACATCTCCATTCCGTCATACAAGTTTCTCAAAATTTAAAGAACCTGTGATGAGCCTGTGAATGGCCATTTTTGTAGTGCGTATACAACTGGCTTAAGGGGTATCACCCTATGTATTTCTAATGCTAAACCCAGTAGAAATCCGTTAGTGAATCAATTATTGCGCAAGCTTGTGTGAGCTTACTGTACTTTGCGTTCCCTATGTTAACTATAGGGTGCGTAATCAGGAATTAGCATTGGGATAAGGTATTACCAAGTACTAGCACTAATTACCGCAGTGATGGGTTGATTTTTTTTAACGTGTCCTAAAAGCTGGTGCTATATTATTCTGCTTTTGCAAAATCATTTAGATCCCCAAAAAAATATACTCACCTCTCAGCCCGCAGCAAGAACATTGGCCTGATCCACTGCTTCTCACTGTGGGAGCAGAGAGAGACTGGGGACAAATAGTCCCCAATCTCCCGCTACGATCGCTTCATCTCAGGTACAGGTGTTCCCTGTTAGCAACCCAATTTTCGCATTAGGGATTTTCTATAACCACACAGAATACAGTGCAAGTCTAGGAAAGTGACACATTACAATGAAAGTAAACAGAACTAAATGTGGTGAGCGCTCTCAAACATTAATACGCGGATAGCCACCATCGGCCTACCTACAGATTTTATAAGCCCTTTAAAATTGTTTAAACATTTCATGCCACCCTGAAAACTGGTCGACTCTAATACGCTCATACACGCTGCACATTAGTGAGCTCCACAGCAGTAAAACTCAAAAGATGTGTATATGAGTCTATCAGCTTCACAGCAATAAAAACTCAGTAATGTGTGGTGTGCCTAGTTGGGGCCCAAAATGCTGCCCCAGGCGAAGTACTGCCTGGAGCCATGGCTCCATGGACAGGCTGGCCCTGCCTGTACCTCCTCAATAGGGAATCCCCTCCCCCCCCGCTGGGAAGGGGAAGAGTCCCACCTCTGAGGTCATCATGTCGATGCAATGTCAGCGGGCAGTTCCACAAGTACAAAAAAATGGTTTTGCGCCTATTCCCTATCAGGGTGGCTGCGTGGACCAGAAGTATTCAGCCTGTTCCATGTATAAAACTAAGTTGTCATTTGTGCTGCTCACTCCAGTAGCTCCATGCAAAAAATGTTTAACTTTTATTAGTTTACCTCTTCTAGAATTATTTACATGCTATGTATTAAATACAACTTTAATGTGAAACATTTACTTTAGAAATATGGAAAACAATGGGGGATCATATATAACCTTTCTCTCCGCCCCCCCCAATCGGTAGAGCTGACGCTCCTCTG
This sequence comes from Leptobrachium leishanense, assembly GCA_009667805.1. Classification (NCBI taxonomy): domain Eukaryota; kingdom Metazoa; phylum Chordata; class Amphibia; order Anura; family Megophryidae; genus Leptobrachium; species Leptobrachium leishanense. The sequence continues at coordinate 27,508,503 of CM019075.1, read as the reverse complement.
CTAGGATGCGAAGGATGTCTCCAGCCCATTATTGAAGTTCAACAGATTGGCACCAACCACGGACCTCTCCCGCAGGGAGCTGACATACTGAATGTCAGCCCAACATGTGGACCCAAAGTTGTCATTTGCGCTCACTCCTGTAGCTCCATGCTAAACAGGTATACACATGTACATTTGTTGTATCCTCAGCCAGGTAATTTTTTGCTGCTGCCCCTTTTTACATGTTTTTTTTTATCCCAAAGTGGAATTGTTCCTGGCGAGGATATAAAAAGTAAACCCACCAGCGTCTCTCATGACTGAAAATCTGTATGAGCATATGAGGTTGCTTAGAAAGCAGCTCTTCGTTTCATTAGGTAGGATTTGTGACGAAATGGGGTGTTATCCGTCTGCGGGTGTGCTCCAATCCGACCCCCTCTTGATGGCATCTGGCCCGACTACCGAGTGTCACGGCACTCGGCGTCTCGAGCGGTCTGAGATGACCCTGGCGTTACTTGGCGAGATGGTGCTGCCGAATTAAGTTGACCCGTTCTGCGTAGTGGGGAGCTAGGAGACCGCAGAGTGTCTCCTGCACTGTGATTTTAGCGATGAAATGACGACACCAAACGGGGCTGTATGCTTCAAGTCAAACGCAGTTGAACTGACTTTTTACTCAAATGGGACACGCATTTAAACATCTCACACACAAAGGAGACATGCCCAGGCTTGAATGGGAACTCAATTTGCATACAATGGCATGCTTGCATCATCAGATTACACATAAATTAGCATACAATTGAATTTCAACACAGCCTTTCACTCCTAGCAACCAAGGGGAAATATAATACCTTTAAATGCATCACACAATTACACATCTGAATCCACACTCATACAATACAGGATACATGGTAATACATCACACCAATAAAACCACATCTAGAAAAGGTATAACTGTTCATTTCAACACGCAAAACCGAAAGAGTCTCAAATAAAGAAAAAGGTCTTTGAAATGTCCCAGGCTGTTAGTTCTGGGGCTCGCTGGTCAGAGCCCCTATGTCCGTTCCATGACACCCCCTATCTCCACCATAGGTGGCAGCAAGGGGTTAATTGTGAAACTGGCCCAATCGCGCTATGACGCCAGTCGTTCGGGGGATATCCCGGAAGCTTGGCCGACATCCAAGACGTCGGCCAGCTCTGGGAGGGGACAGCGATATGGCGCATGTTAGCGTCATATCGCGATCCACCCCTAGGGGTTAAAGACAGCCGCCGCTTGGAAGGGCAGGCCGTGCCCTTCCAAGCGGTACCTGTTTTCAGCCAATGGCCCGCATGGATGTGGAGGGGGAAGAGGTCCGAAGGACCCCCCCTTCAGGCATCTTCCCCGCAATGGCGAGGGGGGTGCCTGAAATAGACGTCATCACGCATGTCAGCCCGTCATCGATGTCAGCCCGCACCGGGGGGCCACCGCGATTGGCCGTAATCCCGGCCGATCGCCGCTGCAAAGGGAGGACGCGCTCAGCGAAGAAGCCATGTGGCAGGACGCGCTGAGCGCGTCCGCCGCATGGAAAGGGTTAAAGTTTTGGGGGGGAAAATATAGGATCCACCCCGGGTGCCAAATGTTCTGCCCCTGGCAGTGAAGTTACCTCTACTCCACCCAGCCAGGTTGAAGGGGGGGCCAGATTCCATGCTAGATTGCAGGCAGTCCAGCAGTTCACAGCAGCAGTGGGTGTCCAGTCTGAAATAGAGTGGAGTCCGTGTTAAAGAAAGGGCCGGAGGCTGCGTGCGTGCAGGTCACGCGGTCCGGCCAGTCAGTTGGTACTGAGTCTCAGTACCACCTGACTGGCTGAACCACGTGACACGAACGCAGCTGCCCGCCCTTTCGTTAACACGGACTCTCACTATTCTGGACTGAACACCCACCGGGAAGGGAATCAAAGCCACGGTGCACCCTCTGGCAGTGGCACCCCACTGCTGACAAGATGGCTCCATGCACAGGCACAGCCGCGATTCCAACGTGGCCTGGAGGGACCTCCTGCTGAGTCCGTACACAGTCCCTGCTGACTCTGCACACAGCCCTATCGCGGATGGAGGCCGGTAAATACAGAATAAATAATGGCTGTTGTGACGGAATGGGTGTTGTCCGCCTGCGGGTGTGCTCCTATCTGCTCCTCCCACTGCGCTCACCGCTGGCCCGACTACCGAGTGGCACGGCACTCGGCGTCTCGAGCGGCCTGGAGTGACCCTGGGGAAGGGTTGGCGGGCTATGGAGAGGGACCCCAGTATGAGACCAGCCCGACCACCGAGCGTCACGGCACTCAGCGTTTCGAGCAGCTGATCTACTGACCTCGGGAAAGATGAGACCGTCTGCTGAGTTAGCTGCTCTGGTGGGAAACGTTTCGTCCGTGCGGGTTTGCTCGTTCGGACGGGAAACGTTTCGGATGGGCCACGTTTCGATGGGTCAATGCGCGCGGGAAGTGCCGCGTCGGGGCTTCGGATCGAGCCGCAGAGTCGAACCGGGTACAATTGTTCGGGGAATAGATGCGTGGAAGCGGCGCCGCAATTTCGATTCGGAGATACGAAATTATCGTGGATGCGGCGGTGCACTGTTCCGAAGCGCGGTACGTTGCCACAGCGGTCGAAGAGTCGTACCTCGTGGGTGATGCGCACAGAGACTGCGAGGAGCCTCGTGTGGCGAGAGATCAGAAAAGACACCAGGCGGAGCTGATTGTACAGGTTGAAAACCACATAATTTATAAACAATCATACAGAGTCAAAACAATGGGCATCCCTGCCCGCCCCCATGAGTCTCATTGGCCATTGCTTGGGTTAGAGTACCTGGGTCCCGATTTGTATTGGTCGTTTCGAATCGGGGTGGTGCCGATTCGTAACCGGAAGTTACGAATCGGCCATTTTTCGATTCAACCAATCCGACCGGATCCACGAGGCAATGGGAAATGGCGGCGAGCAAAGCATACTATGGGGTCTAACATACGTTTCACAGTTATACATACAGGGGACACTTTTATTACATCACACAATAACAACCACATCTAATAAAATAAAACAAGGTGTTCCTATGGTGCAACGGTACTTAGGAGTCCATAGTAACCCACATGTCACAAAGAAACTGTCCCTGACTGAGAGTCCTGGGCTTTGCTGCCGAGCCTCTTGGGCCATTCCGTGACAGCTGTGTGCTCATATTCACTTAGTTTGCTGGGAGTTTAAGCTCCCCCCCGTCTCAGCTCCTCTCCCCCCGCTCTCCCTCCCCCGTCTCAGCTCCTCTCCACCCCCCGGCTCAGCTCCTCTCCCCCCCCCGCTCTCCCGCCCCGTCTCAGCCCCTCTCCCCCCGTCTCAGATCGTCTCTCCCCCCCGCCTCAGCTCCTCCCCCCGCCTCAGCTCCTCCCCCCCCCGCCTCAGCTCCTCTCCCCCCCTCACTGCTCTCCCCCCGCCTCAGCTCCTCTCCCCCCGCCTCAGCTCTCTCCCCCCCCTCAGCTCCTCTCCCCCACCCTCAGCTCCTCTCCCCCCCTCCAGCTCAGCTCTCTCCCCCCTCCGGTCTTCAGCTCCTCTCCCCCCCCCGGTCTCAGCTCCTCTTCAGCTCTCTCCCCCGGTCACAGCTCCTCTCCCCCCCCTCAGCTCTCTCCCCCTCCCTCTGCTCCTCTCCCCCCCTCGGTCTCAGCTCCTCTCCCCCCCTCGTCTCAGCTCCCTCCCCCCCCCTCGGTCTCCAGCTCCTCTCCCCCCCGGTCTCAGCTCCTCTCCCCCCCCCTCTCGGTCCAGCTCCTCTCACCCCCCTCGTCTTACTCTCTACCCCCCCCCTGGTCTCAAGCTCCTCTACCCCCCGGTCTCAGCTCCTCCCCCCCTCGTCTCAGCTCCTCTCCCCCCCTCGGTCTCAGCTCCTCTCCCCCCTCGGTCCTCAGCTCCTCTCCCCCTGGTCTCAGCTCCTCCTCCCCCTGTCTCAGCTCCTCTCCCCCCCGGTCTCAGCTCCTCTCCCCCCGTCTTCAGCTCCTCTCCCCCGTCTCAGCTCCTCTCCTCCCCCTGTCTCAGCTCCTCTCCTCCCCCGTCTCAGCTCCTCTCCCCCCGTCTCAGCTCCTCTCCCCCGTCTCAGCTCCCTCTCCCCCGTCTCAGCTCCTCTCCCCCCGTCTCAGCTCCTCTCCCCCCGTCTCAGCTCCTCTTCCCCCGTCGCTCCCCTCCCCCCGTCTCAGCTCCTCTCCCCCCGTCTCAGCTCCTCTCCCCCTGTCTCAGCTCCTCTCCCCCCGTCTCAGCTCCTCTCCCCCGTCTCAGCTCCTCTCCCCCCGTCTCAGCTCCTCTCCCCCCCTCTCAGCTCCTCTCCTCCCCCCCGTCTCAGCTCCTCTCCTCCCCCCCGTCTCAGTGTGACGGAATGGGGTGTTATCCGTCTGCAGGTGTGCTCCAATCCGACCCACTCTTGAAAGCGTCAGGCCCGACTAACGAGTGTCACGGCACTCGGCGTCTCGAGCGGCCTGAGATGACCCTGGCGTTACTGGGCGAGATGGTGCTGCCGAATTAAGTTGACCCGTTCTGCGTAGTGGGGAGCTAGGAGACCGCAGAGTGTCTCCTGCACTGTGATTTTAGCGATGAAATGACGACACCAAACGGGGCTGTATGCTTCAAGTCAAACGCAGTTGAACAGACTTTTTACTCAAAATGGAACACGCATTTAAACATCTCACACACAAAGGAGACATGCCCAGGCTTGAATGGAACTCAATTTGCATACAATGGCATGCTTGCATCATCAGATTACACACAACACAGAGCTAATGTACACAGAAATTAGCATACAATTGAATTTCAACACAGCCTTTCACTCCTAGCAACCAAGGGGAAATATAATACCTTTAAATGCATCACACAATTACACATCTGAATCCACACTCATACAATACAGGATACATGGTAATACATCACACCAATAAAACCACATCTAGAAAAGGTATAACTGTTCATTTCAACACGCAAAACCGAAAGAGTCTCAAATAAAGAAAAAGGTCTTTGAAATGTCCCAGGCTGTTAGTTCTGGGGCTCGCTGGTCAGAGCCCCTATGTCCGTTCCATGACATTCCTCCCCCCTTCAAACGAGTCAGACGGATCAACTGCTGAAAAGTGGCCGGGGCGTTCTTCATCCCGAACGGCATGACCCGAAACTGGTACAGGCCGAACGGGGTGATGAAGGCCGACTTGGGGGGTCGCCTCCTCTGCAAGGGGAATCTGCCAGTACCCCTTGCACAGATCTACCGTGGTCAAGAAATGGCCCTGGGAGATCTGATCAAACAGCTCGTCGACTCGGGGCATGGGGTAAGCATCAGTGACAGTGCAGTCATTGAGCCTCCGGTAGTCGACACAAAACTGGGTGGTTGTGACGGAATGGGTGTTGTCCGCCTGCGGGTGTGCTCCTATCTGCTCCTCCCACTGCGCTCACCGCCGGCCCGACTACCAAGTGGCACGGCCCTCGGCGTCTCGAGCGGCCTGGAGTGACCCTGGGGAAGGGTTGGCGGGCTATGGAGAGGGACCCCTGTATGAGACCAGCCCGACCACCGAGCGTCACGGCACTCGGCGTCTCGAGCAGCTGATCTACTGACCTCGGGAAAGATGAGACCGTCTGCTGAGTTAGCTGCTCTGGTGGGAAACATTTCGTCCGTGCGGGTTTGCTCGTTCGGACGGGAAACGTTTCGGATGGGCCACGTTTCGATGGGTCGATGCGCGCGGCAAGCGCCGCGTCGGGGCTTCGGATCGAGCCGCAGAGTCGAAGCGGGTACAATTGTTCGGGGAATAGATGCGCGGAAGCGGCGCCGCAATTTCGATTCGGAGATACAAAATTATCGTGGATGCGGCGGTGCACTGTTCCGATGCGCGGTACGTCGCCACAGCGGTCGAAGAGTCGTACCTCGTGGGTGATGCGCACAGAGACTGCGAGGAGCCTCGTGTGGCGAGAGATCAGAAAAGACACCAGGCGGAGCTGAATGTACAGGTTGAACAGAACTTTACAGGGAACTTCACATATATTTATCAACAATCAAACATAAACAAGACAATGGACACCCTGCCCGCCCCCCATGAGCCCATTGGCCCTTTATCGAGGTGGAGTGCCTTGGTCCCGATTCGTATTGGTCGATTCGTAACCAGATGTTCCGAATCGTCCATTTTACGATTCGGCCACTCCAACCGGATCCACGAGGCGATGGCAAATGGCGGCGATCAAAGCATACAATGGGGTTTAACATACGTTTCACAGTGATACATACAGGGGACACTTTTATTACATCACACACTACAACCACATCTAGTAAAATAAAACAAGGTGTTCCTATGGTGCAACGGCACTTAAGAGTCCATAGTAACCCCCACGTCATCAAAGCTGTCCCTAGCTGAGGGTCCTGGGCTTTGCGGCCGAGCCTCTTGAGGCATTCCGTGACAGTGGTACCATCCTTTTTGGGGACCAGGACTACGGGCAAGGCCCATGGACTGGCAGAGGGCTCGATAACTCCCAGCTCCAGCATCTCCCGGATTTCAGCCCGCATGGATTCGCGTACTGCCTCCGGGAGTCTGTATGCCGGTTGCCGAAGGGGACGCTGGCCGGGGGTTTCCACCTGGTGCACGGCCCGGCTGGTGTAGCCAGGGAGTGCAGAGAAGAGCTCCTGGTGCTATTGGAGCAGCTGCCTAGCCTGCTCCTGCTTATGGGGACCCAACCCTTCCCCTAGCTGCACTTGTTCCACCCCTGAGGGCCGACCGTCTATCCTGGGGAGGTCTACCAGGGGGAACTGTTCTGCCTCCTTGGTCGCAGGAGCGCAGATGGCAGATACTGTCTCGGGGCGCTCGTGGTATGCCTTCAGCATATTGACATGGAACGTCCGCTGGATCCTGGTGTCGGTACAGCTGACAACCACGTAGGTGGTCTCTCCCACTTGGGTGAGCACCCGATAGGGGCCCTGGCAGGACGCCTGCAGCTTGTTCTGCCGCTGTGGTTTCAACACCAGGACCTTCTGCCCCACGAGAAACGAGCGGCTGCGGGCAGAGCGGTCGTACCATGCCTTCTGCTGGGCCTGGGCTGCCTGCATGTTCCCCTGAACCATCGCTGTGAGTTCGGTCAAGTGCTCTCGGAGCTCCAGGACGTAACTCACGGCGGGGAGCCCTTCGGCTTCCTGTCCCCACTCCCACTGCGCCCGGACTAAGTCTAGGGGGCCTCACACCCGTCGCCCGTACAGGAGTTCGAAGGGGGAGAACCCGGTGGACTCTTGGGGGACCTCCCGGTAGGCAAATAACAGGTGGGGTAGGTATTTCTCCCAGTCTTTCCTCTCTTGGGTGTAAGCGCGGATGAGCTGTTTCAGGGTCCCATTAAACCGCTCGCACAGCCCGTTCGTCTGCGGGTGGTATGGGGCGCTGTGAAGCGCCTTAACCCCGCACAGACACCAGAGCTGTTGGGTTAGCTCAGCGGTGAATTGGGAGCCCTGATCAGACAAGACTTCCTGAGGAAATCCTACCCTAGAGAACACCTGTAGGAGGCCATCGGCGATGGTGTCTGCCTGAATGTTAGACAGGGCCACCGCCTCGGGGTATCGGGTGGCGTAGTCCACCACGGTGAGAATATATCTCTTCCCGGTGGCGCTGGGGCGGGGTAAGGGACCAATTATAAAAAAGGGATAAAAAAAGAACAGCGCTCCTCTTAGAACATTAAGTTCAGTACATATACAAAAAAAAAAAAAAAGAAGAAACCTTTTAGACAGGTGACATTTGTATACCTTTTCAGAGTAATAGGTGGATGTTATATAATATAACAGTAAATAATCAGATATCTTTTATCTTATGCTACTGAGGAAGCGCTTTGCGCGAAACGCGTCTAGCCACTCTATTTTTTCCATGCTGGGAAAATAAATATCTTTTAAAACTTTCCACGGTTTGTGTGAAGTTTCATACTTTAATTTGATTATTCCTAAAAGACCATCAAAGGAACCAGGAATCTATGGCAGTCAGGTCAGCCTTTGAATAACCTGAGAAGCGATCATATGAGGGCTTGCAGCTTTCGTAAAGCGTGAGTGTATATCCACCTGTCCAAATATTTTTTAATATTTGTTAACGAGATCATACTATGTATTGTATTTTCTCCTTTTGAGGTACACTCAAGACAATTCCTCTGCGCTTACCTGTGGTGTTGAAACCTGTGAATATGGAGATATGATGAATTACTGTTATATTATATAACATCCACCTATTACTCTGAAAAGGTATACAAATGTCACCTGTCTAAAAGGTTTCTTCTTTTTTTTGTATATGTACTGAACTTAATGTTCTAAGAGGAGCGCTGTTCTTTTTTATCCCTTTTTTTCTGATTCATTTCTTGTGGTGAAGGGAACACCATACTCTGAAAGAACTAGTAGCGATCCTATTTTTATTCAGAGCGCCATCCAAAACATCCTATTGTATTTCTAAGGGACCAATTATGTCTACCGCCACCCGACTAAAGGGTTCTTGAATGATGGGCATGGGGTGAAGGGGGCTTTCAGGTGGTCCCCAGTTTTCCCCGTTTTCTGGCAGGTCGGGCAGGTGCGGCAGTACTCCCGGACATCCTCACTAAGGCGAGGCCAGAAGAATGCTTGGGTTAACCGGTGTCGGGTCTTGGCCATTCCTAGATGGCTGGCGAGGGGAATGTCGTGGGCCAGTCTCAGGAGTTCCTTTCTGGGGGCCTGCGGTACTACTAGCTGTTTGTGGGGAGCCCGTGGTTTCTGAGCGTCTCCCCTATTGGTGTTCCGATACGGTAGCCCATCTTCCCACTCAATGCTGTCGTCCCGTCCATCGCCGGGACCCTGGCCGGCCCGGTCGCAGTACCTTTCTAGGGTGGGGTCAGTCTGGGTCTGGTGCCGGAGGGTGGCTGGAGAGCACCACGTGAGGGGGTGGTCCGGGGTAGGAGATGTGGGGTCGTCTGGTCTGGGGGGGGTCTGGGAGGCTTGGGGGGTTTGGGAGGTCGGAGAGGTCTGGTTGGTCTCACCTGGGTCCCGACCGGAGTGCCTTGGTCGATCCGGTGGCTTTGTTGCCGGGTGGTCACTGGGGCGGCCGCGTCCGTGGCATAGGCTGATACTAAGCGTCCCAGGTCGTTCCCCAGGAGGATTTCTGCCGGTAGTTGGTCGAGTAACCCCACCCGCACGGATCCCTCCCCCGACCCCCAATCCAAATGGACTCGGGCGGTAGCGAGTCAGAGCACCTTGCCTCCGGCTACTCGAACAGTGACGGTGCGGTCCAGCCGGTCCTTTCGGGGAATCAGGTGAGGCCGGACAAGCGTGATGGTAGCGCCAGAGTCGCGGAGACCTTCGGCGGCCCGCCCGTTAATCCATACCGCCTGTCTGTGGTGTTGGCGGTTGTCGGCGGATGCAGCCTGCACGGGATCGGCCTCATGCAGCATCCCCCATTCCTCCTGTGGGTCCCAGTATGGGATTCCTCCTGGTAACAATGAGCTGCGGGTGGGGCTCGGATGGGGCCCCGCGGAAGGGGCGGCTGGTTGGGGCAGTTCTGGTGGTAGTGGCCCATCTGGCCGCACCCATAACAACGGATGGTAGCTGTGGAAGGGGCCCGGTTTGGGACCCGGGGTGCGGGCCAGCGTGTTGTTGGCTCCGGCCGGGGAGGTGGGGGTGTGGCACGGGGAGGTGGTAGGGTGGATCGGGAGGGTGGAGGTCGTTCCCCCCCGTGGGACGTGCGCGTGTCCATATACTCATCGGCCCAGGTGGCCGCTTGCTGCACCGTCTGGAGCTTCTTGTCCCTCACCCACTCCCGCACGGCCGGGGCGGTGTGGTCGAAAAACTGCTCGAGAAGGAACAGCTGAGTGACTTCGAGGGTTCGAGCCTGGCTTCCGGCGAACCAGGTCTTCATGTCCCGTTGCAGCCGGTGCGCCCACTCCACATGGGTAGTACCGTGGGGCCGTCGGGAATTTCAGAATTTCATCCGGCTGGCTTCGGGGGTGATGGCAAAACGGGCCAGCAGGGTTTGTTTCACCTGTTCGTAGTCCCAGGCTTCTTCGTCTGCAGGGGTCAAGTCCTGGGAAAAAAAGTGAGGGAACTCACCCAAGAATTCCACTACCTCATTACCTAAAAAAAAGGATGCATCTTTCTCATCTTTCTCATCGACAAAGACAAGACAATACCACACCTTGCCAACATCACACTGACAATTACCACTGACATGTCAGTTAGGGATGAGCCAATCACCCCCGTGTTCGGTTCGCATTCGAACAATTTCAAAAGTTCGAGTTCGAACTCGAACCGAACTCAATGCAAGTCAACTCAAAAGTTCAATTTTTAGAGTGCCGTCCAAGAGGGCATATATGCAAGATATTTGCCATAAAAGGTGTATGGGGGTCCTGGTAGTGCCCTGGGGGACAGGAAACAAAGGCAAAAAGTTTTTTAAAAAAGACGTTTTTAACCCTTTCGCTGCTGAGGCGTTTCACACCTCTGTGCTGAGGTCATTTTTACCGGTTTTGCTCATCATGTTTGTGGCGGAATGGAGTATCCGCCTGCGGTCCTGCTCTATCTGACCCCCTCTTTGGTGTTGCCAAGCCCGACTACCGAGTGGCATGGCACCCGGCGTCTCAAGCGGCTTGGGTAGAAGACCACGTGGCGGTGGAGATCTGGAGAGTATATGGGGCACCCACGGTGGAGATCCGCCCGACTACCGAGCGGCACGGCACTCGGCGTCTCGAGCAGCGGATCTACTGACCTTTGGAAGGCTGGAGACGGTCTGCGTGGCGAACCGCGGTTCGGTAGAGTCTCCTTGAAGATGCGGGGCACGGCGCTGAGTCGAGGTCCCGATTCGGGGTGGTTGCGGTATCCCGAGGTGCCGATCCAAGGTGGCGCAACGGCGCGGCGAATCGACGTTCTGCTGCGGAGTTAGAGTGACCCGTTCCTGGGTGGTGGTGATGTATATAGCCGGCGTCAAATGACAACACCAGGCAAAGCTGCATGTATCAAACACTCAGATGAACTGACTCTTTTAATGAACAACGCCACTATTTATGCTGAAGTACAACAGTCACAATTTGCATACCCATACTAATTAGTAGCATACCCATACTAATTAGTTATGTCAGTTATTAACAATCAACATTCTTCACATTCTCTTAGCCTTCAGCTCACACAACGTTTGTACATCCATTGTTCCAGCACATCAGATTAAACACACACTATCAGAGATCCCTTAAATTAAACATGTAGCTAGATAATGGGGAAAATCCCTGACGCATAAATTACACAGCAGCAAAACTTGTTTACTAGCTACAGAAATACACATTTACCTACAGGAATATAAGTATGTTTTAAAACCAAAGCTATGTCATTTCACTAAACTAAACTAAAACCAAACGATGTAAAGTATATTTAAAATCACACGATATAAATGACCATAAAGTCCTTTGAGGTTTGAAGCATGGAGCGTTACATCAGCTCCATGACATAGGTCCTTTTAAAAAATGTCTTGGGTTTGAGTCCTGGGCTCGCTGCGCCGAGCCTCTTGGGTCATTCCGTGACAATGTTTAAACGTGTTTTGAAGGCTTATTTTAGTATATGACCCAGACATATTATATATCGTTCTTTCCGTCAGACTCGGCAGATTCATAATATGTCATTATTATATGTATACGTCATGTCCTGTCTGTATATTATAACAAAAAATGCAATAAAATATGAATTTTCAATAATTTACAACGTGTAAAGTGTTTTTTTTTTCACATTTTAACATGCGAGCAATTGCGGTTATAGTTTGTATGGGGTGCGCTTGTTAAAAAAATTAGAGATGGGGTCTCGTTACATTTTTTTTTGGGGAAAATTACGCGATTTTTAACAAACGCACCGCATACAAAAATCGTTAGTGCAGCATCATTGTTCACATTATAATTGAAATGGGAACAATATTGCTGCATTAACCCTTTCGCTGCTGAGGCTTTTCCCGCCCCTGTGCTGAGGTCATTTTTTACCTGTTTTGCGCATCATGTTTAAACGTGTTTTAAAGGCTTATTTTAGTATATGACACCGACATATTATATATCGTTCTTTCCGTCAGACTCGGTAGATTCATAATATGTCATTATTATATGTATACGTTATGTCATGTTTGTATATTATAACAAAAAATGCAATAAAATATGTATTTTCAATAATTTACAATGTGTAAAGTGTTTTTTTCCACATTTTAACATGCGAGCAATTGCGGTTATATTTTGTATGGGGTGCGCTTGTTAAAAAAATTAGAGATGGGGTCTCGTTACATTTTTTTTTGGGGAAAATGACACCATTTTTAACAAACGCACCGCATACAAAAATCGTTAATGCAGCATCATTGTTCACATTATAATTGAAATGGGAACAATATTGCTGCATTAACAAACCAAAAAAAATAAAAAAAAAGTGTTTATTTTTTTTTTTTTTTTTTTTTTAATTTTTTTAATTTTTTTTTTTTTTTTTTTTTTTTTTTTACAAATTTTTTTACTTTCATGTTTGGTATCGTTGGAACGGCCATGCTCTGGCCGATCCAACCATATCAAAATTTAACCCCTAACTGCCACGGATCGGGAGATAGGGAGTTCATTGGAACTCCCTATCTCCACAGTTCGTGGCAGTTAGGGGTTAACTGTAGGACTGGCGTCATCGTGCTACGCACGATGACGCCAGTCCTCTGGGGGAGTTCCCGGAAGCTTGGCCGACATCCAAGATGTCGGCCAGCTCCCGGGAAGGATCGCGAATCGGCGCTTTTCAGCGCCGATTTGCGATCCAGCTCCCCAGGGGTTAATGTCAGGCATCATTTGGAAGGGCAGGCTGTGCCCTTCCAAATGATGCCTGGGTTAAGCCCCTGTGTGCCGCCGATCGGGAGGGAGAGAGGTCCGAAGGACCTCCCCCCTCCCTTTCAGGCGCCTCCTCCGCACATGCGGGGGGGTGCCTGAATTAGGTGTCATCGCGGGGGCGCGATGACACCTAATAATGGCGGCCGCTGCTCCGGATGCCGGGCTGACATCCAGGATGTCAGCCCGCACCGGAGGGGCCAGCGATCGGCCGGAACCCGGCCGAACGCTGACCCCAATGCGAGGACGCGCTCAGCGCGTCCTCCGCATACCAGCGGTAATGCTGAGGACGCGCTGAGCGCGTCCTTAGCATTGAACTGGTTAACAGAACAAAAAAAAAACTTGTTTGTTTTTTTTTTTAGAATTTTTTTTATATATTTTTTTTTTTTTTTTTTTTTTAAAAAACTTTTTTTACAGTGGTGTTTGGTATCGTTGGAACGGCCATACTCTGGCCGATCCAACAGTACCAAACATTAACCCCTAGCTGCCACGGATCGGGAGATAGGGGGTTCATTGGAACCCCCTATCTCCACCGTTGGTGGCAGCTAGGGGTTAACTCCAGGACTGGCATCATCGTGCATAGCACGATGACGCCAGTCCTCAGGGGGAGTTCCCGGAGGCTTGGCCGACATCCAAGATGTCGGCCAGCTCCGGGAAAGGATCACGAACCGGCACTTTTCAGCGCTGATTCGTGATCCGGCTCCCCAGGGGTTAATGACAGCCACCGTTTGGAAGGGCAGGCTGTGCCCTTCCAAGCGGTGTCTGTTTTAACTCGCTACTCCCCAGCGATCGGGAGGGAGAGAGGTCCGAAGGACCTCCCCCCTCCCTTTCAGGCGCCTCCTCCGCACATGCGGGGGGGGGGCGCCTGCATTAGATGTCATTGCGTCGCCGCAATGACATCTAATGTCCCCGCTGGGGTCCCGGATTGATGGGCTGACATCCAAGATGTCAGCCCGCACCGGGGGGGCGCAGCAATCCGCCGGAATCCGGCGGATTGCTGCCTCCTGTGCTCGGACGCGCTGAGCGCGTCCGTAGCACAGGAGAACCACTTGGCTGGACGCGCTGAGCGCGTCCATTATTATTATTATTATTATTTATTTATTTATAAAGCGCCAGCATATTCCGCAGCGCTGTACAATAAGCACAGTATAGACAGGGTTACAATACATTGAACAACATTTGACAAACAGTACAGGAGGAGATGAGGGCCCTATTCCCGTAGGAACTCACAATCTAGGAGGTTTGGGGTTGAAAACAGGAGGAGAGGACTGTAAGGTGAGAGTGATTGATGGTTGCGTCAGTGAGTTGGGTGGTAGGCTTCCCTAAATAGGAATGTTTTAAGGGAGCGTTTGAAGGAAGAGAAGTTAGGGGAAAGTCTGACAGTACGAGGGAGAGCGTTCCAGAGAGTGGGGGCTGCGCGTGAGAAATCCTGCAGTCTATCATGGGAAGAGGTGATGCGGGGAGAAGCTAGGCGCAGGTCACTGTTTGACCTTAGGGAGCGGGCTGGGGTGTATTTGGTGATTAGTGAGGACAGGTAGTGGGGCGTTGAGTTAGTGAGGGTTTTGTAGGTAAGGATAAGGATTTTGAACTTAATTCTGCAGTGGATGGGGAGCCAGTGAAGGGACTCGCAGAGGGGAGCGGCAGAGACAGAGCGGCGGGTGAGGTGAATTAGCCTGGCGGAGGCGTTCAGGATGGATTGTAGGGGGGAGAGGCGGGACAGAGGGAGGCCAGATAAGAGATTATTGCAATAGTCGAGTCGGGAGATTACCAGGGCGTGTATGAGTTTTGTGGTGACAGCGGTAAGAAATGGCCGAATTCTGGAAATATTACGCAGTTGGTATCGGCAGGAGGAGGAAAGAGACTGGATGTGGGGGATGAAGGAAAGAGCAGAGTCAAGTGTAACTCCAAGACAGCGAACTTGGTTTGATGGGGAGATGGTGATACCCTCCACCGTGATAGAGAAGTCAGGAGGTGGGGAGGCATTGGAGGGAGGAATAAGTAGGAGCTCAGTCCATAACAGCCAAGTGGTTAAAGGAACAGTGAGTTTTCCATAAAATAAGGGTTAAAAATAAAAACGAAAAATTCCTTCAAATATCGTGCCTAGGAGGTCCCCATAACCTGCCCGTGAAGTGGCGGATTTGTAGGATGTATAGAAACTAGACATGTGCATTCGTTTTAGTACTAAAACGATTTAGTCCGAATTTTGGGATAATTTAGTTTTAGTATGACTCAAGAGATACAAAACTGCTCAGTACAAAAAACGAAAGAAACTAAAATAAAATGCACTACATTTTAGTTTCAGTCCTTTTTGTGATATTACACTGATGAGTGAAGGAGACCAGTAATGAAGTAAAGCTAAAAAGTTTGTATGTGTAATCCTTCCCGACCCGAAAATCTGACAGTGATAGAGCTCCAGAATACTCACTCGCAGCACAGACAGTCAGCACAGGAGAGGAAACCTTTACTTAACCCTTGCATGTCTATGAGGCAGACAAGATGATAAAAGCAGCTGGAGAAGGAAAAGATTCAAATAAATCAAATGAAAGCTAATGACAGAGGAGGGCTGGATAGTAAAAAACCCTTTATAACAAGCAGCGCTGGGAGAAGAGAGGGACTTTATAAAACGTGTGTTATCTCCCCTCCCACTCTGCATAATAGGGGCTTAGGTCTGATACATTTTATATTATCCAGGAGCACTATCCCCCTTTCCTCATCTATAATACACATTTTATATAAAGTCCCTCTCCTCTCCCAGTGCTGCTTGTTATAAAGGTTTTTTACGTCTGATACATTTAGTATCCAGCTCTCACAGTTACTCTGTCATTAGGAACCTTCAGTGTGATTTATTTGAATGTTTTCCTTAGATTTAAAGTGCTTTATTTTATTATAAAAATCAATTTGCACCAGTCATTTCTTCTCTGAGCTTTCAGACCGATTTACGTTAATATTTTCCCTCTCCCCTGCTTTTATATTCCTGTGTTTCCCCCACAGAGATACAAAGTTTAAGTAAAAGTTCCCTCTCCTGTGCTGGATAAGCATTGCATTCCGAAGTTCTGCACCCTCCACATGCCAATGCAGTAGGATGTTCTATTCAGAGAGAGGTATTAATTAATGCAGGAGGATGTTATCTACATTATACAGAGAGGGGTATTAATTAATGCAGGAGGATGTTCTATACATTATACAGAGAGGAGCCTTTTTTTTTTTTTTAGCGCTTTAAATCCAGTGGCTGTGAGCGCTGAGATCGGCTGCTTGTTATATTATCTCTCAGTACAATGTATCAGGCTCAGCTGTTACAGTAACTGACTGTAACAGCGCTCAGAGTTTCAGTAAAACAAGGAAATAATATTCTTCTAACCTCTTATATATAAAAATATTATTTACTAGCTTTATTGAAACTCTGAGCACTGTGATGAGCAGCAGTCAGTTACTGTAACAGCTTTGCCTGGCACATTGTGCTGAGAGTGAGTGATACTGTAACAAGCTGCGATCTCAGCCCCCTGAGGAGCCACTACAATAGTAATTGTATCCACTGGTTTTCGGATGAATGAAATTAGTTTTCATACTAAAGAACTGAAAACGAATTTCTTTAGCAACTAAATAAATTGCATTTTAGGACTAATACATTAGTTCAAAACGAAATGTTGTGCTGTGCACATGTCTAATAGAAACATTGCCATCAGAGACCCACACACAACACCTAGCCACCCTTAAGGGGTTAAAATGCACAGGGACTGGCTGTTAGATGAGGGACTGTATTATATGTATAAAGCAAGGTATACTGAATATGACAATGGATACTCAGAGACTCTAGGGACTCAGCCTGTACGCTTTATGATAGACATTTCTAACACAATAATAATTGTATGCTCACATAGGCCCTTTGGGAGAGGTACATGACATACAAATGCTGGAATATTACGTTTAAATCTAAGGAGTGTGATAAAGATTTTATTAAGCCCTTGATGACAAATGACGTAACATCTACATCATTAATGATTGGCTTTACAGAGCCCTGGTCCTTAAGGGGTTAAACAGCATATCAGAGAGGATCATATAGTAGAATGAACACTTCTTAGAATTCAAAACAAACAGTGTTTGTTCATACATGTGCAGGCCACACCCAGTCTGCAAGCAATGTATCAAATTCTAATTGATAATTAGAAGCACATGTTATTTCCAAACACTAACTAAACACCTGTTGTTTACGCCGTTTGAGAGCACAGGTGTAACGTTGGGGGCTTCCAGCCCCTCCGGTGTGCTCGGCGGCAGCATGTCTGATGCTGCTCGCTTGCCAGCACCCGGTTTAAATAGAGACAGGAAGGGAGGTGGCTGCATGAGGCGCGGCTTGAGAGGGGGCGCGGTCTGGTGACACGGACCTATCAGAGGAGTCCAGCCAGGTCTTTTAAAAACCAACAGTTCCTTCTAAGCAGTGCCAGATC
This sequence comes from Leptobrachium leishanense, assembly GCA_009667805.1. Lineage (NCBI taxonomy): Eukaryota > Metazoa > Chordata > Amphibia > Anura > Megophryidae > Leptobrachium > Leptobrachium leishanense. The sequence goes on along the minus strand of CM019075.1, from coordinate 27,491,263 downwards.
GTGGTTATCCATACCTGAGCTCCCTGTACCTGTATTCTCTCGTGATTGAACCTGTTATTGACCTCTGCTTGTTTTCTGACTATTCTGCCTTCCGTTGCCCTAGACTAGTTCCTTGTACTACGCTCCTGCACTGATATCGACCCGGCTATTCCCTTTGACCATTCTATACTCTGTATTCCTGATTCTGGCTCGTCTGACTACCCCTGTGTTGCTGACCTGGTTTTGTATTACGACATTGTCTTTGATTAACCCTTTCTGTCTAGGTAGTATATATGTACCTGGCCAATTGTAAGGACCAGACAGTTAGGGATTTTTTTACGGCTACCCTGTTGGTAGCTTTTGGGCTTTGTGGAGTGTTGGGCTTTAAGGACTGCATGGTGGGATCCGGGAACCGTGACATTACGATCTGGCCAAATGGATCCCGCAGACTTAGCACAGCATTTGAGTAACTTTGTATCCAGACAGGACTAGCAGGACCAAAAATTGGATCAGTTTGCTCTCGCCTTACAAACTATCCTGACTCGTACGGCTCACCTGGAACCAGCTGGGGTTGCACCTCTGCCTGCTATACCTGTGTCCCCTGTCGTTCAGACTTCCCAGGTACACATGACCGCTCCTATGAGGTTTGACGGTACTCCCTCGGAGTGCCGGGGATTTTTGGTCCATGTGGATATTCATTTCAAACTAAATCCACAAATGTTTAACACTGACATAGCCAAAGTAGGGTTCATTATTAACCATCTGTCTGGCAGATCGTTGACATGGGTGAATCCTCTATGGGAGGCAGAGAAGCCTATCATACTGAACTATAAAGAATTCATAGCCGAGTTAAAACGGACGTTTACTCCTACCAGAAAGGCCAAGGTAGCTGGCAAATCCTTGTTCCGCATACGTCAAGGGAACAGGACTGTGTCTGATTATGCTATAGAATTTAAAACGTTGGTTTCTGACGTGAACTGGACTAATGGGGCTCTGGTTCTGGCCTTTATGGAGGGGTTATCAGAGTCATTGATGCAGGAGTTGGCTCCTCGTAAATTACCTGAGGTGTTGAGTGAACTCATAGATTATTGTAAAGATCTGGATGATCAGATAAGGGACAGAAGAACACCAAGAGAGAAACCTAAGAGACCGTTACCAAGGCCCCTGTCTTTCAGGCACCACCAAGAGAGTTATCCCCTCCCTCTGAGCCTATACAACTAGGCCATACTAGGCTTATAGAGGAAAAGAGAACAAGGCATCTTCGTGAGGGATCGTGCCTGTATTGTGGTTTAAAAGGACATTTACGACTTCAATGTCCCACTTGCCCTAGAATGCATGATAGGTCAGAAAACTACCGCACCTAAGGCAGCTGAGGAGACAGGCCTTGGGTGTGATGTTTATGTCTCCTGTCAAAGACACTAGACTCTTGTTACCAGTATCCATAGCTTGGGAGACCAAGACCACGCATACTACCGCTTTTGTTGATTCTGGGGCTGCTGGTAATTTCATTGATGTTGAATACGCTTCCTCTATCTCTCTCCCTCTGGTTGTAAGAGAGACACCCTTGGCCGTCGAAGCCATAGACGGTAGGCCATTATCCTGCCCCAGGATAACTCACGATACTGTTACAGTGGTTCTTACCACTGGTCTCTTGCACAAAGAAGAGATCATATTTCAGGTTATCTGACTATTCTACCTTCCATTACCCTAGACTATTTCCTTGTACTACGCTCCTGCACTGATATCGACCCGGCTATTCCCTTTGACCATTCTATACTCTGTATTCCTGATTCTGGCTCGTCTGACTACCCCCGTGTTGCTGACCTGGTTTTGTATTACGACATTGTCTTTGATTAACCCTTTCTGTCTAGGTAGTATATATATACCTGGCCAATTGTAAGGACCAGACAGTTAGGGATTCTTTTATGGCTACCCTGTTGGTAGCTTTTGGGCTTTGTGGAGTGTTGGGCTTTAAGGACTGCATGGTGGGATCCGGGAGGGAACCGTGACATTACGATCTGGCCAAATGGATCCCGCAGACTTAGCACAGCATTTGAGTAACTTTGTATCCAGACAGGACGAGCAGGACCAAAAATTGGATCAGTTTGCTCTCGCCTTACAAACTATCCTGACTTGTATGGCTCACCTGGAACCAGCTGGGGTTGCACCTCCGCCTGCTATACCTGTGTCCCCTGTCGTTCAGACTTCCCAGGTACACATGACCGCTCCTATGAGGTTTGACGGTACTCCCTCGGAGTGCTGGGGATTTTTGGTCCATGTGGATATTCATTTCAAACTAAATCCACAAATGTTTAACACTGACATAGCCAAAGTATATATATACACTGATATCGACCCGGCTATTCCCTTTGACCATTCTATACTCTGTATTCCTGATTCTGGCTTGTCTGACTACCCCCGTGTTGCTGACCTGGTTTTGTATTGCGACATTGTCTTTAACCCTTTCTGTCTAGATAGTATATATACCTGGCCAATTGTAAGGACCAGACAGTTAGGGATTCTTTTACGGCTACCCTGTTGGTAGCTTTTGGGCTTTGTGGAGTGTTGGGCTTTAAGGACTGCATGGTGGGATCTGAGAACCGTGACAACAGGTCATTTAGAGGTGAGAATCTTTGCACCTATAGTAGTGACATTAGGTAGTTTTTTAATTCAATATCTAATAAACCGTTGCTTATAATATTCTGCAGTAAAGAGTCTCTTTATTTCTATATTTTTTTGTATTTTTTTAAGCATTTTTTAAACTTTTTTCCAAATTTTTTTTTGGAAAAAAAGTTTAAAGCCAAAAAGTTCGAAGTTCGCGAACTTTCGAACTGCCAATGTTTGAGTCGAACTCCGAACTGATCGAACCGAACAACTCATCCCTAATGTCAGTGTGACGTTGCTTGTGCATTTTGTGGTGTGACTCTCGCATCTGTATTGTGTTGTTTTGGCAGTGAGCAACCAATTTCACGCCAGCAGAAGGGATGTACATGCACTGGCAGTGAGGAACGTCTCACTCAGTTACAACTTGATCAAATGATGGAACACTGGTAATAGGGAGTTGCAATGGGTTAATACCTCACACATTGGTTGTTCTCTTGTGGCTCTATTAGCAGCTGAGCTGGACACTTTTATTTAATGTCATGTGACGTTTTTCAATAAATAATTTTGGATTTTGCTGAGAGTCTGTCCAGTTTATGTTAACATTGAAATGTATAGCCGGACACCCCATTTACCCATTGCACACCCTGATCACACAGACCTCAGATTATTTATACACAGCAGACCCCCAGAATTATATATATACCCAGCAGACCCCAGAATTATATATATACCCAGCAGACCCCCAGAATATGTATATACCCAGCAGACCCCCAGAATTATGTATATACCCAGCAGACCCCTGAATTATATATTTACCCAACAGACCCCCAGAATTGTATATATACCCAGCAGACCCCCAGAATATGTATATACTCAGCAGACCCCCAGAATTATGTATATACCCAGCAGACCCCTGAATTATATATATACCCAACAGACCCCCAGAATTGTATATATACCCAGCAGACCCCCAGAATATGTATATACCCAGCAGTCCCCCAGAATTATATATATATATATATATATATATATATACAGCAGACCCCCAGAATTATATATACACTATATTGCCAAAAGTATTCGCTCACCCATCCAAATAATCAGAGTCAGGTGTTCCAATCACTTCCATGGCCACAGGTGTATAAAAACAAGCACCTAGGCATGCAGACTGTTTTTACAAACATTTGTGAAAGAATGGGTCGCTCTCAGGAGCTCAGTGAATTCCAGCGTGGAACTGTGATAGGATGCCACCTGTGCAACAAATCCAGTCGTGAAAGTTCCTCACTCCAAAATATTCCACAGTCAACTGTCAGCTGTATTATAAGAACGTGGAAGTGTTTGGGAATGACAGCAACTCAGCCAAGAAGTGGTAGGCCACGTAAATTGACGGAGCAGGGTCAGCATATGCTGAGGCGCATAGTGCGAGGAGGTTGACAACTTTCTGCCCAGTCAATCGCTACAGACCTCCAAACTTCATGTGGCCTTCAGATTAGCTCAAGAACAGTGCACAGAGAGCTTCATGGAATGGGTTTCCATGGCCGCGCAGCTGCATCCAAGCCATACATCACAAACTGCAATGCAAAGCATCAGATGCAGTGGTGTAAAGAATGCTGCCACTGGACTCTAGAGCAGTGGAGACGCGTTCTCTGGAGTGACGAATCGAACTTCTTCATCTGGCAATCTGATGGACGAGTCTGGGTTTGGCGGTTGCCAGGAGAACAGTACTTGTCTGACTGCATTGTGCCAAGTGTAAAGTTTGGTGGAGGGGGGATTATGGTGTGGGGTTGTTTTTCAGGAGCTGGCCTTGGCTGCTTAGTTCCAGCGAAAGGAACTCTGAATGCTTCAGCATACCAAGACATTTTGGACAATTCCATGCTCCCAACTTTGTGGGAACAGTTTGGAGCTGGCCCCTTCCTCTTCCAACATGACTGTGCACCAGTGCACAAAGCAAGGTCCATAAAGACATGGATGACAGAGTCTGGTGTGGATGAACTTGACTGGCCTGCACAGAGTCCTGACCTCAACCCGATAGCATACCTTTGGGATGAATTAGAGCGGAGACTGAGAGCCAGGCCTTCTCGTCCAACATCAGTGTGTGACCTCACAAATGCGCTTCTGGAAGAATGGTCAAAGATTCCCATAAACACACTCCTAAACTTTGTGGACAGCCTTCCCAGAAGAGTTGAAGCTGTTATAGCTGCAAAGTGTGGACCGACGTCATATTGAACCTTATGGATTAGGAATGAGATGTCACTTAAGTTCATATGCGAGTCAAGGCAAGTGAGCGAATACTTTTGGCAATATAGTGTATATATATATCCAGCAGACCAGCAGTAACACTACCTGGTAAAATACTTTGCAAATAAATAAGGCTCTGCAAGTTATTGGTGACATTCTCTGCCCTGACCTTTTATTTGTTTGTTAATATGTATTGACATTATGCGTGATGCTTCTAAGTATAAGAAATCCACACATTTTGTCTCCCAGCCACTATTGCTCATATTACATCACATTTTTATTATATTATCCCCTCCATTTCTGCCAGAAAAGCCTGGACTGAAGTGACGCCACACAGGCAGCCACTTGTTATTAAGTACCATTTAACATAAGGGAGACAGAAAGTGGAATTGATTGGGGGGGGGGGCTAAAACACAAAACAAATCTAATGTAAAGAGGAATTATTATTAGCAGTGCAATCTCCCTGTGATCAGAGACAGAATCAGGCCCATCCTGGGGATCCTCCTGCTGGCAGGCAGATCTAGGTCTTATTAAACCCCAGGCTCCAGACCTTTACATTTTAAATGGCCATGAAGTGTGACTATATGATAACACCTGTCTTCAGGAAGACTCTGTCCCCTTTATACACTGAGCAAACATCCAGGGAGGGAGACATAGAGCAATTAGCAAAGGAACACATGTCCCCTTGATAAGCTGTTTTTTTTTGTCAGCTCAGCAGCCCCAGGAGACAGTCTGTCTGTCTGCCCATTTACATGTCAGCACATCCACAAGACATGGTCACTTCAGCCCATTTAATATTCAGGTCTCCCTCCATCTCCCAGCCATGGTCCTGAGCTGCTTTTTTTTTTCTTTCTTTCTTCCAAGGTAATGATGAATGGCACCTCTTATGCAAATGTGAGGTCTGGCAGACCTGAGTGTCTCCTCTCCACCTCTCAAAAGAATCACCTGAGAGTGTCTGGAGAGGTGTCCAGATCAAGCCACTGATAAAAAAGGCATGGTCATGGGAGGAGGTGGATATCCAATGGATATTTAAGGAGCCCCTGTCCCATGAGCAGATTTATCACCTGCTACTCCACAGAGACATCATCTCATCCATCCTGACAGAATTATATACATACCTGGCCTGCACAGGCTGCACAGCGAGGTCGGTGGCTGCCTGCAGGGTTGCGCGGCACCATCGGGACTGTGATAGGTCTCCTCCAGGGGATGAGCTGGACGCCGCACTGGCCACAGAGGAGGATAAGTTGGCCATGGGACAGCAGGAGCTGGGCAGCAGCACAGGCAGAGACGGTCCCCTTCTCCATCTTGAATTTTCACTCGGGGATCGGTCCTCCTGGCTCAGGTCGCACTGTGTGTGACCTCACACACACTGAGCACGTGCCTGCGGCCGGCAGCCGGGCACGTGGCTAACGCTGACCAATCACACGCAGAGAATTGTGTATCGGCCAGGAGCAGCTGCGATCATGTGCATGGATGCGATCATGCTCCTCCAGCGTCCAGCGGAGTTGCCCAGCAGGGACAAGGTGCGTTCCCACAGCGTTCCCGCTGCGGGAGAAGTGCGGGAACGCCGTTCCAGCGCGTTCCCGCAGGACTTCAGCCCTGTTCGTCTGGGACAGTCCTGAAGGCCTCCGCAGCCCTCCCTGTTAGTTTACACGCCAGGATCCCAACCAAGCGGCCCGTTGAACCTCGTGTAGTTGGCACGAGCATTCAAAGTCCTGGAGGAAACTTTCTATTTCCTCCTCTGCCTTGTTAAAGCTCTTGAAGGCCTGGAAGGGCACCTTCCGTGCCGTTGGTCTTTCCCAGTTGGGGTTTCCTCCCTGTTGGTACTGGATTTCCGCCAGCCGTATCTCATGTTGGCGCACCCGCTCCTGCTCTTCTTCATGGGTGATGTCCCGGACGAAGTTCTGGAAGGTGGCTTCTGCCGGCGCGGCTCCGCAAGGCGCTGCCCGCTGCTGTACCTTCCTCTGTAAGGAGTTTTCAGGGCTGGACGCCTGAGCTACGATCGGTGGTGAGGTTGCGGGCAGGTCCCTGGTCTGCTGATCCAGGGCTGCCAATTCTTCGACCAGAATCTTTGAGCCCACGGTTCCTCCACGGTCCTACAGCATGCCCCGCAGTGTGTCCTGTTTATAATTGGCATATGCTGCCATGATGAGGGTCTTCTGGGGGTGCAGAGAGCTATCCCACCGCTGCCACCAATGTGACGGAATGAGGTGTTATCCGTCTGCGGGTGTGCTCCAATCTGACCCCCCCTTGATGGCGTCAGGCCCGACTAACGAGTGTCACGGCACTCGGCATCTCGAGCGGCCTGAGATGACCCTGGCGTTACTGGGCGAGATGGTGCTGCCGAATTAAGTTGTCCCGTTCTGCGTAGTGGGGAGCTAGGAGACCGCAGAGTGTCTCCTGCACTGTGATCTTAGCTATGAAATGACGACACCAAACGGGGCTGTATGCTTCAAGTCAAACGCAGTTGAACTGACTCTTTACTCAAAAGGGACACGCATTTAAACATCTCACACACAAAGGAGACATGCCCAGGCTTGAATGGGAACTCAATTTGCATACAATGGCATGCTTGCATCATCAGATTACACACACACATAGAGCTAATGTACACAGAAATTAGCATACAATTGAATTTCAACACAGCCTTTCACTCCTAGCAACCAAGGGGAAATATAATACCTTTAAATGCATCACACAATTACACATCTGAATCCACACTCAAACAATACAGGATACATGGTAATACATCACACCAATAAAACCACATCTAGAAAAGGTATAACTGTTCATTTCAACACGCAAAACCGAAAGAGTCTCAAATAAAGAAAAAGGTCTTTGAAATGTCCCAGGCTGTTAGTTCTGGGGCTCGCTGGTCAGAGCCCCTATGTCCGTTCTATGACACCCCCTATCTCCACCATAGGTGGCAGCAAGGGGTTAATTGTGAAACTGGCGCCATCGCGCTATGACGCCAGTCGTTCGGGGGATATCCCGGAAGCTTGGCCGACATCCAAGATGTCGGCCAGCTCTGGGAGGGGACCGCGATATGGCGCATGGATCCATGGATATGGCGCATGGATCCAGCCCCTAGGGGTTAAAGACAGTCGCCGCTTGGAAGGGCAGGCCGTGTCCTTCCTAGCAGTACCTGTTGTCATGGAACTGACGTAGCGCTCCCCGCGTCAAACCCCAAGACTTTTATTTCCATGGCGAAAACCCCAAAAGACATAGACCGCTGCTTTGGGGGAAGACCTTATGCTCAGTTATATTGTGTGGTTTTAAATGTATTGTCAATTGCTCATTTTTTAAATAGACTTATATTTCTTTAGTTAAATGTGGTTTTTAAAAACACTACCCGCCACTAGAGTCAAATGCTTTCCTTCGTATAGAATGTACAATAGGTTTGTGTAATTTGTGGATTATGCAAAAGTACTTTCTCTTTGTTTATCTGTTATCTGTTTACCCGTTCTGAAAGGCTGGGAGTCACATTGTCTCAGCCACCCACTATCTGATTCCCTTTACAATGGGTTATGTAAATCACTGTATGTGGTCACTGTGAGGTCAAGACTGCATCTGCATACAACCAGTGGACCCAAGTGAAGACTGCAGGCTTCTTTCAGGTCCTCTCAATGGTCTTGGAACCAACCAATCAGAACCTGGGCTAGCCACTGTGCAGAATTCACTCCAGGGGTCTGGGGGCGGGAACAATGGGACTGTACCATATAAAGGACTGTGTATGTTCTGCTTTTGATTATTAAAGATCCTGTGATGAACATACAGCCTGCCTGGTGTCTGTCTCAACTACGCTACAGCTATAATCTATCTCAGAAGGCAGAGAGCGGCCTTCTGGAGATTCCTAACGGCTCCAGGGCAGAGGAACAGAAGCAGGCAGGTCAAGCCGCTCGAGGCGCTGAGGACAGCGCTCCCAGTAGCCGGGCTGACCGCAACGAAGGGGTGTCTGGAGAGCCAGGACAGACGGAAGGGAACGGTTCCGTCACACCTGTTTTCAGCCGATGGCCCGCATGGATGTGGAGGGGGAAGAGGTCCGAAGGACCCCCTCCTTCAGGCATCTTCCCCGCAATGGCGGGAGGGTGCCTGAAATAGACGTCATCGCGCATGTCAGCCCGTCATCGATGTCAGCCCGCACCGGGGGGCCACCACGATTGGCCGTAATCCCGGCCGATCGCCGCTGCAAAGGGAGGACGCGCTCAGCGAAGAAGCCATGTGGCAGGACGCGCTGAGCGCGTCCGCCGCATGGAAAGGGTTAAAGTTTTGGGGGGGCAAATATAGGATCCGCCCCGGGTGCCAAATGTTCTGCCCCTGGCAGTGATGTTACCTCTACTCCACCCAGCCAGGTTGAGAGGGGGGGCAGATTCCATGCTAGATTTCAGGCAGTCCAGCAGTTCACGGCAGCAGTGGGTGTCCAGTCTGAAATAGAGTGGAGTCCGTGTTAAAGAAAGGGCCGGAGGCTGCGTGCGTGCAAGTCACGCGGTCCGGCCAGTCAGTTGGTACTGAGTCTCAGTACCACCTGACTGGCCGAACCACGTGACACGAACGCAGCTGCCCGCCCTTTCGTTAACACGGACTCTCACTATTCTGGACTGAACACCCACCGGGAAGGGAATCAAAGCCACGGTGCACCCTCTGGCAGTGGCACCCCACTGCTGACAAGATGGCTCCACGCACAGGCACAGCCGCGATTCTAACGTGGCCTGGAGGGACCTCCTGCTGAGTCCGTACACAGTCCCTGCTGACTCTGCACACAGCCCTATCGCGGACGGAGGCCGGTAAATACAGAATAAATAATGGCTGTGTGCTCATATTCACTTGGTTTGCTGGGAGTTTAAGCTCCCCCCGTCTCAGCTCCTCTCCCCCCGCTGCTCTCCCCCCCGGCTCTCCCCCCCGTCTCAGCTTCTCTCCCCCCTGTCTCAGCTCCTCTCCCCCCGTCTCAGCTCCTCTCCCCCCATCTCAGCTCCTCTCCCCCCATCTCAGCTCCTCTCCCCCCGTCTCAGCTCCTCCCCGGCTCTCCCCCCGTCTCAGCTCCTCTCCCCCCCGGCTCTCCCCCCGTCTCAGCTCCTCTCCCCCCCGTCTCAGCTCCTCTCCCCCCGTCTCAGCTCCTCTTCCCCCCGTCTCAGCTCCTCTTCCCCCATCTCAGCTCCTCTTCCCCCATCTCAGCTCCTCTACCCCCCGTCTCAGCTCCTCTTCCCCCCGTCTCAGCTCCTCTTCCCCCCCGTCTCAGCTCCTCTTCCCCCATCTCAGCTCCTCTTCCCCCCGTCTCAGCTCCTCTACCCCCCGTCTCAGCTCCTCTACCCCCCGTCTCAGCTCCTCTACCCCCCGTCTCAGCTCCTCCCCCGGTCTCAGCTCCTCCCCCGTCTCAGCTCCTCCCCCGTCTCAGCTCCTCCCCCGGCACTCCCCCCATCTCAGCTCCTCTCCAACCCCGTCTCAGCTCCTCTCCCCCCCGTCTCAGCTCCTCTCCCAACCCCGTCTCAGCTCCTCTCCCCCCCGTCTCAGCTCCTCTCCCAACCCCGTCTCAGCTCCTCTCCCCCCGGCTCTCCCCCCCGTCTCAGCTCCTCTCCCCCCCCCGTCTCAGCTCCTCTCCCCCCGTCTCAGCTCCTCTCCCCCCGTCTCAGCTCCTCTCCCCCCGGCTCTCCCCCCCGTCTCAGCTCCTCTCCCCCGTCTCAGCTCCTCACCCCCCGGCTCTCCCCCCGTCTCAGCTCCTCTCCCCCGGCTCTCCCCCCCGTCTCAGCTCCTCTCCCCCGTCTCAGCTCCTCTCCCCCCGGCTCTCCCCCCCGTCTCAGCTCCTCTCCCCCCCGTCTCAGCTCCTCTCCCCCCGGCTCTCCCCCCGTCTCAGCTCCTCTCCCCCCGTCTCAGTTCCTCTCCCCCGGCTCTCCCCCCGTCTCAGCTCCTCTCCCCCCGTCTCAGCTCCTCTCCCCCCGTCTCAGCTCCTCTCCCCCCCCGTCTCAGCTCCTCCCCCCCCGTCTCAGCTCCTCTCCCCCCCGTCTCAGCTCCTCTCCCCCCGTCTCAGCTCCTCTCCCCCCGTCTCAGCTCCTCTCCCCCCCGTCTCAGCTCCTCTCCCCCGTCTCAGCTCTCCCCCTCTCCCCCCCCCCCCCCGTCTCTCTCCCCCCTCAGCTCCTCTTCCCCCATCTCAGCTCCTCTTCCCCCATCTCAGCTCCTCTACCCCCCGTCTCAGCTCCTCTTCCCCCCGTCTCAGCTCCTCTTCCCCCCCGTCTCAGCTCCTCTTCCCCCATCTCAGCTCCTCTTCCCCCCGTCTCAGCTCCTCTACCCCCGGTCTCAGCTCCTCTACCCCCCGTCTCAGCTCCTCTACCCCCCGTCTCAGCTCCTCCCCGCCGGTCTCAGCTCCTCCCCCGTCTCAGCTCCTCCCCGTCTCAGCTCCTCCCCTCGGCACTCCCCCATCTCAGCTCCTCTCCCAACCCCGTCTCAGCTCCTCTCCCCCCCGTCTCAGCTCCTCCTCCCCACCCCGTCTCAGCTCCTCTCCCCCCGTCTCAGCTCCTCTCCCAACCCCGTCTCAGCTCCTCTCCCCCCGTCTCAGCTCCTCTCCCAACCCCGTCTCAGCTCCTCTCCCCCCCGGCTCTCCCCCCCGTCTCAGCTCCTCTCCCCCCCGTCTCAGCTCCTCTCCCCCCCGTCTCAGCTCCTCTCCCCCCGTCTCAGCTCCTCTCCCCCCGGCTCTCCCCCCCGTCTCAGCTCCTCTCCCCCCGTCTCAGCTCCTCACCCCCCGGCTCTCCCCCCGTCTCAGCTCAGCTCTCTCCCCCCGGCTCTCCCCCCCGTCTCAGCTCCTCTCCCCCCGTCTCAGCTCCTCTCCCCCCGCTCTCCCCCCGTCTCAGCTCCTCTCCCCCCCCGTCTCAGCCCCTCCCCCCGGCTCTCCCCTCTCCCCCGTCTCAGCTCCTCTCCCCCCGTCTCAGTTCTCTCCCCCCCGGCTCTCCCCCCGTCTCAGCTCCTCTCCCCCCCGTCTCAGCTCCTCTCCCCCGTCTCAGCTCCTCTTCCCCCCCGTCTCAGCTCCTCTCCCCCGTCTCAGCTCCTCTCCCCCCGTCTCAGCTCCTCTCCCCCCGTCTCAGCTCCTCTCCCCCCGTCTCAGCTCCTCTCCCCCCGTCTCAGCTCCTCTTCCCCCCCGTCTCAGCTCCTCTCCCCCCCGTCTCAGCTCCTCTTTCCCCCCGTCTCAGCTCCTCTCCCCCCCGTCTCAGCTCCTCTCCCCCCCGTCTCAGCTCCTCTCCCCCCGTCTCAGCTCCTCTCCCCCCCGTCTCAGCTCCTCTCCCCCCGTCTCAGCTCCTCTCCCCCCCCCACGGCTCTCCCCCCGTCTCAGCTCCTCTCCCTCCCCCAGCTCTCCCCCCATCTCAGCTCCTCCCCCTGTCCCAGCTCCTCTCCCCCCGGCTCTCCCCCCCCGTCTCAGCTCCTCTCTCCCCCCGGCTCTCCCCCCCCCGTCTCAGCTCCTCTCCCCCCGTCTCAGCTCCTCTCCCCCCCGTCTCAGCTCCTCTCCCCCCGTCTCAGCTCCTCTCTCCCCCCGTCTCAGCTCCTCTCCCCCACCCGGCTCTCCCCCGTCTCAGCTCCTCTTCCCTCCCATCTCAGCTCCTCTCCCCCGTCTCAAGCTCCTCTCCCCCGTCTCAGCTCCTCTCCCCCCGTTTCAGCTCCTCTCCCCCCCCGTTTCAGCTCCTCTCCCCCCGTTTCAGCTCCTCTCCCCCCCGTCTCTCCCCCCCGCCTCTCCCCCCTCTCAGCTCCTCTCCCCCGTCTCTACCCCCCCTCAGCTCCTCTCCCCCGTCTCTACCCCTCAGCTCCTCTCCCCCCAGCTCCTCTCCCCCCGTCTCTACCCCCCCCTCAGCTCCTCTCCCCCCCCAGCTCCTCTCCACCCCCGGTCTCAGCTACTCTCCCCCCCCCCGTCTCAGCTCCTCCCCCCATCTCAGCTCCTCTCCCCCACCCCGGTCTCAGCTCCTCCCCCCGTCTCGGCTCCTCTCCCCCGTCTCAGCTCCTCTCCCCCCCGTCTCAGCTCCTCTCCCCCCCGTCTCAGCTCCTCTCCCCGTCTCACTCCTCTCCTCTCCCCCGTCTCAGCTCCTCTCCCCCCCGTCTCAGCTCCTCTCCCCCCAGCTCTCTCCCCCCCCGTCTCAGCTCCTCTCCCCGTCTCAGCTCCTCTCCCCCCGTCTCAGCTCCTCTCCCCCCCGTCTCAGCTCCTCTTTCCCCCCCGTCTCAGCTCCTCTTTCCCCCCCGTCTCAGCTCCTCTTCCCCCCGTCTCAGCTCCTCTTCCCCCCCGTCTCAGCTCCTCTCCCCCCGTCTCAGCTCCTCTCCCCCGTCTCAGCTCCTCCCCCCGTCTCAGCTCCTCTCCCCCCGTCTCAGCTCCTCTCCCCCCGTCTCAGCTCCTCTCCCCTCGTCTCAGCTCCTCTCCCCCACCCCACGCTCTCCCCCCGTCTCAGCTCCTCTACCTCCCCCAGCTCTTCCCCCCCCCGTCTCAGCTCCTCCCCCCCGTCTCAGCTCCTCTCCCCCCGGCTCCCCCCCGTCTCAGCTCCTCTCCCCCGTCTCAGCTCCTCTCCCCCCGTCTCAGCTCCTCTCCCCCCCGTCTCAGCTCCTCTCCCCCCCGTCTCAGCTCCTCTCCCCCCCGTCTCAGCTCCTCTCCCCCACCCCCGGCTCTCCCCCGTCTCAGCTCCTCTCCCCCCATCTCAGCTCCTCTCCCCCCCGTCTCAGCTCCTCTCCCCCCGTTCAGCTCCTCTCCCCCCCCGTTTCAGCTCCTCTCCCCCCCGTTTCAGCTCCTCTCCCCCCCGTCTCCTCCCCCCCGGCTCTCCCCCCATCTCAGCTCCTCTCCCCACCGTCTCTCCCCCATCTCAGCTCCTCTCCCCCCGTCTCTACCCCCCTCACTCCTCTCTCCCGTCTCTACCCCCTCAGCTCCTCTCCCCAGCTCCTCTCCCCCGTCTCTACCCCCTCAGCTCCTCTCCCCCCCCAGCTCCTCTACCCCCACCCCGTCTCAGCTCCTCTCCCCCATCTCAGCTCCTCTCCCCCCCGTCTCAGCTCCTCCCCCCATCTCAGCTCCTCCCCCCCGGTCTCAGCTCCTCCCCCCCGTCTCAGCTCCTCCCCCCGGTCTCAGCTCCTCCCCCCCCTCGGTCTCAGCTCCTCTCCCCCCCCTCGGTCTCAGCTCCTCCCCCCCCCTCGGTCTCAGCTCCTCTCCCCCCCTGGTCTCAGCTCCTCTCCCCCCCCCCTCGGTCTCAGCTCCTCTCCCCCCCCCCGGTCTCAGCTCCTCTCCCCCCCCTCGGTCTCAGCTCCTCTCCCCCCTCGTCTCAGCTCCTCTCTCCCCCCCCTCCGTCTCAGCTCCTCTCCCCCCCCTCGGTCTCAGCTCCTCTCCCCCCCGCCTCGGTCTCAGCTCCTCTTCCTCCCCCCCCCCGTCTCAGCTCCCTCTCCCCCCTCGGTCTCAGCTCTCTTCCCCCCCCTCGTCTCAGCTCCTCTCCCCCCCCTCGTCTCAGCTCCTCTCCCCCCCTCGGTCTCAGCTCTCTCCCCCCCCCTCGGTCTCAGCTCCTCTCCCCCCCCCTCGTCTCTCAGCTCCTCTCCCCCCCCTCCTCGGTCCTCAGCTCCCTCCCCCCCCCTCGGTCTCAGCTCCTCTCCCCCCCCCATCGGTCTCAGCTCCTCTCCCCCCCCCTCGGTCTCAGCTCCCTCTCCCCCCTCGGTCTCAGCTCCTCTCCCCCCCCCCCGGTCTCAGCTCCTCTCCCCCCCCCGGTCTCAGCTCCTCTCCCCCCCCTCGGTCTCAGCTCCTCTCCCCCCCCTCGGTCTCAGCTCCTCTACCCCCCTTCGGTCTCAGCCCTCTCCCCCCCCCTCGGTCTCAGCTCCTCTACCCCCCCCGTCTCAGCTCCTCTCCCCCCCCTCGGTCTCAGCTCCCTCTCCCCCCCCTCGGTCTCAGCTCCTCTCCCCCCCCCTCGGTCTCAGCTCCTCTCCCCCTGTCTCAGCTCCTCTCCCCCCTGTCTCAGCTCCTCTCCCCCCGTCTCAGCTCTCTCCCCCCGTCTCAGCTCCTCTCCCCCGTCTCAGCTCCTCTCCTCCCCCGTCTCAGCTCCTCTCCTCCCCCGTCTCAGCTCCTCTCCCCCGTCTCAGCTCCTCTCCCCCGTCTCAGCTCCTCTCCCCCCGTCTCAGCTCCTCTCCCCCCGTCTCAGCTCCTCTCCCCCCGTCTCTGCTCCTCTCCCCCCGTCTCTGCTCCTCTCCCCCGTCTCAGCTCCTCTCCCCCCCCGTCTCAGCTCCTCTCCCCCTGTCTCAGCTCCTCTCCCCCCGTCTCAGCTCCTCTCCCCCCGTCTCAGCTCCTCTCCCCCCCCGTCTCAGCTCCTCTCCCCCCCTCTCAGCTCCTCTCCTCCCCCCCGTCTCAGCTCCTCTCCTCCCCCCCGTCTCAGTGTGACGGAATGGGGTGTTATCCGTCTGCAGGTGTGCTCCAATCCGACCCACTCTTGAAAGCGTCAGGCCCGACTAACGAGTGTCACGGCACTCGGCGTCTCGAGCGGCCTGAGATGACCCTGGCGTTACTGGGCGAGATGGTGCTGCCGAATTAAGTTGACCCGTTCTGCGTAGTGGGGAGCTAGGAGACCGCAGAGTGTCTCCTGCACTGTGATTTTAGCGATGAAATGACGACACCAAACGGGGCTGTATGCTTCAAGTCAAACGCAGTTGAACAGACTTTTTACTCAAAATGGAACACGCATTTAAACATCTCACACACAAAGGAGACATGCCCAGGCTTGAATGGAACTCAATTTGCATACAATGGCATGCTTGCATCATCAGATTACACACAACACAGAGCTAATGTACACAGAAATTAGCATACAATTGAATTTCAACACAGCCTTTCACTCCTAGCAACCAAGGGGAAATATAATACCTTTAAATGCATCACACAATTACACATCTGAATCCACACTCATACAATACAGGATACATGGTAATACATCACACCAATAAAACCACATCTAGAAAAGGTATAACTGTTCATTTCAACACGCAAAACCGAAAGAGTCTCAATAAAGAAAAAGGTCTTTGAAATGTCCCAGGCTGTTAGTTCTGGGGCTCGCTGGTCAGAGCCCCTATGTCCGTTCCATGACATTCCTCCCCCCTTCAAACGAGTCAGACGGATCAACTGCTGAAAAGTGGCCGGGGCGTTCTTCATCCCGAACGGCATGACCCGAAACTGGTACAGGCCGAACGGGGTGATGAAGGCCGACTTGGGGGGTCGCCTCCTCTGCAAGGGGAATCTGCCAGTACCCCTTGCACAGATCTACCGTGGTCAAGAAATGGCCCTGGGAGATCTGATCAAACAGCTCGTCGACTCGGGGCATGGGGTAAGCATCAGTGACAGTGCAGTCATTGAGCCTCCGGTAGTCGACACAAAACTGGGTGGTTGTGACGGAATGGGTGTTGTCCGCCTGCGGGTGTGCTCCTATCTGCTCCTCCCACTGCGCTCACCGCCGGCCCGACTACCAAGTGGCACGGCCCTCGGCGTCTCGAGCGGCCTGGAGTGACCCTGGGGAAGGGTTGGCGGGCTATGGAGAGGGACCCCTGTATGAGACCAGCCCGACCACCGAGCGTCACGGCACTCGGCGTCTCGAGCAGCTGATCTACTGACCTCGGGAAAGATGAGACCGTCTGCTGAGTTAGCTGCTCTGGTGGGAAACATTTCGTCCGTGCGGGTTTGCTCGTTCGGACGGGAAACGTTTCGGATGGGCCACGTTTCGATGGGTCGATGCGCGCGGCAAGCGCCGCGTCGGGGCTTCGGATCGAGCCGCAGAGTCGAAGCGGGTACAATTGTTCGGGGAATAGATGCGCGGAAGCGGCGCCGCAATTTCGATTCGGAGATACAAAATTATCGTGGATGCGGCGGTGCACTGTTCCGATGCGCGGTACGTCGCCACAGCGGTCGAAGAGTCGTACCTCGTGGGTGATGCGCACAGAGACTGCGAGGAGCCTCGTGTGGCGAGAGATCAGAAAAGACACCAGCGGCTGAATGTACAGGTTGAACAGAACTTTTACAGGGAACTTCACATATATTTTATCAACAATCAAACATAAACAAGACAATGGACACCCTGCCCGCCCCCATGAGCCCATTGGCCCTTTATCGAGGTGGAGTGCCTTGGTCCCGATTCGTATTGGTCGATTCGTAACCAGATGTTCCGAATCGTCCATTTTACGATTCGGCCACTCCAACGGATCCACGAGGCGATGGCAAATGGCGGCGATCAAAGCATACAATGGGGTTTAACATACGTTTCACAGTGATACATACAGGGGACACTTTTATTACATCACACACTACAACCACATCTAGTAAAATAAAACAAGGTGTTCCTATGGTGCAACGGCACTTAAGAGTCCATAGTAACCCCCACGTCATCAAAGCTGTCCCTAGCTGAGGGTCCTGGGCTTTGCGGCCGAGCCTCTTGAGGCATTCCGTGACAGTGGTACCATCCTTTGGGGACCAGGACTACGGGCAAGGCCCATGGACTGGCAGAGGGCTCGATAACTCCCAGCTCCAGCATCTCCCGCTTTCAGCCCGCATGGATTCGCGTACTGCCTCCGGGAATCTGTATGCCGGTTGCCGAAGGGGACGCTGGCCCGGGGTTTCCACCTGGTGCACGGCCCGGCTGGTGTAGCCAGGGAGTGCAGAGAAGAGCTCCTGGTGCTATTGGAGCAGCTGCCTAGCCTGCTCCTGCTTATGGGGACCCAACCCTTCCCCTAGCTGCACTTGTTCCACCCCTGAGGGCCGACCGTACTATCCTGGGGAGTCTACCAGGGGGAACTGTTCTGCCTCCTTGGTCGCAGGAGCGCAGATGGCAGATAACTGTCTCGGGGCGTGCTCGTGGTATGCCTTCAGCATATTGACATGGAACGTCCGCTGGATCCTGGTGTCGGTACAGCTGACAACCACGTAGGTGGTCTCTCCCACTTGGTGAGCACCCGATAGGGGCCCTGCAGGACGCCTGCAGCTTGTTCTGCCGCTGTGGTTTCAACACCAGGACCTTCTGCCCCACGAGAAACGAGCGGCTGCGGGCAGAGCGGTCGTACCATGCCTTCTGCTGGGCCTGGGCTGCCTGCATGTTCCCCTGAACCATCGCCGTGAGTTTGGTCAAGCGCTCTCGGAGCTCCAGGACATAACTCACGACGGGGAGCCCTTCGGCTTCCTGTCCCCCCTCCCACTGCGCCCGGACTAAGTCTAGGGGACCTCGCACCCGTCGCCCGTACAGGAGTTCGAAGGGGGAGAACCCGGTCGACTCTTGGGGGACCTCCCAGTAGGCAAATAAAAGGTGGGGTAGGTATTTCTCACAGTCTTTCCTCTCTTGGGTGTAAGCGCGGATGAGCTGTTTCAGGGTCCCATTAAACCGCTCGCACAGCCCGTTCGTCTGTGGGTGGTATGGGGCGCTGTGAAGCGCCTTAACCACGCACAGACGCCAGAGCTGTTGGGTTAGCTCAGCTGTGAATTGGGAGCCCTGATCAGACAAGATTTCCTGAGGAAATCCTACCCTAGAGAACACCTGAAGGAGGCCATCGGCGACGGTGTCTGCCTGAATGTTAGACAGGGCCACCGCCTCGGGGTATCGGGTGGCGTAGTCCACCACGATGAGAATAAATCTCTTCCCGTGGCGCTGGGGTGGGGTAAGGGACCAATTATGTCTACCGCCACCCGACTAAAGGGTTCTTGAATGATGGGCATGGGGTGAAGGGGGGCTTTCGGGTGGTCCCCAGTTTTCCCCGTTTACTGTCAGGTCGGGCAGGTGCGGCAGTACTCCCGGACATCCTCACTAAGGCGAGGCCAGAAGAATGCTCGGGTTAACCGGTGTCGGGTCTTGGCCATTCCTAGATGGCCGGCGAGGGGAATGTCGTGGGCCAGTCTCAGGAGTTCCTTTCTGGGGGCCTGCGGTACTACTAGCTGTTTGTGGGAAGCCCGTGGTTTCTGAGCGTCCCCTATTGGTGTACCATACAGTAGCCCATCTTCCCACTCAATGCTCGTCCCGTCGGATCCCATCCGTCGCCGGGACCCTGGCCGGCCGGTGGCGGTACCTTTCTAGGGTGGGGTCAGTCTGGGTCTGGTGCCGGAGGGTGGCTGGAGAGCTCCACGTGAGGGGGTGGTCCGGGGAGGAGGTGTGGGTCGTCTGGTCGGGGGGAGGTCTGGGAGGTCTGGGAGGCTTGGGGGGTTTGGAGGTCGGAGAGGTCTGGTTGGTCTCACCTGGTCCCGACCGGAGTGCCTTGGTCGATCCGGTGGCTTTGTTGCTGGGTGGTCACTGGGGCGGCCGCGTCCGTGGCGTAGGCTGATACCAAGCGTCCCAGGTCGTTCCCCAGGAGGATTTCTGCCGGTAGTTGGTCGAGTAACCCCACCCGCACGGATCCCTCCCCGACCCCCAATCCAAATGGACTCGGGCGGTAGCGAGTCGGAGCACCTTGCCTCCGGCTACGCGAACAGCGACGGTGCGGTCCAGCCGGTCCTTTCGGGAATCAGGTGAGGCCGGACAAGCGTGATGGTAGCGCCGGAGTCGCGGAGACCTTCGGCGGCCCGCCCGTTAATCCATACCGCCTGTCTGTGGTGTTGGCGGTTGTCGGCGGATGCAGCCTGCACGGGATCGGCCTCATGCAGCATCCCCCATTCCTCCTGTGGGTCCCAGTATGGGGATTCCTCCTGGTAACAATGAGCCGCGGGTGGGGCTCGGATGGGGCCCCGCGGAAGGGGCGGCTGGTGGGGCAGTTCTGGCGGTAGTGGCCCATCTGGCCGCACCCATAACAACGGATGGTAGCCGTGGAAGGGCCCCGGTTTGGGACCGGGGTGCGGGCCAGCGTGTTGTTGGCTCCGGCCGGGGAGGTGGGGGTGTGGCACGGGGAGGTGGTAGGGTGGATCGGGAGGGTGGAGGTCGTTCCCCCCGTGGGACGTGCGCGTGTCCGTATACTCATCGGCCCAGGTGGCCGCTTGCTGCACCGTCTGGGGCTTCTTGTCCCTCACCCACTCCCGCACGGCCGGGGCGGTGTGGTCGAAAAACTGCTCGAGAAGGAACAGCTGAGTGACTTCTTCGAGGGTTCGAGCCTTGCTTCCGGCGAACCAGGTCTTCATGTCCCGTTGCAGCCGGTGCGCCCACTCCACATGGGTAGTACCGTGGGGCCGCCGGGAATTTCGGAATTTCATCCGGCTGGCTTCGGGGGTGATGGCAAAACGGGCCAGCAGGGTGTTTCACCTGTTCGTAGTCCCGGCTTCTTCGTCTGGGACAGTCCTGTAGGCCTCCGCAGCCCGCCCTGTTAGTTTACACGCCAGGATCCCAACCCAAGCGGCCCGTTGAACCTCGTGTAGTTGGCACGAGCGTTCAAAGTCCTGGAGGAAACTTTCTATTTCCTCCTCTGCCTCGTTGAAGCTCTTGAAGGCCTGGAAGGGCACCTTCCGTGCCGTTGGTCTTTCCCAGTTGGGGTTTCCTCCCTGTTGGTACTGGATTTCCGCCAGCCGTATCTCATGTTGGCGCACCCGCTCCTGCTCTTCTTCATGGGTGATGTCCCGGACGAAGTTCTGGAAGGTGGCTTCTGTCGGCGCGGCTCCGCAAGCCGCTGCCCGCTGCTGTACCTTCCTCTGTAAGGAGTTTTCAGGGCTGGACGCCTGAGCTACGATCGGTGGTGAGGTTGCGGGCAGGTCCCTGGTCTGCTGATCCAGGGCCGCCAATTCTTCGACCAGGGCATCCTTGCTCTTTGAGCCCACGGTTCCTCCACGGTCCTCCAGCATGCCCCGCAGTGTGTCCCGTTTATAATTGGCATATGCTGCCATGATGAGGGTCTTCTGGGGGTGCAGAGAGCTATCCTCACCGCTTGCCACCAGTGTGACGGATGGGTGTCCGTCTGCGGGTGTGCTCCAATCTGACCCCCTCTTGATGGCGTCAGGCCCGACTACCGAATGTCACGGCACTCGGCGTCTCGAGCGGCCTGAGATGACCCTGGCGTTACTTGGCGATATGGTGCTGCCGAATTAAGTTGACCCGTTCTGCGTAGTGGGGAGCTAGGAGACCGCAGAGTGTCTCCTGCACTGTGATTTTAGTGATGAAATGACGACACCAAACGGGGCTGTATGCTTCAAGTCAAACGCAGTTGAACTGACTTTTACTCAAATGGGACACGCATTTAAACATCTCACACACAAAGGAGACATGCCCAGGCTTGAATGGGGACTCAATTTGCATACAATGGCATGCTTGCATCATCAGATTACACACACACACACAGAGCTAATGTACACAGAAATTAGCATACAATTGAATTTCAACACAACCTTTCACTCCTAGCAACCAAGGGGAAATATAATACCTTTAAATGCATCCCACAATTACACATCTGAATCCACACTCATACAATACAGGATACATGGTAATACATCACACCAATAAAACCACATCTAGAAAAGGTATAACTGTTCATTTCAACACGCAAAACCGAAAGAGTCTCAAATAAAGAAAAAGGTCTTTGAAATGTCCCAGGCTGTTAGTTCAGTGGCTCGCTGGTCAGAGCCCCTATGTCCGTTCCATGACACCAGGTATCTTGCGAGTGGCTGCAGTTTGCAGGATCTACATTACAATTTACGGATTGGCAGATCGACACCTGGGAGATTGTATGGAAAGCGTGCCAGACTATTTGGGACACAATGAAAGAGGAACACGTATCCCCACACCCACAGACAGGGCTGGATTTGCACCTCAGGAGCCTGTAGGCACAGAAATGTGGAGCGCCCCTACCCCCTCCCCCCCGAACAGAAAAATGAAACGTGGCAAAATCACTATTTACACTTTCGTTTTGAGGCCAAGAAAACTAAAAGAAAACTAGTGCAGCGCTGCTTTAAAAAAGACTGTGTTCTGTTGCATTTACTTATTATGGCCACATGGGGGAGGCAGGCATAATGGACTATGGTTGGGGAAACGGAATTACGTTTTCCATCATGCTTTGCGGTGGATACAGGAAGGAGTGGGACAAAGAGAGAAGGACAATCCGCAGCCTCTTGTGGAGGAGCACCAGTGTGAGCCGAGCGGTGAACAGAGTAAGACGCATGTGAGACTGTGAGCGATTGTTACCAGGCCGGAGAGCAGGCGCTGCCTTGCCAATGCTGGGGATTGATACAGTGACTTGCCAGAGACCTTGTAATCCACCGCTGAGAGGTTTTGCGCAGACACAGTCTATCCAGATTGGACCCCGAGTAAGGAGACCGCGATGATCCACTGGGAGTGCAGGCGGAAGGCCGTAGATCTTGTTGTAGAAGACGGACTAGCAGGTGAAGCGGATCCGGTGACACAGAGTTCCAGTATAATTCAGAGGAGAGACATCCTTGATTGGGCAGCGGAGCAGATTGTCTGGCGGATCGGTGAGAGGCCTTCCAGGCCACAGTCAAAGTTTAACGAAGCACGCTGCAGTATTGCTTAAATCTACAGGGCCCCAACGTGACTAGTCGAAGATTTACTAAATCCTTTCACTGGCCAGTCGAATATAGTACCCGGGTACCTGAGCTCACACACACACACCTTTTGGGACATAACCTGCACGGGACTTACACTCCAGAAACGAAGGGGTTAAACTTTTATTTTACTGCTGCGCGTTTCTCGCATTACGAAATCCTGTTTTCTATATACCGTGCTTACATTATATTTGCCGCTTTATTGAGACCAGTAAAGTATATCATTTAAAAATCCACAACAGTGCTGGTGTATATTTATTCCCTAGTGCGGAGAGACTAACCCGAGGTTAAATTCAACGGCTCCTCCGGGAGTGAGCGCTACACGTGGGGGCTCGTCCGGGATACAGTCTCTAGAATAAAACCGCATTTAAAGGGTTAAATATGGAACCAGACGAAGCAGCAGAGTGGTGTAAAGCACAGGGTGGCCAGCTAGAGTTGAGTGTAGTGATGGATATTCCTGCAGGCACCTGGGCAGAAGAAAAGATCCGCCGGCCGTGGCAGCGTTGGCACCTGACCAGCGGGGGTTTCTAGCGGACATTAAAGTGAACCCAGAGACTTCTCACACGTATGTTCTTTTTGAGTGGAGAAAGGATGTTCCCGTGTGTTTTCAGGGCGGTGAGTATGCAGCTAACCGACGACGTGGAAGTTCGTCTGATCCAGCCAAGTAAGCCACGTGGTGATTCTGTGTATATTCCTGCGTCCAGCCCGCTTACCATGATTGGGCCGGAGTTCATTGCTGCTATTGGAGACCTCGTAGTTAAGTGTCAGAGGGCCCACCCTTCTTACATCAGTTTCGGATATCGGAAGTTGGAAAAATTTTCAGGAAACTTGCCAACACCGGTGGGAGAAGAAACCTTCGAAGAATGGGTGGAACAGGCGATGCAGGCTCTGGATGACTGGGACGTCTCTGAAGTGCAGAAGAAGCAAAGAATTACTGAGAGCTTGAAGGGACCTGCATCAGAGGCTGTCAGGAATCTGAAGCTGAGTAAGTGAGACTGTACTGCTCTAGAATCTAGATTACCTGAACATATTACAGGAAGTCTTCGGGCGAACGGAGAAGGCTGCTGAGCTCATGTACCAGTATGAACATACTTACCAGAAAAGGGATGAGAAGATGACAGAATACATGAGGTGCCTGGATAAGATACTGTACCAAGTACTGTTGAAGAAAGGAGCAGACCCCACTACAGTAGATCAGGTTAGAATGCGGCAGATATTGAAAGGTGCTTTGCCCTTAGACCCTGTGATGTTGCAACTAAAGACTCGAGAAGGTAATAAAGAGTTAAATTACCTAGAACTGATTCGAATTGTTCGGGAATAAGAAGCCCTTCTGGAAGAGAAGCTTGCAAGAAGGGGAGAAAAGGTCTATGCGCAACCCATAGGGTATAACGAGTGTTCGTCAGATGAAGATGATCCGGAAGAGACAAATGAGCCGGAGATAACCCAAAAGTCGTCAAACCAGGGGTATGGTGAGATACAAAAGACTCTCAAGGAAGTACAAGAAGCCCAAGTTAAGATGGAACAAACACACACGGATCTATGCCGGGCAATCTTGAAAGTAGCAGAAATGCAGACTGAAACTAAGGGGTTAAACTTTTATTTTACCGCTGCGCGTTTCTCGCATTAAGAAATCCTGTTTTCTATATACTGTGCTTACATTATATATGTCGCTTTATTGAGACCAGTAAAGTATATAATTTAAAAATCCACAACAGTGCTGGTGTATATTTATTCCCTAGTGCGGAGAGACTAACCCGAGGTTAAATTCAGCGGCTCCTCCGGGAGTGATCGCTACACTACATTTTGAAAAACTGTTTTTTTCTGAGCTTAAATCAAAAGAAGAGGCAGAATCTGTTGAATTAGTTACAGTTACAAGTGTGACGGAATGGGGTGTTATCCGTCTGCGGGTGTGCTCCAATCTGACCCCCTCTTGATGGCGTCAGGCCCGACTACCGAGTGTCACGGCACTCGGCATCTCGAGCGGCCTGAGATGACCCTGGCGTTACTTGGCGAGATGGTGCTGCCGAATTAAGTTTACCCGTTCTGCGTAGTGGGGAGCTAGGAGACCGCAGAGTGTCTCCTGCACTGTGATTTTAGCGATGAAATGACGACACCAAATGGGGCTGTATGCTTCAAGTCAAACGCAGTTGAACTGACTTTTTACTCAAATGGGACATGCATTTAAACATCTCACACACAAAGGAGACATGCCCAGGCTTGAATGGGAACTCAATTTGCATACAATGGCATGCTTGCATCATCAGATTACACACACACACAGAGCTAATGTACACAGAAATTAGCATACAATTGAATTTCAACACAGCCTTTCACTCCTAGCTACCAAGGGGAAATATAAATGCATCCCACAATTACACATCTGAATCCACACTCATACAATACAGGATACATGGTAATACATCACACCAATAAAACCACATCTAGAAAACGTATAACTGTTCATTTCAACACGCAAAACCGAAAGAGTCTCAAATAAAGAAAAAGGTCTTTGAAATGTCCCAGGCTGTTAGTTCTGGGGCTCGCTAGTCAGAGCCCCTATGTCCGTTCCATGACAACAAGTATTTATAAAGCACCAACAAATTCCTTAGCGCTGTACAATGGGAGAAACAGAATAACAAATATACATACACATTACAGACACGGAACAGAAAGAGGGAGGACCCTGCTTGAGAGTTTACAATCTAAGAGGAGAGGGGACCCTGCTCGAGAGTTTACAATCTAAGGGGACAGGGGACCCTGCTCAAGAGCTTACAATCAAAGAGGAGAGGGGACCCTGCTTGAGAGTTTACAATCTAAGAGGAGAGGGGACCCTGCTCCAGAGTTTACAATCTAAGAGGAGAGGGGACCCTGCTCGAGAGCTTACAATCTAAGAGGAGAGGGGACCCTGCTCCAGAGTTTACAATCTAAGAGGAGAGGGGACCCTGCTCCAGAGCTTACAAGCTAGGAGGAGAGGGGACCCTGCTCCAGAGCTTACAAGCTAGGAGGAGAGGGGACCCTGCTCCAGAGCTTACAATCTAAGAGGAGAGGGGACCCTGCTCCAGAGCTTACAATCTAAGAGTAGAGGGGTTACACATTAGGTGAGGGCGAATAGGGTATTTGATGAGAAGTTCAGTTTTAGAGAGGTTGAGATTTAGGAAGCGGGAAGTCATCCAGTGGGAGACAGTTGATAAGCTGGCTGTAACACTGTCCAACACCGGAGGAGAGAGATCGAGAGAGGAAAGGTAGATTTGGGTGTCGTCAGCATAGAGGTGATATTGAAGTCCATAGGAAGAGATGAGGTTGTCCAAAGAGGCGGTATAGATCAAGAAGAGTAGGGGACCCAGAACAGAGCCTTGAGGTACCCCAACTGAAAGAGGAACTGGTGGTTAAGAGCCACCAGTGAAGGAGACACAGAAGGAGCGAAACGAGAGATAGGAAGAGGACCAGGAGAGAGAGATGTCACTGAAACCAAGTTGAGCAGCTTTAGGAGCAGGAGAGGGTGATCAACAGTGTCGAATGCAACTGAAAGGTCAAGAAGAATAAGGAGGGAGAAGTGACCTTTGGTTTCAGTGGCAGCTAAATCATTAGTCACCTTTGGTCAGAGCAGTCTCCGTAGATTGTTGAGACCGAAAGCTAAACTGGTGCGGATTGAGTAGAAAGTTATCAGCAAGAAAAACGGTGAGCTGTTTATAGACCAGATGTTCTCGTATTTTGGAAGCAAAGCAGAGCAGAGAGATGGGTCAGTAGTTCAAGAGGGAGGTAGGATGAAGAGATAGCTTTTTTAGAATGGGGGTGATCAAAGCACGTTTGAATACAGAGGGTGAGGTTCAAAATATGAGTCAAAGCAGGGACAGTAACTGGTAGGACAGGCTGAATATGGTGTGAGGCAATGGGATCAGGTGGTCGGGCAGGAGGACATGAGAGGTTCTGAGACCTTCTCCTCCGAGAGCGGAGAAAAGGAAGACATAGTAGAAGAGGGGGCAGGGAGTGAGGGAGTCAGTTGGGTAGAATGGTTAAAGGAGGAGGCCACTGAATGCATTGGCATTGTTTGTTTTATATGTAAACGCATATGTTGCCTCTGCTGTAGAACAGAAAAAAAACATTTGCATTTACTTTTTATTTATTTTTTAATTTTACACATTACATGATCATGTTTGGTATCATAGTAAAGACCAGACTCTGACCATTCTAATGACACCTCACCTAACCTTGTGCACTGTACAATTCAGAGATGCAGGCTCCCCCTGCCTGTCCTCATTGCTGCGCCATGGTCTAGCTTGTGAATTAAACAATGCATTGCTTCACCAGATACACACTTGCTGACAGTATGGTAAATGAGGTGAGTTAGTGCAGCATCACTGTTCACTTTAGTAAACTGAATAATAGTGCCGTGTTAGAAAATTAAAAAAGAGAAAAATATTACTTTAATAGATATTTTATTTTTACATAAATCTAACCCGGTTATAAGCTGACCTTTCCAATGATACCTCATATGTCCCTCTATCCCTTAGGGCTCCATAGATACAGGGGTATAAATTATTGCAAATTCTAAAAGAAAAAATATATATATTTTTAAACACACATAGCAAGACATTCATATAGTGAAGCCACTGCAAAGTGGCTCACTATATCAGAACTACATACATTTTTTTTTTTTTTTTTCATAGGCCTACTGGCAGTGGCAGATGCCAAGTACCGGTTCCCATATGGCAAGGACTCGGACTCTATATTGTTCCTGAATAGGGATTGACTGCCGGTTCGAATCGGTTCGAAGTTCAATTCGAACATTAACTGTTAGAAAATTCGTGAACCTCGAACATCTCGGGACGTTGGCAGAAAGTTCGAGAATTTTTTTTTCAAAAATATTCCAAAAAATGCTTAATAGATCCTAAAAAAATCTAAATATAAAGAGACTCTTTACTGCAGAATATAATAATAAACAGTTTATTGGATATTGAATTAAAACGGGAAGATCTTTTAACATTGAAGCCTATGGGATTCATTAACATTTCCCACTCCTTGTTGGTCAAACATTTCCCGCTCCTTGTTGGGCAAACATTTCCCAATCCTTCTAGGTCAAACATTTCCCATTTCTTGTTGGTCAAACATTTCCCACTTTTTGGGCTGTATTACAATCTTTGCGCAAAAACTCTTGCGCAAAGCAAAAATCTTTGCGCCAAACGTTAAACTTTTGCGCGCGCAAATCACCGCTGGAATTACAATCCTTGCACGTCTTTTCATCCGCTGATCAATACCGCGCACAAACAGGAAGCGTCCAAATGCTCGCGCAGTAACCTCTCGCGCAAAAACCAGTGTGCGAACAGTTTTTTTCTCGCGATTCAGCCAATCAGAATTAAGAACCACAATTATCTCACGTTAAAAAATTGCGCCTGCCACAGTCAATCTGAGCATATACGTGAAAAGTTGTGCCCGAATGCAGAACCCAAAGTGGATAAATGGAGTGGGGGTCTCTTGCTCCACAGCCCCAACAATCACGAAATGAATAAAGAAGCTCCAGAGTCCACGATAGATTTCAATGGATTTAATCCAACAACAGAAAAAAAGGCAACGTTTCGACCATGACTGGTCTTTTGTCAAGACCAGTCATGGTCGAAACGTTGCCTTTTTTCTGTGTGTTGGATTAATCCATTGAAATCTATCGTGGACTCTGGAGCTTCTTTATTCATTTCGTGAATCTGAGCATATATGCTGCAGCAATAATAAATGCACACACATCTTCTCCATTTTATTGGTTTGGGTATGTGTTGAAGGGGCAACTGTACTTTGCTGCATTTTTTTACTGGGCTGGTGTATTTGGGTTCGGCGAGGTTGGTCAGATTTGCCATTAAAACCAGATTTTTGCAGATGTTCAAATTATGCGCGCAAAGACTATGCGGTAATTACTGCAAATAGATTGTAATACCGTCCGCGTACCAGCGCACATTCGCATTTGTGCTCACAATGTTAAATATAGGACGAAAGTACAGTAAGCTCACGCAGGTTCACCCGCGGTAGACAATTGCGCGCGGTTGTTGACTATGTAATACGGGATTAGGCTCAAATGGTTGTCCCCCTCGCGATAATGTTTTTTTACGCCGGCGCAAACGTAAGGATTGCGTGAAGATTGTAATATAGCCCCTTGTTGCTCAAACATTTCCACTCCATGTTGGTCAAACATTTCCCACTCCATGTTGGTCAAACATTTCCCATGGCTTCAAATCACATTTAAACATGAGCAAAAGCGTGAAATGGCTCAGCATTCAGCAGTGAAAGGGTTAAAAATGAATTTTTTTTTAGTTTTCATTTCATTGTTTCCTGTTCCCAGGGCAGTACCCGGACCCCCATACACCTTTTATGGCCAATATCTTGCATATATGCCCTCTTGGAGGGGACCTTAATTTTCGAACGTTCGAGCCGCATTGACCTGCATTGTGTTCGAATTGTGTTCGAGTTCGCGGTCAAACTTTTTCAGGTGTTCAAGTTCAAATGCGAACCTAACACGGGGGTGTTCGGCCCATCACTAATTAGGAGATGGATTAAGGGATACCTGACAGCGGTGTGTATGAGTGTATCAAAGAGCTCCACAGCAATAAAACTCACAGGCGGCAGCCTCTGCTAGGGTTGCCATCTTTTCTCGAAGCCAAACCCAGGACACTGTGTGGCAAAATATTCACTCCCAGGTATACGCTCTGTCACACTGACATACACAGGCACTCACACACCTATACATATACACGTCCTTCCCTTTCACGTCCCATTTTAGCCTCATTCAGCTCACAAATCAATCCTTTGCATCCAAAATTTCCTCACACTTACTGTACACATATAGAGTAGAGAACGAGAGAGGAGAGCGAGGAGAGAGAGAGAGAGAGAGAGCAGAAAGAGAGAGAGCGAGGGGAGAACAGAGAGAGGAGAGAGAGGAGAGAGCGAGCAGAGAGAGGGGACAGAGAGAGGAAAGAGAGAGCGAGGAAAGAGAGAGCGAGGAGAGAGAGAAGCGAACTGAGAGAGGAGAGAGTGAGCCAGGGGCGGATCCAGGGAGGGGCAACGGGGCAATTGCCCCCCCCGAGAAAATATTACCGACTAGACATGTGCACAGCACAAAATTTAGTTTTGAACTAATGGATTAGTACTAAAATGCAATTTATTTAGTTGCTAAAAAAATTCGTTTTCAGTTCTTTAGTATGAAAACTAATTTCATTCATCCGAAAACCAGTGGATACAATTATTATTGTAGTGGCTCCTCAGAGTGCTGAGATCGCTGCTTGTTACAGTATCTCTCACTCTCAGCACAATGTGTCAGGCAAAGCTGTTACAGTAACTGACTGCTGCTCATCACAGAGCTCAGAGTTTCAGTAAAACTAGTAAATAATATTTTTATATATAAGAGGTTATAACAATATTATTTCCATGTTTTACTAAAACTGAGCGCTGTTACAGTCAGTTACTGTAACAACTGAGCCTGATACATTGTACTTAGAGATAATATAACAAGCAGCTGATCTCAGCGCTCACAGCCACTGGATTTAAAGGGCTAAAAAAAAGGCTCCTCTCTGTATAATGTGTAGAACATCCTCCTGCATTAATTAATACCCCTCTCTGTATAATGTATAGAACATCCTCCTTAATTAATTAATGTCCCTCTCTGTATAGAACATCCTCCTCAATTTATACCTTTCTCTGTATAATGTATATAACCTCCTCCTGCATTAATACCCCTCTCTGTATAATGTATAGAACATCCTCCTGCATTCATTAATGCCCCTCTCTGTATAGAACATCTTACTCAGTAGGACCTACTGCATTTTGCATGTGGAGGGTGCAGAACTTTGGAATGCAATGCTTATCCAGCACAGGAGAGGGAACTTTTACTTAAACTTTGCATCTCTGTGGGGGAGAGAGACAGGAATATAAAAGCAGGGAGAGGGCAAATATTAACATAAATCGGTCTGAAAGCTCAGAGAAGAGATGTCTGGTGCAAATTTATTTTTATAATAAAATTAAGCACTTTAAATCCAGGGAAAACATTCAAATAAATCACACTGACAGCTCATAATAAAAGAGTAACTGTGAGTTGGATACTAAATGTATCAGACGTAAAAAAAACCTTTATAACAAGCAGCACTGGGAGAGGAGAGGGTCTTTATATAAAATGTGTATTATAGATGAGGAAAGGGGGATAGTTCTCCTGGATAATATAAAATGTATCAGACCTAAGCCCCTATTATGCAGAGTGGGAGGGGAGATAACACACGTTTTATAAAGTCCCTCTCTTCTCCCAGCGCTGCTTGTTATGAAGGGTTTTTTACTATCCAGCCCTCCTCTGTCATTAGCTTTCAGTGTGATTTATTTGAATGTTTTGTTTCTCCAGCTGTTTTTATCATCTTGTCTGCCTCATAGACATGCAAGGGTTAAGTAAAGGTGTCCTCTCCTGTGCTGACTGTCTGTGCTGCAAGTGAGTGTTCTGGAGCTCTACCACTGTCAGATTTTCGGGTAGGGGTCGGGAAGGATTACGCATACAAATCTTTTCTGTAGCTTTACGATGTTGCACTCTTCAATGCTGGGCTCCTTCACTCAATGTAATATCACAAAAAGGACAAACTAAAATGTAGTGCATTTTATTTTAGTTTCTTTCGTTTTTTGTACTGGGCAGTTTCGTTTCTCTTGAGTCATACTAAAACTAAATTATCCCAAAATTCGGACTAAATCGTTTTAGTACTAAAACGAATGCACATGTCTATTACCGACCCAGCCGCTGGCCAGCGCCAGAACAAGCTTCAGTAAACGGGCTCTCTGTGTTGGAGGACTGCAGTCACGTGACGCAGTGCGCCGGTGCAATGCTCCTTTAGTTGTCACGTGAGGGTGGAAGAGCAGGAGGCTCCACACTGCATCCGGAGTGCCGGACCAGTGCGTGTGGCTGTGTGCGCACTCAGAGAAAGTGTGCCTGCCACCAGTCACTGAGAGTGACACAGAAGAGAACCGGGGCATCCAATCCATGCCCCATGACCCGTGCTGTCCATAGCCCAAGCCAGGTACCTGCGTGTGAGTGTGCCAGCCAGCGGCAGCCTTTACAGTACGTTAAATCAGTGGCACCACCCCATGTACCAGTTATATGGGGGTGCTAATGGTGCCACTGCCACAGGGCTGCCCAGTGCCCATTATGTAAATAGCAATCCTGAAGGTGAACACAGTATTCCTGTGTTGCAGCTGTGGCTATCTGCCAGATCAGATAGAAAGTCATATCCGGTGGCTATTTCCCCATCCCTCCACAGGAGGTCAGCTCCTCCACCCTGCAGCTGCATGCAGACAGGCGTGAGGAGCATCAGTGAGTGAGAAGAGAAGTGAGACAAGGCAGCTGCTGGCCCGGTAAGTGATGAAAGTGAAGATGGTAGCAAGTTGTGCAGGGGAGGAAAGGGATAATAGTGTTATTCTGCATCTCCCTTTCTCTGGCTTTTACCTTCTCTCTGCCCCCCTGTCCTCAGCAGTCAGCCCTATCATCTATTTTCCCTGATTTCAACTAGAATGATACATAAAACTTGTCATTTCTCCCTCATACCCATTTCTGCTGAATTCATTGCACACCAAGCTGAGCGCCCCCCCCCCCTATTATTTCTTTATGGTCCTGTCACACAGGGTATCTTATGATTAAGAGGACCTCTCTTCCTGCCCCCCTCTTATTCAAACCCCCATTTAGGTGATGTCACGGAATGGCCCAGCACCCTCAGCCAGGGGCGGTGCACGGACATTGATTTTGGCCATGGACAATTAGGTGCGGTGGCACGCACGGAGTTTTAAAGTACTTTTTATTAGATGTGGTTATGTATGGTGTGATACAGTGTTCCCCGTTGATTGTGATGTGTCCCCTTTGTCTGCCTTGCCCGCCGCCATTTTCCGATTGCCTCGTGGTTGCAATCAGATTATTCGAATCGGAAAATGGCCGATTCAAACCATCCGGTTCGAATCGTAAAATGGCCGATTCGGACCATCCGGTCCGAATCGGCGACTCCCCGAACTGCAATGGCCAATGGGTCCTGGGAGGGCGGGCAGGGATTCCCATTGTATTGTAATTTGTGCCAAGTTGATAAATGCCTGAGCTGTGAATAAAAAAGAGAGATTTAGCAGTGCATCCAGCCTCGTCTGATGTGTTTATTTCCCCGCCGTATTTTATCGTCTGAGTATTCCCCGCAGTCTCAGGGTACGGTGTCCACCCAGATCCGAACCGAACCGAGCGCTCTGTGCCTGCATCGAGCATCAGGACAGAGGCGCAGCGTATGGTGTTCGGTTCTCAGATAGACCGAGATCCGATCCGAAGGGCGCGGCCGTGTACCGCGCTTCGGTATTGCAAGAGACCGCGGTAAGATCCGAATCCTTTGCCGATCCCGCAAGATCCGAAGCTGCATCCAGTTCAGATCCGAAAAGTCCTTCCCCGGAGATACGAAGATTCAACCGCACCTGGATCGGAAACGTTCCCGCATAAGATCCGAAACGTTTCCCACATAAGATCCGAATATTCCTCCGCGGCTGACAGATCCGATCTCCACAGACGTCCCACACCCACAAGGTCAGTGAACCAGCTGCTCGGGACGCTGAGTGCCGTATGGCTCAGTGGTCGGGCTGGTTCTAGGCAGGGGTCCCCTCCACCGCCCGCTAACCCCGTCCCGGGGTCACGCCAGGCCGCACGAGACGCCGAGTGCGCGTCACTCGGTAGTCGGGCCAGCGGTAAGCGACGGGGCCACGCAGATAGAGCACACCCGCAGGCGGAACAACATCCCATTCCGTCATACTGGTGGCAGCGGTGGGATCGCTCTCTGCAGGCCCCTAGGAGACCTACGCCATGGTGGTGTACACCCACTACAACCGGGACACCCTGCGTGGGATGTTGGAGAACCGGGGAGGAACGCCGGGTAATAAGAACCGGAAAACCCTGATCAAGGAGCTGACCAGGATGGATCAGAACAGGGTGACGACGCCCGTCCCCAGCCCTGTCCACGCAGAGGTGGAGGAAGATGCTGGTCTCAGAGAGGTACGGCATCGGATCGCCCTGCTCGGGGATGCCCCAGCGACGGCGGACAGATGCAGAGTGATTCGGGAGGTTTACCGGGAGGTTGAGCAAGAAAAGGACCGCCAGCATGAGCTGAGGTTGGCAGAGCTCCGCGGAGCAGAGCCCGAATATGTCAAACCCGAACCCTACCCCGTGGAACCCTGGGTCGAGGCTTACAGCTCGACTGGAGCTTCACCCTGGGAATCTGCAACCCCCAGTGATTACCCTTTTGAGACTTACAGCTCGCCTGGAGCCTGTATTGGGGACATCACACATCCCAGCGACCCTCGGATGGAGACTCACAGCTCGCCTGGAGCTGCATCTGAGGACGCCACCTTCCCCGTTGAGGAGCGGTGCTCCTGTGCCGGCACCTTCGCTGACATGAAGGTTGTGCTTGCAAGAAGGCTGCAGGAGGGCCTAGAGCGGGACCAGAGGTCCACAGAGGAAATTTGGTACGATGCCCTGGACCATGAGAGGGACTGCCATGGTGTGTACGTTCCCTCCGACGCTGTCATCCACCGGGTGCAGTACGATGTGCGAGCAGCGTTCCTGCAAGGTCGGGCCTCAGAGGAGTGGGAGGCCGAGCTCCGGAGTCTGGTGCAACAGGAGATCGCACTGGACGCCGCGTACCGCGCGCTCTGGTGGCTAACCGCCCCTCCGACAGTGCGCCCTATTGAAGGCAGCTCCACTGCAGGGCCCCGCTACGGAGGCACGGGGCTGCTCTACGAGAGCATGGCCGTCGACCCCGAGTTCGGAGAAGAGACCGAAGAGCGGATGGAGGAGATTCTGGAGCGACGGGAACTGGAGCTCCCGTCCGACGTCAGGGACTCGGTGTTTGAGGAACTGGAGTCCCTAGCAGAGCGAGAGTGGGAGCTCGAGGTGGCTTACCGAAGATTGTTGGACGGCGCTCCGCAGTCGAGCCTGAGTTCCCCGTGCTGGGACGGGTCGGCGGAAGAAGTCGACAGTCCCCAGGTCTGGGACTTATGGGAGGCCGAGGCGGTCCCATGGGTGCCCGTGGGGTTCCAGCGAGGAAGTTACCCCTTCACCCCGCAAGCGGACTGGTGGCCGAGGCCACGGGTCCAGCGGGGGAGCTGGCAACGGGGCAGAGCGCCGCTGGCCTCTGTCCACTCCCCGACGCCAAGAGAGTTGTCCTCCAACCAGCGGAAGAGCTGGCCACGGGGCAGAGTGCCGCTGGCCTCTGCCCACTACCTACGGTCTGCCAGGAGGAGCAGACGGATGGTTCCCCCGGCTGGGCTGTGAGCAGCCACGAATTGCCCCGGGGGGTGAAGAGACCATCCTCCTGCAAGGTGATCCTCACCCAGCAGGAAAGTTATCCCCTTCACCCCGCAAGCGGACAGGGTGGCCGAGGCCACGGGTCCAGCGGGGAGATGGCAACGGGGCAGAGCGCTGCTGGCCTCTGCCCACCCCCAGTCGCAACGAGAGACGTTCCTCAACCGGCAGAAGAGCTGGCCACGGGGCAGAGCGCCGCTGGCCTCTGCCCACTGCCCACAGTCTGCCAGGAGGAGCGGACGGATGGTTCTCCCGGGCGGGGCTGTGAGCAGCCCTGGATGGTCCCGGGGGGTGAAGAAACCATCCTCCTGCAAGGGGATCCTTCCCCGGCAGAAAAGATTACCCCTTTCACCCCGCAAGCGGGCAGGGTGGCCGAGACCACGGGGCCAGGGGAGGAGCTGGCAACGGGGGCGAGTGTCGCCGGGCCCTGCCCACTGCCCACAGGCTGCCAGGTGGAGCAGTCAGATGGTTCCCCCGGGCTGGGTTGTGCGCAGCCACTGACGACCCCGGGGGGGGAAGAAAC
The DNA here is from genome assembly GCA_009667805.1 of Leptobrachium leishanense. NCBI lineage: Eukaryota > Metazoa > Chordata > Amphibia > Anura > Megophryidae > Leptobrachium > Leptobrachium leishanense. The sequence continues at coordinate 27,456,169 of CM019075.1, read as the reverse complement.
CATCCTCCCGCAAGGAGATCCCCACCCAGCGGAAGAGCTGACAACAGGGCAGAGCGCCGCTGGCCTCTGCCCGTTCCCCCCAACTTGCCCCGAGGGGCAGAGCGAGGATGACCCAGGGCGACTGCCGTTGCAGCCATTTATTCCCCTCCTCGGCTGCCAGGAAGAGCAGCCAGGTTTGGCCTCATTTGTCCCCTCGGTTGCCGTTTCCGTACCTACCTCTCTAGCGGAAGAGCTGGCAACGGGGCAGAGCGCCGCTGGCCTCTGCCCATCTTTGCAACCCTTGGGCTCGGAGGCCTCACGCAGCCACGGCTCTTTCCAACGGCTGACCTGGGCACCCGGGGCGCGTGCAGGTAGCACCCGTTGTTCCCGGGTGAGCGATAACTCTGGAAGGGACACAGGAGGTACTCCTCCTCGGACACATGTCCTTTCGCCAAGCCGGGATAACCCTAAGGACGTGGGGCCCCGACCCAGTTGGCACGGCCGCAAGGCCAAATGGAGAAGCCTGGTGGCCCGGCCTCCTCAGACAGACTACGGGCCTGGGAGCACCGACTTCCCCGGTATGACCCGGTGGGGTCAGACCAGGTGCGTCGAACTGGGGGAGGGGGAGGAGTGTCACGGAATGGCCCAGCACCCTCAGCCAGGGGCGGTGCACGGACATTGATTTTGGCCATGGACAATTAGGTGCGGTGGCACGCACGGAGTTTTAAAGTACTTTTTATTAGATGTGGTTATGTGTGGTGTGATACAGTGTTCCCCGTTGATTGTGCAATGTGTTCCCCTTTGTCTGCCTTGCCCGCCGCCATTTTCCGATTGCCTCGTGGTTGCAATCAGATTATTCGAATCGGAAAATGGCCGATTCGAACCATCCGGTTCGAATCGTAAAATGGCCGATTCGGACCATCCGGTCCGAATCGGCGACTCCCCGAACTGCAATGGCCAATGGGTCCTGGGAGGGCGGGCAGGGATTCCCATTGTATTGTAATTTGTGCCAAGTTGATAAATGCCTGAGCTGTGAATAAAAAAGAGAGATTTAGCAGTGCATCCAGCCTCGTCTGATGTGTTTATTTCCCCGCCGTATTTTATCGTCTGAGTATTCCCCGCAGTCTCAGGGTACGGTGTCCACCCAGATCCGAACCGAACGAGCGCTCTGTGCCTGCTTCGAGCATCAGGACAGAGGCGCAGCGTATGGTGTTCGGTTCCCAGATAGACCGAGATCCGATCCGAAGGGCGCGGCCGTGTACCGCGCTTCGGTATTGCAAGAGACCGCGGTAAGATCCGAATCCTTTGCCGATCCCGCAAGATCCGAAGCTGCATCCAGTTCAGATCCGAAAAGTCCTTCCCCGGAGATACGAAGATTCAACCGCACCTGGATCGGAAACGTTTCCCGCATAAGATCCGAAACGTTTCCCACATAAGATCCGAATATTCCTCCGCGGCTGACAGATCCGATCTCCACAGACGTCCCACACCCACAAGGTCAGTGAACCAGCTGCTCGGGACGCTGAGTGCCGTATGGCTCAGTGGTCGGGCTGGTTCTAGGCAGGGGTCCCCTCCACCGCCCGCTAACCCCGTCCCGGGGTCACGCCAGGCCGCACGAGACGCCGAGTGCGCGTCACTCGGTAGTCGGGCCAGCGGTAAGCGACGGGGCCACGCAGATAGAGCACACCCGCAGGCGGAACAACATCCCATTCCGTCATAGGTGATCTCTTACCCAACATACTGAAGGTGTGTCAGCTGGCAGGGGGCCCTACAGCATCCCCAGGCAACACCCCCCCTCCCACAGGATGTTCGGCCATGTGGCTGGCTGGGCATTGTGTGAGCAGCTGGGGAGGAAACGCTCCTCATCAGATGACCCCTGGCATGATTCATAGCTACACATGGTTACCTGGGGATAGAGCATGGGGACCTGAGGGGTATAGGAGCCCAGTGGCATGGTAATTAGAAAGCCATCCGAGAGCATCATAAAACCTCCCTATGTGTGATGCAGTGAGGAGCCTGTCAACCAAGCAGCATGACAATATGTATATATGTGATGCAGTGAGGAGCCTGTCACCCAGCAGCATGACAATATATATATCGGTGTGATGCAGCGTGCTGCCTGTCACCCAGTTACATGCAATATATGTGTATGTGTATGTTTGTATTTTGTATATGTGTATGCAATGTGTACCTGGCTGTCACCCAACATTAGCAGTCAGTCTGCGTCTGGGACAGAGCAACACTGCAGAGACATCATTTTGATAATTGGTGAGTGACTAAATTGTATTGGGGGAATGTGAGGGGCCTGTCAGGTGTGTAAAAAATAATGAGGTGCCTTCTGTAATGATAAATGTCTCGCAAGCTTAGGACTGTATGATACGTTAAATAAAATATTGTCAGTTCTGTAAGCAACACCTTATTTTCTGTCAGTGCCCCTCCCGAGACTAGGCTCTGGATCCGCCCCTGGAGTGAGCAGAGAGAAAGGAGAGTGAGAGCAGAGAGCGAGGAGAGAGAAAGGAGAGAGCAAGCCGAGAAAGGAGAGAGTGAGCAGAAAGGGTGACCTGCAACCTGACAAAATATCAAATAAAGGCCCTAATTAATGATTCCAGGGAAAACTACATCAGAGAATGGAGACATGATATAGCAAACTCCCAGAAACTCACCATTTACTAATCCTTACAGAGGGAATACAAACTGGCCCCATACCTGGAGGTACTACAAGACCCCAAGGACAGACAGATCCTGAGCCGGTACAGACTGAGCGCCCACAGCCTGGAGATCGAATCAGGGCGGCATAGACAGACCTACAAGCACAGGGAGTAGACTGTTCCCAGCATTGTGACCAGGGGGCCCTGGAAGATGAGGTCCACTTCCTCCTACAGTGCCCCAAGTACTCAGCACTGAGGGAAACTCACTTCCAGAGACTCTCCGCTCTCATCCCAGACTTCACCTCTATAGAAGAGACGAGGAAACTCCACATCATACTGGGAGAAGAGGAGCCGGCGGTGAAAATATCTGCCCAATACGTCACAGAATGTCACAGACTGAGAGGAACATGAGAGATCCTGGACTTATAAATCCCCAACACGGACTCGCCCCCATCCCCCTTCACATTATCCTTTACCCCTGATAATGTCCATGGACTTGCCCATCCCCACCATATATGTCCCACCACCCCCGCCCTCCATCCCATATAACCTCCCCATATGTCCAATACCCCAAGCTCACTGCCATGGTGTCACTTTTGACTCTGACCTAACGTTCTCTTCCCACATCCAGACAGTGACCAAATCCTGTTATTTTCAACTCATAAACATTGCCCGTGTCCGCCCCTTTCTGACACAAGATACCACAAAAGTGCTGGTTCATGCTCTTGTCATTTCACGACTTGACTACAGCAACTTGCTTCTTATTGGTCTCTCCAACTCCCGTATTGCCCCTTTACAATCTGTAACGAATGCAGGGCCAGGCTTATTTCTCTCACTAAACGCACCTCGCGTACCTCCCCCCTCTGCCGGTCCCTCCATTGGCTTCCTGTACGTTTCAGGATACAGTTTAAAATAGGGTTGCACCGATACCGATACTAGTATCGGTATCGGGGCCGATACTGGGTACTGCAGGAGTACTTGGTACTCGTGCAGTACCCCCCAATATTTTTCCCAATACCGAAAGCCGGCATTGAGCCGGCTTGCCGGCATCCGAAGGGCTGCGGCGGCTGTCCGAATGCTCTTTCGGCATTCGGACAGCCGCCCCTGGATCTGCTCACACAATACTTACCTTCCTGGGCGCCGCCGGGAATGTCTCCGCGCGTGCGCTCGTTGGAAGGACCCCAGCCGTGATCACATGGTCCCACGTGGTCGCGGCTGGGGTCCTTCCAACGAGCGCACGCGCGGAGACATTCCCGGCGTCGCTCAGGAAGGTAAGTATCATCGCGGGGGGGCTCCATGAGCTGGGGGGGCATACCCATGGGCTGGGGGCAATACCCATGTGTGAGCTGGGGGGGCATATCCATAAGCTGGGTTGCAATATCCATGTGTGAGCTGGGGGCATATCCATGTGTGAGCTGGGGCAAATCTATGTGTGAGCTGGGGCAAATCCATGAGCTGGGGGGGCATATCCATGTGTGAGCTGGGGCATATCCATGAGCTGGGGCATATCCATGAGTGAGCTGGGGCAAATCCATGTGTGAGCTGGGGCAAATCCATGTGTGAGCTGGGGCATATCCATGAGCTGGGGCAAATCCATGAGTGAGCTGGGGCAAATCCATGTGTGAGCTGGGGCAAATCCATGTGTGAGCTGGGGCATATCCATGAGCTGGGGCATATCCATGTGTGAGCTGGGGCAAATCCATGAGCTGGGGCAAATCCATGTGTGAGCTGGGGCATATCCTTGTGTGAGCTGGGGCATATCCTTGTGTGAGCAGGGGCATATCCATGTGTGAGCTGGGGCATATCCATGTGTGAGCTGGGGGCATGTCCATGAGCTGAGGGATATATACATGTGAGCTGGGGGTATTTTTATATGGTCTGTTCTTATTGGAAAGCGTCACATGACATTAAAGAAAAGTATCGGTACTCGTACTCGGTCTTAAAAAAGTGGTATCGGTGCATCCCTAGTTTAAAATACTGATGCTCACATTCAAATAACTCAATAACTCAACCCCTCCCTACATGTCTTCATTACTCCGCAAGCACGTCCCATCTAGACAACTCCGTTCAGCAGGTGATCTCCACCTGTCATCGGTCTACACACGCACGGCCAACTCTCGCCTCCAAGACTTCTCATGGGCAGCACCAGTCCTGTGGAATGACTTGCCTCGCCTAATCAAACTCACTCCTGACCTTCAAGAAATCCCTCAAAACCCATCTCTTCAGATTAGCACCACATCACTGATGCAACTCATCCCTCTGCTCACCTACTCACACTTGATTGAAGCCGCTTCTATGGCCCCACCATTCCCGGACCACTGACACTAGTGATCCTGTTATCTAGTAGGGATGTGCGTTTCGGGTTTCGGAATTTCGGAATTTTCACGAAATTTCCCGATTCGTGTTTTCGGATGCGGCCGAATTTCCGAAAAATTTTAGATCCAAAAAGTTCAGATCCGAAATGTTTTCCGAGCCGAAACGAAATATTTTCGGATTTTTCGAATGGGCTTGAAATGTGTCAAACGAGGAGAACAGATGTTCCGAAAAACGAAAATTTTCCGAAAAACGAAAATTTTCCGAAAAACGAAAATTTTCTGAAAACGAAAATTTTGTAAAAACGAAAATTTTCTGAAAACGAAAATTTTGTAAAAGCGAAAATTTTCTGAAAAACGAAAATTTTTCAAAAAAACTAAAAGTCGATACAAAAAACGGGCAAAATGACACGAAAAATACGAAAAACGGTCAATGTCCCGAAAAATGTGCAATTCCGAAAAACGAAAATTTCCGAAATTACGAAAAGTCGATACAAAAACCGAGCACAGTGACACGAAAATACGAAAAATGGTTGAAATTCCGAAAAAAAAATGTACCCGAAAAACGGGCCGAACCGAATCGAATCGAAACCGAAATCGGTCGAAACGGGCCGAATCGAAAAGTTTAAAAATCCGAAAAATCAAACCGAATCGAACCGAAACAAAAATCGGTGCACAAGCCTATTATCTAGTGAAATTTGGTCCTGCCAATAAAGCTTATTTGAATTTCAGAGACAGAGAAAGAAATAGAGACAGAGAGACATAGAGAGACAAAGACAGACAGAAAGAGAGAGACAGAGAGACAGAGAAAGAAATAGAGAGAGACAGAGAGACAAAGACAGACAGACAGAAAGAGAGAGAGACAGAGAAAGTTAGAGACAAAGATAGAGACAGAGACAGAAAAAGAGAGACAGCGAAAGAGAGGGACAGAGAGACAGACAGAGAAAGAGAGAGAAAGAAAGAGTCAAGGATACCAACAGAGCGAGAGAGAGAGAGACGAAGAGAAAGATACAGAGACACAGAAAGACACAAGAGAGAGAGAGAGAGAGAGAAAGAGATGAAGAGAAAGACAATGATAGGAGACTAAGAGAAAGCTAAGCAAAGAGGTGAAGATAAAGAGTGAGAGACAAAGAAAAATAAGAGCCGGAGAGACAGAGAGAGATGAAGATAAAGATCAAGAGATGGAAAAATATGAAGCGAAAGATGACAAGAAATATGATGAAAAAGACAGACACAAAGGAGAAGAAAGAGGGATAAAGAGAAAGATGTAGAGAAAGATAGATGAAAAGAACGATAGCGAGAGAAGGAAGAGCTAGAGAGATGCCTCGTCCTATATTTAATGACTTGACGCAATCAAAGTGTCGCCTTTTCTTCTTTACAACACAAGAAATATATCCGTCTAATTATTAAATCCCAGTCGGGTAAATGGTTTACACACAGTAACAGCGGAACACAATTCCCACAATCCCCACTTCTTTGGTTCCATTTTTTAATACGCTTTTGTTTTGGTCACTCCCGGCTTTAAAAATTAACTCTCGCTTTCACTTATTTCTATGGAGCTCGTTTCATCCTGTCTCGGCTTCCAGCTTCTACTCTTGAGCTGGTCCTTCAACTACTTTGACACGATTACAGTTGCGCATGGAGTCTCCTCAACACGTGGAGGGTATCTGAGAGCCTGTATATGGACCTGTAACGGCTGGGAAGTCCTCAGACATTGCTGGTGATGTATATTGCCATTAAAATATAACTTTTAATAATTGTTTTAATCAAGAAAGAAGAAAGAAAAGGCCTTTAAACAATAGATAGTAATGCTAAGGCGCACACTCTACATACGAGAATAAACCCTCCTTTTCAAGATAGCACAATAGGGGTTATTCACAGAGCACCGAAATATCGCCGTCATTTCAGTGCTCTGTCGTTTCCCACATTTAAATCAAATTTCCCCACCCTGCAGTGAATTCACTATTCATCGCCGGGTCCAGAAGTGCAGGGAATTGGCTGCCAAATGCCCCCGCCAACCCCCTGGCCATCGCCACAAACCCGTCGCACGTGCTGACCAGTCAAAAAAAAAATATTCCAAGAAGATCTTAAAAAGAAATCTATAAATAAAGAGACATTTTGCTGCAGATTAAAATAATAAACAGTTTATTAGATATTGGATAAAAATATTTTTAGCATTGAAACCTTTGGGATTCGCCTGAATAAACCTGCCGAATGAAAACCCCGAACATCAGGGCATTTCACTGATATTTCTCTGCTGTTCGGTGTCTGTGAACAGATTAACCATTGCTTCTCTATGGGGGATTTCACTGCCGTCGAACAGGCACCATACTTGCTGGCAAATTGCCAGAATTTGGCGAACTGTCTGCTCTCTGAATAGCCGAATGGCCCCGAAATGTCACCGTATGGGGAAATTCCCTGTATGAGTCTAAGCACATACTGTATGGGTAGGTTGTGGCCTGTTTATACTTTCCACCTGTATACAGTCTCTTCCTAAGGATCCATAACATCCAGAAAACGGCGAGACGTCTACTTTGGACCAAGGGGGAGTGAAATCGCATATGGAGGTGGTGAGAACCAGGAGTGTCTAAGCGCATATTGGTTATGCTGGTTATGCTGGTAAAGTTTGAAGCCAACTGTACAATGGTTATTGAATGAGTGAGTGATTTTCCTAGGCTTCGAGATTTGGGGCTCATTGTATTGGATGTACTGCACCATGTGTGTTCCCTTTCTTTTTCCTAGGACATACTACTATCAGAAGAACCTGAGGAGGTCCTTTATTACGTCTGGATTTGTATGAGCAAAGACGCGATTATATACAAAAATTTAATATACAAATAACAAAACTAAGTACCGTATTTTTCGCTCCATAAGACGCACTTTTCTCCCCCCAAAAAGTGGGGGGAAAAGTGGGTGCGTCTTATGGAGCGAATGCCCCATGATATGCCTCAGCTCACCTGTCGCCGCCACGTTAGGCTCCCTCTGAGCGTGCGCCCGGCGACAAGGAGCTTGGGCACTCGCCTGGGGGAGCCACGTGACCGCGATCTCGGGAGATCGTGGTCACGTGGCTCCCCCAGGCGAGTGCCCAAGCTTCCTGCCGCCGGACGCACGCTCAGAGGGAGCCTAACACGGCGGCGACAGGTGAGCTGAGGCATATCCATGAGCTGCTGGGGCATATCTATGAGCGAGCTGGGGCATATCCATGAGTGAGCTGGGGCATATCCATGAGTGAGCTGGGGCATATCCATGAGCTGCTGGGGCATATCCATGTGTGAGCTGGGGCAAATCCATGAGCAAGCTGGGGCAAATCCATGAGTGAGCTGGGGCATATCCATGAGTGAGCTGGGGCAAATCCATGAGTGATCTGGGGCATATCCATGTGCTGGGGCATATCCATGTGTTGGGGCATTATCCATGTGCTGGGGCAATATCCATGAGCTGGGGCATTATCCATGTGCTGGGGCATATCCATAAATTGGGGGCATATCCATAAATTGGGGGCAAATCCATGTGCTGGGGCATATCCATGAGCTGGGGCATATCCATGAGCTGGGGCATATCCATGAGCTGGGGGGCATATCCATAAGTTGGGGGGCAAATCCATGTGCTGGGGCAAATCCATGTGCTGGGGCATATCCATGAGCTGGGGCATATCCATGAGCTGGGGGCATATCCATAAGTTAGGGGGCAAATCCATGTGCTGGGGCAAATCCATGTGCTGGGGCATATCCATGAGCTGGGGCATATCCATAAACTGGGGGGCATATCCATAAACTGGGGGGCATATCCATGAGCTGGGGGACAGTATCCATGAGCCGGGGGACAGTATCCATGAGCTGGGGGCATATCCATGAGCTGGGGGACAGTATCCATGAGCTGGGGGACAGTATCCATGAGCTGGGGCACAGTATAAATGAGCTGGGGCACAGTATCCATGAGCTGGGGGCATATCCATGAGCTGGGGGACAGTATCCATGAGCTGGGGGACAGTATCCATGAGCGGGGGCAGTATCCATGAGCTGGGGCAGTATATCCATGAGAGGAGCTGGGGCAATATCCATTATTACACTATTTGATTTTAGAATATTTATTTTCCTGTTTTCCTCCTCTAAAAACTAGGTGCGTCTTATGGTCAGGTGCGTCTTATGGAGCGAAAAATACAGTAAATATAATTGAATAATGAAATATATTTATAACCAGCGGGTATCTGCCGTCGCCCCAGAGAAAACACAATGCCAAAATTGTACATCTTCAAAAAAATATAAGAACACTTAACTCTGCATAAGAAACAGAAGAAACAGATAAACCCTAATGGGCAATAAAGCAAACTTGTAATACTGGCTCTGAATCTATACGATTTCTGCTTCTTCCCTTCAAAACACTCGCTCAACGAAAGTCTCTAGCAGAGCCACAGTGTAGGCTAGACATGTGCACAACGAAACATTTGTTTCGTTTCGGTGTAACGTTGGGAGCTTCCAGCCCTACCTGTGTGCTTGAGGGCAGCATGTCTGATGCTGCTCGCTGACCAATGCCCGGTTTAAATGGAGACAGGCAGGGAGGTGGTTGCGTGAGGCGTGGCTTGAGTGGGGGGCGTGGCCTGGTGAAGGTCTTTAAAAACCCTCAGTGTATTCTCAGCAGTTGCCAGATCGTGGTTATCCATACCTGAGCTCCTTGTACCTGACTGCTATATTGAATTAACCCGTTATTGACCTCTGCTTGTTTCTGACTATTCTGCCTTCTGTTGCCCTAGACCATTTTCTTGTACTACGCCACTGCTCTGATATCGACCCGGCTATTCCATTTGACCATTCTGAACTCTGTATTCCTTATTCTGGCTCGGCTGACTACTCCCTGTGTTGTTAACCCTTTCTGTCTAGCTAGTTTACCTTGCCAATTCTAAGGACCAGACAGTTAGAGATCTTTCACGGCTACTCTGTTGGTAGCTTCTGGGCTCTGTGGAGTGTGGGGTGTTAAGTACTGCGTGGTGGGATCTGGGAACCGTGACATTACGATCTGGCCACTATGGATCCCGCAGACTTAACACAGCACTTGGCTAACTTTGTATCCAGACAGGATGAGCAGGATCATAGGATGGATCAGTTTGCTATTGCCTTACAAACTATCCTGACTCGTACGGCTCACCTGGAACCAGCTGGGGTTGCACCCCCGCTTGATATACCTGTGTCCCCTGTCGTTCAGACATCCCAGGTACACATGACCGCTCCTATGAGGTTTGACGGTACTCCCTCAGAGTGCCGTTGATTTTTGGTCCATGTGGATATTCATTTTAAATTAAATCCACAGATGTTTTTCTCTGACATTGCCAAAGTGGGGTTCATTATTAATCATCTGTCTGGCAGAGCATTGACATGGGCGACTCCGTTATGGGAGGCAGAGAAGCCTATCATACGGGATTATAAAGAATTCATAGCCGAGTTACAACGTACATTTAATCCTACCAGAAAGGCCACGGTAGCTGGCAAATCCTTGTTCCGCATACGTCAAGGGAACAGGACTGTTTCTGATTATGCCATAGAATTTAAAACCTTGATCTCTGATGTGAACTGGACAAATGAGACACTGTTTCTGGCTTTTATGGAGGGGTTATCAGAGTCATTGATGCATGAATTGGCTCCACGTAAACTACCTGAGGTATTGTGTGAACTCATTGATTATTGTATAGATCTGGATAATCAGATAAGGGACAGAAGGACTCCAAGAGAGAAGCCAAAGAGACCGTTACCTTGGTTGGCCCCTGTCTTTCAGGCACCACCAAGAGAGTTATCTCCTCCCTCTGAGCCTATGCAACTAGGCCGTACTAGGCTTACAGAGGAAGAGAGAACAAGGCGTTTTCATGAGGGATTGTGCCTGTATTGTGGTTTGGGGGGACATGTACGATTTCAATGTCCTACTCATCCTAAGATGCATGATAAGCCGGAAAACTACCGCACCTAAGGCAGCTGAGGAGACAGGCCTTGGGTGTGACGTGCATGTCTCCTGTCAAAGACACTAAACTTATGTTACCAGTATCCTTGGCTTGGGAGACCAAGACCACACATACTACCGCTTTTTTGGATTCTGGGGCTGCTGGCAACTTTATCGATGTTAACTACGCTTCTTCCATTTCTCTACCTCTGGTTGTCAGAGAGACACCCTTAGCCGTCGAAGCCATAGACGGCAGACCGTTATCCTGCCCTAGGATTACTCACGATACGGTTACAGTGGTTCTTACCACTGGTCTCTTGCATAAAGAATAAATCATATTTCAAGTTATCCATTCACCTTCCAATCCTGTTGTACTTGGTTTCCCTTGGTTGGTGGAACATAATCCTGTTATTGATTGGGCTAAGGGAGAGATACTGTGTTGGAGTCCTGCTTGTTTTGGGACTTGTTTAATACCCATTCAGCATGTCGGTGCCCTGAACACACCCACAGCTACTCCATTGTCTACAGAGGTTCCTGACCAATACGCCGACCTCAGGGCTGTATTTGATAAAAGAGAGGCAGAGAAACTGCCTCCACATAGACCATATGATTGTGCCATAGATATTCATCCTGGTACCATGCCTCCTCGAGGCAAAGTATATCCTCTTTCCATAAAGGAGAACCAAATTATGGAAGAGTACATAAAGGAGAATTTGGAGAGAGGTTTTATCCGACGTTCCTCTTCTCCAGCAGGGGCTGTGTTCTTTTTTGTGTCTAAAAAAGAGGGAGATTTACGCCCGTGTATCGATTATAGGGGGCTTAACAAGATCACCATTAAGAACGTGTACCCTATCCCTCTCATATCAGAACTGTTCGACAGGTTAAGGGGGTCAGCAGTAGTATACACAAAACTTGATTTAAGAGGAGCTTACAACCTGATACGTATAAAAGAGGGGCATGAGTGGAAAACAGCATTTAACACCAGGAGTGGGCATTATGAATACTTGGTCATGCCTTTCGGTCTTTGTAATGCTCCAGCGGTATTCCAGGATTTTATTAATGATGTGCTCAGAGATTTCTTACAAACCTTTGTTATAGTATACCTAGACGATATATTGATTTACTCTCCCGATCTGAAAACCCACCATGCACATGTCAGACAGGTATTAGCAAAATTACTGGACAATGGTCTTTATTGCAAACTAGAGAAGTGTTTATTCGACATTACTACTGTGAAATTCCTTGGGTATATTATCACTCCGGAAGATTTTGAGATGGATCCTTCTAAACTCACGGCCATCTCAGAATGGCCTCTCCCTCAAGGTCTCAAGGCCATACAGAGGTTTCTGGGGTTTTCCAACTATTATAGGAGATTTATCAAGAATTATTCCGCTGTAGCCTCCCCTATCATTAATATGACATGTAAAGGTCTGAAGAACCAGATCTGGTCTTCTCAATCCAAACAAGCATTCAAAGCCCTCAAACAAGCTTTCATTTCCGCTCCCGTGTTACATCATCCTGATCCCAGGATTCCGTTTGTTCTTGAGGTTGATGCTTCTGAGATAGGCATTGGGGCTGTCCTGTCTCAAAGAGAGTCTCCAGGAAAACCTCTACATCCTTGTGGGTTCTTTTCAAGAAAATTATCACCAGCAGAACGCAATTATGATATCGGTAACAGAGAATTGCTTGCTATTGTGTCTGCCCTATCAGAGTGGAGACATTTGTTGGAAGGTACTCTTGACTCTTTATTGATAATTACTGATCATAAGAACCTTACGTACATCGGGGATGCTAAACGTTTGAACGCGAGACAGGCCAGGTGGTCATTGCTACTGTCTCGGTTTAATTTTGTATTGACTTACAGACCCGGTGACCGCAATGTAAAGGCTGATGCCTTATCTCGTCAATATGACCCGTATGAATCTAATACACAAGACCACAATCCTATAGTTCCTCCTGAACGTATTGTGGCTTCAGCAGTCTTGTCTGTCTCCTCGCCTTTCCTGGAACGCCTCCAGGCAGTTCAAGTAGGGGCTCCACCTGACAAGCCTACAGATATGTTGTTTGTACCTGAAAAGGAAAGACAAGAATTACTCATAATGTTTCATGATTCTAAACCAGCAGGTCATCCTGGTATTACTAAGACTCTTACCAGTATCTCCAGACAGTTCTGGTGGCCCACCATGCGACAGGACGTACGTCTGTTTGTTTTGGCTTGTGTGACGGGTTCACTCGGGGCAGGCAATGTGAGGGCCGGTACCTGAGTAGACGGCTGGAAGTAGCCACCTTCCCAGTTCAGGGTTAACTGAATGATTGCTCATTTACCACAGCTGCCCCACCCTTCCCTATAAGAAGTCTCAGTTCCTTCCAGTTCATTGAGGGGTTTGGAGACAGAAGGAGGAAGGAGTTGGAGACTGTGGTGGAAAAAGTAAGGAATCTGTTATATTGGAAAGTGTGTTTTGTTTTACTGGGGGAACCCGTTTAGTGGGCCCAGAAGTAGACAGGTTCGTCTATTGTCAGTTAGCCTCCCAAAAGGGAGTAGGATTTCCTTTTTTTTGTTGTTTATTTTCTCTGTTTGTGGAAAACCCCTTTGCTGCTGCAAATAAAAAAACGCTTAGAAAACCCACGTTGCTGTGTCCACAGTACCTGCTTCTCCACACTTGTCAAGTCTGTGCCAGAAGAAAAACCAGTAAATCCTTGCCTGTCGGTCTATTGCAGCCTTTACCTATGCCTAAGAGGCCTTGGTCTCATCTATCTATGGATTTTATTGTGGACTTGCCGAAGTCCAAGGGTCATACTGTGGTTCTGACAGTTGTAGACCGCTTCTCCAAAATGGCTCATTTTGTCCCTCTACCTAAGCTTCCTACAGCCAAAGAACTGGCGGTTGTATTTGCTAGAGAGATTGTACGAATACATGGGGTTCCGTCTGAAATAGTCTCTGACAGAGGAGCCCAGTTCGTCTCTCGTTTCTGGAGGGTTTTCTGTGCAGAGATGGGGGTGCGATTGGCCTTCTCTTCAGCATATCATCCACAAACCAATGGGGCAGCAGAGAGGGCAAATCAGGGTCTCGAGCAGTACATACGTTGCTTTACCACACAACAACAAGACAATTGGTCGGAGTTGTTGCCCTGGGCTGAGTATGCACGTAATAATGCCGTTAACAAGACCACTGGCCACTCTCCTTTTTCTGCCATCTATGGTTTTTTCCCTCCGGCTCTACCGCTTCAGTTTACTGAACAGGCCATCCCGGCTCTCGATGACCATCTCACTCAACTGCAAGAGATTTGGAGACAGATTCGAGAAAATATGGAGAGCAATGTTGCTGTCCAGAAACGCAAGGCTGACAGCCATAGGTTACAAACTCCCTCCTATAACGTGGGGGATAGAGTTTGGTTGTCCACTAGGAACGTGAAGTTGCGGGTGCCTTCTATGAAAATGGCACCTCGGTTTATAGGTCCATATAAGATCATTCGCCGCATTAAACCTGTGGCTTATGCTCTTGCCCTTCCTAAACATCTTCGCATGCACAACGTCTTCCACACCTCCCTACTGAAGCCATTGTTGTGTAAACAGGTACACGCGGGTCGTTCCTCCTCCTCCACCTATTCAGGTTGATGGTGAATCTGAGTATGAGGTGGAAGGGTTTTGGATTCTAGGCTGTGCAGGGGCGCTCTGCAGTACTTGGTCGATTGGTGAATTATGGCCCAGAAGACCGGTCCTGGATTCCAGCTTCCGACATGTCTGCCTCTAGGTTGGTCAGGGCGTTCCATGCCTCACACCCCGATCGCCCTGGTGGTCGTCCTGCCGCTCGTCCTGTTGGTCGTCCGGTGGCCTCCCGTGGAGAGGGGGTACTGTAACGTTGGGATCTTCCAGCCCTACCTGTGTGCTTGAGGGCAGCATGTCTGATGCTGCTCGCTGACCAATGCCCGGTTTAAATGGAGACAGGCAGGGAGGTGGTTGCATGAGGTGCGGCTTGAGTGGGGGCGTGGCCTGGTGAAGGTCTTTAAAAACCCTCAGTGTATTCTCAGCAGTTGCCAGATCGTGGTTATCCATACCTGAGCTCCTTGTACCTGACTGCTATATTGAATTAACCCGTTATTGACCTCTGCTTGTTTCTGACTATTCTGCCTTCTGTTGCCCTAGACCATTTTCTTGTACTACGCCACTGCTCTGATATCGACCCAACTATTCCATTTGACTATTCTGAACTCTGTATTCCTGATTCTGGCTCGGCTGACTACTCTCCGTGTTGTTAACCCTTTCTGTCTAGCTAGTTTACCTGGCCAATTCTAAGGACCAGACAGTTAGAGATCTTTCACGGCTACTCTGTTGGTAGCTTCTGGGCTCTGTGGAGTGTGGGGTGTTAAGTACTGCGTGGTGGGATCTGGGAACCGTGACATTCGGAATGATTCGTTCGTTTTTTCTAGTTAATTTCGGTGCGTTCGTTATGTTACTATGATTCGTAATTTGGATCAATTTGTTATTTAGGGAGATTAGTAATTTGTATTTTTGTATCAATTCGTTATTTCGTTTTTATTTGTTATTTCTGACTGTGAAAGGGATGAATTAATTACTTAGATTAGGGTTAAAAAAAAAAGGATATGTAATCCCCCTGTCCTTGGTGCTGAAATATGTTTCAGCACCAAGAACAGCAGCTCTGCAGGGCTCCAGATCAAAAATCCCCCTGTCCTTTTTCCTCCAGTCTCTCCCTGCTCCTGGCGGGCGGAGGAGGTGGACGGAGCCACGGTCCTTGCCGCGGGATAATAGGTGAGTATCTGGATTTTTTGGGGGGTTTTGGATGGTGCTAACGGATTCTGCACTAGCGGAATCCGTTAGCACCAAGTCCAGGCTGTGGTTAACATTTTAGAAAAGCCCACGATACCAACCGCTAAAGGGTATCTTAACTCGGTAGCGTTTGGATTGTAATATGCAGTGGCTACCTAGGCTAACGTTAATGCTCACTCAGGTGAGCACTAACGTTAGCACCCAGAATGTAATGTAGCCCCTTGAGTCCAGTAGGATACGGACCATTTCGGGAGAGACCAGGTGGGACCCCCTCAAACCACAAGAGGTCCAAGGCGACTATACTGAGCCACCTGGGCAGGAGGCTCTGCAGCACCTGATTTGGATCAACCTGATTTGGTTAAACCATCATTTGTGGGAGGAGCCCCAAAAGAGGCTCAGAGTTTTACCACTAGAGTCTTGGAGACTCCACTCTTGTGAGTTTTATTCCTAAAGTTTTCGTGTGCTATATTATCTTCTGGTGCAGGATATATTGCGCGATAGTCCTTTTTTCTTCTTTTAACAGGAACTGGTGACTTTTCGAGGCTGTATCTATGAAGCAGAATACCACGACTCTACCATAATAGTCACAGAATACTTTGCTGTATTTGTTAATATCGTATATGGTATTTGTGACTGACACCTATTATCCTTATCTGTTTATAACCTATGCGCTTCCATATGCCTTTGGCATTTAGTTTTTCTATACGTTTGGGAGTGGAGGATACACTTGTTTGGTGAGCAGCCGTGTATATTCCATCATAAGGAACAGCATTTTAGCACCTTCACACTTTCACCCTTTATAGGGCTTTTCTTGCTGTTACTTCTCCTGTAGTTATACTAGACATGTACATTTGTTTTAGTACTAAAACGATTTAGTCAGAATTTTGGGATAATTTAGTTTTCGTTTGACTAAAGAGATACGAAACTGCTTAGTACAAAAAACGAAAGAAACTAAAATAAAATGCAGTACATTTTAGTTTCAGTCCTTTTTGTGATATTACATTGATCAGTGAAGGAGACCAGCAATGAAGAGCGCAACAACGCAAAGCTACAGAAAAGGTTTGCTTCCCGACCCCTACCCAAAACTCTGACAGTGATAGAGCTCCAGAATACTAACTTGCAGCACAGACAGCCACCACAGGAGAGGAAACCTTTACTTAACCCTTGCATGTCTATGAGGCAGACAAGATGATAAAAGCAGCTGGAGAAGGAAAACATTCAAATAAATCACACTGAAAGCTAATGATAGAGGACTGGATGGTAAAAACCCCTTTATAACAAGCAGTGCTGGGAGAAGAGAGGGACTTTATAAAACGTGTATCTCCCCTCTCGCTCTGCATAATATGGGCTTAGGTCTGATACAATTTTATATTATCCAGGAGCACTATCCCTCTTTCCTCATCTATAATACACGTTTTATATAAAGTCCCTCTCCTCTCCCAGTTCTGCTTGTTATAAAGGTTTTTTTTACATCTGATACATTTAGTATCCAGCTCTCACAGTTACTCTGTCATTATGAGCCTTCAGTGTGATTTATTTGAATGTTTTCCCTGGATTTAAAGTGCTGTATTTTATTATAAAAATAAATTTGCACCAGTCATCTCTTCTGAGCTTTCAGACCGATTTACGTCAATATTACCCTCTCCCCTGGTTTTATATTCCTGTGTCTCCCCCACAGAGATACAAAGTTTAAGTAAAAGTTCCCTCTCCTGTGCTGGATAAGCATTGCATTCAGAAGTTCTGCACACTCCACATGCCAATGCAGTAGGATGTTCTATACAGAGAAGGGCATTAATTAATGCAGGTGGATGTTGTATACATTATACAGAGAGGGTATTAATGCAGGAGGATGTTATCTACATTATACAGAGAGGGGTATTAATTAATGCAGGAGGATGTTCTATACATTATACAGAGAGGAGCCTTTTTTTTTAGCCCTTTAAATCCAGTGGCTGTGAGCGTCAAGATTGGCTGCTTGTTATATTATCTCTCAGTACAATGTATCAGGCTCAGCTGTTACAGTAACTGTCTGTAACAGCGCTCAGATTTTCAGTAAAACAAGGAAATAATATTGGTCTGACCTCTTATATATAAAAATAATATTTACTAGTTTTACTGAAACTCTGAGCTCTGTGAGCAGCTGTCAGTTACTGTAAAAGCTTTGCCTGACACATTGTACTGAGAGTGAGAGATTCTGTAACAAGCAGCGATCCAGCCCTCTAAGGAGCCACTACAATAGTAATTGTATCCACTGGTTTTCGGATGAATGAAATTAGTTTTCATACTAAAGAACTGAAAACGAATTTCTTTAGCAACTAAATAAATTGCATTTTAGGACTAATCCATTAGTTCAAAACGAAATTTTGTGCTGTGCACATGTCTAAGTTATACTTTCGTCAAGTGTGGAATAGGGATTGCTGTTTCTGCCAAAGATGTCCAGCGTTGCTTTCTACCATTGTTGTCATGGTAGTTTGTATGGAAGGTCTATAGATTATTATTATTATTCTTTATTTATAAAGCGCCATCATATTCCGCAGCGCTGTACAATAGGCACAGTATAGACAGGGTTACAATACAATACATTGAACAACATTTGACAAACAGTACAGGAGGAGATGAGACCCTATTCCCGTAGGAACTCACAATCTAGGAGGGTTGGGGTTGGAAACAGGAGGAGAGGACTGCAAGGTGAGAGTGATTGATGGTTGCGTCAGTGAGTTGGGTGGTAGGCTTCCCTAAATAGGAACGTTTTAAGGGAGCGTTTGAAGGAAGAGAAGTTAGGGGAAAGTCTGACAGTACGAGGGAGAGCGTTCCAGAGAGTGGGGGCTGCGCGTGAGAAATCCTGCAGTCGATCATGGGAAGAGGTAATGCAGGGAGAAGCTAGGCGCAGGTCGCTTTTTGACCTTAGGGAGCGGGCTGGGGTGTATTTGGTGATTAGTGAGGACAGGTAGTGGGGAGCTGAGTTAGTTAGGGTTTTGTAGGTAAGGGTAAGGATTTTGAACTTAATTCTGCAGTGGATGGGGAGCCAGTGAAGGGACTCGCAGAGGGGAGTGGCAGAGACAGAGCGGCGGGTGAGGTGAATTAGCCTGGCGGAGGCGTTCAGGATGGATTGTAGGGGGAGAGGCGGGACAGAGGGAGGCCAGATAAGAGATTATTGCAATAGACGAGTCGGGAGATTACCAGGGCGTGTATGAGTTGTTTTGTGGTGACAGCGGTAAGAAATGGCCGAATTCTGGAAATATTACGCAGTTGGTATCGGCAGGAGGAGAAAAGAGACTGGATGTGGGGATGAAGGAAAGAGCAGAGTCAAGTGTAACTCCAAGACAGCGAACTTGGTTTGATGGGGAGATGGTGATACTCTCCACCATGATAGAGAAGTCAGGAGGTGGGGAGGCATTGGAGGGAGGAATAGAGATTGCCACCTTATGAATCTCTCGAATATATTCACCGGTGTTACAAACAACTGAAACCGTAAAGAATGAAAAGTCACAGTATATACATTTAATGCAGAAACAACCGTCTGTTTTCCAACATTAATCCTTGCTGTTGTAAACTAAGCAACTCCATAGACTACAATGGCTCTGGGAAGATTACAACAGCTCCGGATATGTTTACTAGGGATGAGCCAAACACCCCCCCGAGTTCGGTTCGGGCCCGAACCCAAACTTCCCATATGTTCGGGTCCGAACCCGAACTCGAACTCCATGCAAGTCAATGGGGCTGAAAATTCGGTTTTTAAAGTGCCCTCCAAGAGGGCATATATGCTAGATATTTGCCATAAAAGGTGTATGGGGGTCCGGGTAGTGCCCTGGGGGACAGGAAACAAGGACAAAAAGTTTTAAAAAAAACATTTTTAAAGGGAGAGTGAGTTTTCCATGAAATAAGGGTTAAAAATAAAAACGAAAAATTCCTTCAAATATCGTGCCAAGGAGGTCCCCATAACCTGCCCGTGAAGTAGCGGATTTCTAGGATGTATAGAAACACTTAAAAACAAAAAAAATTACATTTCATATGACGGTAAATGCTTTTCCTTTAATCTATCCATAAACAACTGCTTGGGGCGGTAGTCAGTATGAATAAGAGGAGACATTTTCAGACACGCAGAAAAAGTTTAGTGATTTTTTTGGCTAAATTATTGTGAAACTTAAGCAGGCTTTGGATGAAAGTAACAATAGGTGCTTCAAAATTGGTCCTTTAGCGTCCCCAACAGTGCCGCCACACCGTAACCCCTCTGAGGATATGAATCTGATACAGGCGTCAGTGGCAGTGCACCCAAATATTGTGCCTTTGGTGCCAGGCCTGCAAGTACTATCATACTGTGGTATTGTGGAAGAATGCAGGGGTGAACCTTGCGGTCCTATATTAAAAATATATGCATCTGGTTAAGGCGTCAGTGCACCCAGATATTCTGCCTTTTTGGTGCAAGACTGCCAGGCCAGCAAGTATCATCATACAGTAACCCCTCTGTAGTATTGTGGTGGAATGCAGGGGTGGACCATGTGCTCCCATATTGAAAAGATATGATTCTGGTCCAGGCGTCAGTGCACCTAGATATTGTGCTTTTGGTGCTAGGCCTCCAAGTGCCATCATAATACAGTAACCCCTCTGTGGTATTGTGGAAGAGTGCAGGGGTAGACCATGTGGTCCTATATTGAAAAGATATGATTCTGGTCAAGGCGTCAGTGCACCCAGATATTGTGCTTTGGTGCCAGGCCAGCAAGTATCATCATACAGTAACCCCTCTGTGGTATTGTGGAAGAGTGCAGTAGTGGACCATGTGGTCCTATATTGAAAAGTTTTTGATCTGGTAATGGGCGTCAGTGCACCCAGATATTGTGCCTTTGGTGCCAGGCCAGCAAGTATCATCATACAGTAACCCCTCTGTGGTATTGTGGAAGAATGCAGTAGTGGACCATGTGGTCCTATATTGAAAAGTTTTTTATCTGGTAATGGGCGTCAGTGCACCCAGATATTGTGCCTTTGATGCCAGGCCAGCAAGTATCATCATACAGTAACCCCTCTGTGGTATTGTGGAAGAATGCAGGGGTGGATCATGTGGTCCTATATTGAAAAGATATGATTCTGGTCAAGGCGTCGGTGCACCCAGATATTGTGCCTTTGGTGCCAGGCGAGCAAGTGCCATCATACAGTAACCCCTCTGTGGTATTTTGGAAGAGTGCAGTGGTGGAGGTTTTGTGAATGCAGAAGAGATCCCCGATCTCTTCAGTTACATCAGCATCAAGGGATTGATAGCTGCTGATCCAGGACTGATTAATTTTTATAAATGTCAGCCGGTCTACAGAGTCGGTGGGCAGACGCAGTCTTTTGTCTGTGACAAAACCTCCAGCGGCACTGAACGTCCTTTCAGAAAGCATGCTGGATGAAGGGCAACCTAGTAGCTGCATAGCATATTGGCTAAGTTCTGGTCAGTGATCCAATCTCAACACCCAGTAAGCCAGTGGATCATCTGTTGTAAAGGTATCCAGGTCTGCCCTGGCCCCTAGGTAGTCCTGCACCATACGGTGAAGACGCTGGCAATCGGTGCCTACAGGGCCGGCCCAAGCCATTGTGCTGCCTGGAGCGATGGATGAAATGATGCCCCCCCTCGCCAAAACAAAACCACATTACATGTATGAGCGTATCACAGAGCTCTACAGCAATAAAACTCACAGCAATGTGCGGTGTGTATGAGCATATCACAGAGCTCCACAGCAATAAAACTCACACAGGGTTATTCAGAAAGAGGTGAAAACCTCGAGAATGGCTGGAGAATTGAAAATTTGAGGTCAAAATAGTCAAACCAGAAATATTCTCCCATTTATCTCGCTTTTCAAATCGGCTATTGTTCATTCTCCTGCCAATTCTCAAGGTTTTTACCTCTCTCTGAATAGCCCCGACAGTAATGTGCAGTGTGTGTGAGCATATCACAAAGCTCCACTTTAATAAACTCAAAAATAAGAATAGATTAAAATGATAGATTAATACAAATTCTATTGAATACATTTACAAATCAAAATAAATTATACTATAAAATGATCAAAGAAACTTTAATATTTATTACATTACAATTTGTTAACAGTATATATTGTAAATAAAATTCATTGAAATATTAAAATTATGTTAATATTTTAAATAAAAAGCGGGGAGGGAGCCAAATGTATGGTGGTCCAGTGTGCAACTATGGGGAGGGTGGGGGCAGATATCCTCTCAATCCCTGGCCTGGGAACCCTACATATTGTGAGCACAGTGCCATAAAAACCAGCTCCCACATGCTGGCTGAGCGTACTGAGAGCTGTAGTGCCTGTAATAATGACAAACTGGCGAAGAAACAAGCAAAAAAATGACTGTACACACTAACCTTGGCATGTCATGTACACATTGCAGTTCCCATAATAAAGCACATGCCTGGCTGAGATTACTGAGTGCTGTAACTGACTCCAGACATCAACCCCCCCCCCATTGTAGCAGTTATGGTAAGCCATGCATTTCCTGAACCTACCATTAAGCTCACTAAAACACAGCAAAGTGAGAAAACTAGAGCTGCTAGACAACATGCCACACACATAGAAGCAGAGGCTGGCTGAGGGTAATGTGCAGGAGGGGGCAAGGTGTTTGTTTGGGAAAGTGGCAGCTCGAGTGCAGGGTGTGACTCCCTAATAATACAGACAGCACCCCACAAACACACCTCCTCATACTGACACACACAAAGCCCCTTTCCCCTGCTGTCACACCACACATCACTGAGCTCCCTGTCAGGATGCACAACCAAAACAATACAAACTTTGTGAAAGCTTTGTGGAAGGGACAGAACTCTCCCCCACAGAGGAGTAAGTGACGGTTTTAGCAGATCCCAAATGACTCCCCTGTCCTCCTGTCCTGATCCTCTATGGAAACGGCTGAATGTGCAGGCAGACACAGGGGGCGGCCGGATCTCCTGCTCTCGGCTGTAGCTGCAGTCTGCCGTATCCGTATGAGATGCTGCAGCAGGAGACCCTCAACCAAATGATTCGCCGGATTTGCTAAAACAAAACCTGGGGGAGTTAGCCCAGCTAAACAGGGCCGCTGCCTGGCACCTTTCTCACTCGTCAAAAGCCAGGACTCGGGAGCGCTGCATGAGACAATGAAATCTGTTCTGGATGGGTGAACAGACCACATTGCTCCAGGAGGGAGCACAGAAATTGCGCCCGACCCCTCTGGTGCTGGCCCTGGGCACACATACCTGATGGCTGATCCCTGGCCTGGCAGGAGAGACGTTCACGTGCTGCTGAAGGAGAATCAGGCTGAAAGATGGTTGTTACTATGAGCCAGGCAGCCATCTTGTTCAGAATATTGGTTCACTTGTATATAACTAGACAGGTTGTAACTGAAACTAGAATGAGGTATATGTAGAAATTTAGGAATGCGTTTAGATTAGCAGAAAAGCAATTAAAGCTTTATGAAGGATCTCTGCTGTTTCTGGCACGGAGAAGTAGATACTCCAAGGTCGTTGGGGCCCGCGGAAAGACGAAGGAGTATAGAAGACCGGGCCCCAGGCCATCTGAATAAACATAGCCGATAGGGAGGGAGGCACTGCCCGGAGAAAGACAGCACAAACAAATCACAGACTGTCAAACTAACGAGAAGTGTATCAATTTATAGTTATATGTGGAATGTTCTTTGTGTTCGAATTAATGATGGGAGGTATTAACCCACGTGGGGTGGAATAAAGTGTCATCGGGAGGTGGGCTAATGGGGATGTACCTAATTATGTATTTGGGGCATAAAACCTCATGTCTGTGTGTAATCGGGGCTCACTCTAAGCGATTCAATCCTGTGTGAGCACTTGTGTGACGACACAATAAACTCTTGCCTTTCCTGAAGAGACTCGTGTTCGGACAATCCTTGCTTGTGTCTGGTCCGGCGCCGTTCTGAAAGTGAACCTGTTTTTGCCCGCCTACATTTCTGGGGGACTCGATAGCCGGGATAACGGGCCTTTTGCCAAGACACAGGCAACGGCTGCTGAACACAGTGCGGCGCTTGACTGCAGCAGTGCCAGAATCCCGATGGTTGGGGGCGTCCGTTGAAGGTGAGCTGACATCTGCAGGCGCCAAGCAGGATTTCCTGTACAGTGGACCTCATCTCGTCCCAAACGGACCCCCCGGCCCGGGAAACTGGGACAACCCTGAGTCCGAGGAAACAGCGAGCAGCGCCGGCGATAGGTAACGTGTCTTCTATGTTTTGTATGTCTAAAGGAAATACCGGTATCTAAGGGAAACGTCCGACTGAGATAGACGGATAAGAGGATGCGATGGCCACCATCCTATTGGCATATCTAGCCCGCCGCTGATAGCGCTGACATTGCTAAGGAGCCAGAGTGGCTAGCGGGTGTCTGGATTTGGGGGAATTGAATGCCAATCAAAGGGTAGTTCTGTAAGAGAGGGAGAAGGTAGCTGCGTGGAGTTGCATAGTTCAGTGTTTGTAAATAGAGCTTCGCCACATGGGTAAAAGGGAAAGGAGGAGGGATTTTCTGTGACTGGGCTAAGAGCCTGAGTCAGTGCCTAGTGTGTACGCCGTGTAGTGAAAAGGGCTTATAGTGAAGCCAGCGGTAGCTGCAGAGATAGTGGTGCTGAGTGGTAGATTATCCATAAGGCAGATTGGAATTGCAGGCGGAAGTATAGACAAGGAACGGGGTGCACATAGCCACAAGCAGTCAAGAGTTAGAGTTCAAATTACGGGGTATAAGGAGCCACAAAGAAGGGGATAAGCACCCTTGGCTATTAGGAAGAGTTGAAGTGTTTTATTCTATGTTGAAAGTATCTGATACGGTATGAGCTGTGAATGAATTGACTCGAGTGCTGTGAGTGAACGCGCGCCTACTCGCTCCACGAGGAAGCAAATACGAGATTTGACCCTGAACGTACGGTTTCGGCTCAGGCGACTGCAGTCGGCTACTGAAGGGGGAAGCGTCTGTGGACACGGATAAATTGTTGACTGAAGTATCAGACTGTAGATTTTAACTGTTGTTGAAATAATATATCTGTATTGCAAAGAGTACTGTTTTCAAGAGTAATAATGGCTAACGGGTCATCTAAGCCCAAGAAGGTAAAGGAGGGTGAGATGCCCCTAGAATATATGGTGCGAAATTTCGATGCATTATATAGAACTCATGATTATGGTGTAGAACTGACAAAAGAAAAGCTAAAAGTGATGTGTACAGTTGTGTGGCCGTTATTAGTCCCAAGATGGCCAGAGCAGGGGTCAATGGACCCGGAGTTGGTACAGAAGGTATATTCCCAAGTTATAGAGCAGTACAGATATCCTGAACAATACCTGTATATAGATATATGGAGATATTGTATTAAAAACAAGAGTCATTTTATAATGATAGCGGGGAGAAATAAGAAACAGGACCCCCAAAATAATAGAGAGAGAGAGAGGTGTTAGTAGAACAACCGGTAGAGAGTGATGTTTTGCCCCCGTCCTATCCATCATGTTATGGGGCAGCCAGAGAAGCTTTGAGTGCCGCGGTTGCGCGGGCGGAGAGGGGGGCGCAGGCAGCTGCTGTGTCTCGGTCAGCTCCCTCTGCTCCGTCCTGTGTGACTGAGGAAGAAGAGCGGGGCGCATCGGGTGAGAGGGACAGAGAGGCTCCACCAGAAAAGATTGAGATGCCCGATGGGAGCATATATAAATTAATTAATATTTTACGGAGTGAGATGGTTGTGGTGCTGTATAGTTTGTGTGTGTGGTTCAGACTGATTTTGTCCGATTGTGTTTTTAATTGATCATTAAACTGTTCAATTAAAAGTTGAGATTGAGCGTCGTCCCTGGTGTATAGGCCCCCTCCTTTTCTGACAGACTGTTTGCAAGAGAGAGGGGGAGAAGGAGGGAGCAGTTTGTTTTTCTTTGCTCTCTATCTGTGCAGCGTACTATGCTTAGCTAATTTTAGTGTGTGTTACAATAGAATATTTGTCTGAAGTCTGTTGAGTGCAAGATATATGTTTATATTTTGTGTTGATATTATTCCGAAAGTTTAAGTTTTGTTCAGAGCTAGAATTAAATAGAAAAGAAAAGAAAAGGGAGTCCTGGTTTTTTATATTATTGCATATAAATAATAATAAGTATGTAATAGTATACAATATTGCCTACCAAAATATAAAATTTATTAACAAATTAAATTGAAATATATGAAACGGTTAGAAAATTAATTCGAGAAATAATTAAAGTAATTTTTCTTTACTGTTTTTACAAGGTATGTTTTTGTTTGATTTTTGATGGAATGATTTATTTTTATTGTTTTTTTTTCGATGTAGTATTAAGAGTCTGTTTTGGGCTATGGGAAAATATTTCTGAGAATATTATTTACACAATGTGTATATGTATATGCCCGAATGTCCCATCCAGCTCCTGGGGCGGGATATCTTTTGCAAATTGCAAGCCCAAATTATGTTTTTTTCCCGGGAGTCACGTTCAATTAGACCTGCCGGAGGGTGGCAGTTTTGTTCGGTAGCATAATCCAGCCAGCCCGCACAACCCCCAATCTGTGAAAATCGCAGTAGTTATGTCAAAGGAGGAAAAATGGCGCACGGCACCTACTCTGCCTGCTGTCCCCGCACGCACTACTCCTTGGAATTCCTGAGGTGGGGGCGGAGGAAAACGCGCCCAGATTAGTTGAATTAAAGCCCGGCGCAATACCGGTGGCTCTAAGACAATATTATATCCCAAAAAAAAAGCCAAGCAGGTTACAGAGTGTCTAAAAAGAAAGCACAAATATGTAAACAGAGTGTAAAATACCTGGGCTTCCAGTTAACAGGTACCAAATGTGCACTGGGGGCAGAAAGAAAAGAAGCAGTGTGCCGCATACCCCAACTAAAGACCAGGAGACAAGTCCGTGAGTTCCTGGGAGCTGCAGGCTTCTGCCGCCTGTGGATCCCCAACTTCGCAGATATTGCCAAGCCGCTTCATCAAGCAACCAAGGGGGGAGAATTAGACCCCTTTCATTGGGAAGAAGAGCAAACCGCAGCGTTTCTGAAATTAAAGACTCTGCTAATGGAAGCTCCTGCACTGGGCCTGCCAGATCATAGTAAGCCTTTCCAGCTGTTCGTACATGAACATAATCAAACAGCAACAGGAGTATTGGTCCAGACCTTTGGCTCATGGCTGAGGCCTGTGGCCTACCTCTCCAAGCAACTCGACCCTGTGGCCTGCGGCCTACCCCCATGCCTGAAAGCAGTGGCTGCCACCGCAATGCTGATAGCAGAAGCAGACAAACTGACCCTTGGACAAGTTTTTCATGTCAAGGTGCCCCACGCTGTCAAGGCTCTGCTGGATGTGAAGGGAGGTTACTGGTTCAGTAGCAGGCCGGATTTGAAAGACGTACCCCTAGACAAATACGATCTACAGCTATTCACTGATGGTAGCAGCTATATGGATGATGGGAAGGAAGTCTCCGGCTATGCAGTAGTCTCAACAGAAGAAGTCATCGAAGCAAAGCCACTGCCAGGCCATACATCTGCACAATTGGCCGAAATAACAGCTTTGACCAGAGCCCTTGAAATCTCTGAAGGCAAAAGAGTAAATATCTACACAGATTCCAAATACGCCTTCATGACAGTCCATGCACATGGTGCACTCTACAAAGAGAGAGGCCTACTTACGTCTTCAGGACAACAAATAAAATATGCAGCTGAAATCGCGGCCCTCCTGGAAGCAGTATGGAAACCAAGTGCTGTCAGCATCATGCACTGCCGTGGCCACCAAAAAGGCCATGATGAAATTCCAAAAGATAACAGACGCGCGGACCAGGCCGCAAAAGCAGCTGCTAAACCGCCACCGCCAACAGAAGATCAAGCTAAAGTACTGATCTGCAAGCAAGAACCTCAACTTTCCATGCCAAATTACGAGTTCTATATGAATTTGAAAAAGTTTGAACCCCACGGCGAGTTCATTGAAATAATACTGCACAAGTGGCAAGATGACTATGAACTGATAGAACTCAACCATGATTATATCCAATGGTTTTTCCCAACTCGAACACAAGGCCGAAGTTTC
The DNA here is from genome assembly GCA_009667805.1 of Leptobrachium leishanense. Lineage (NCBI taxonomy): Eukaryota > Metazoa > Chordata > Amphibia > Anura > Megophryidae > Leptobrachium > Leptobrachium leishanense. The sequence goes on along the minus strand of CM019075.1, from coordinate 27,428,493 downwards.
TACTCTACTCCCCTAAATCCGCAAGAGACACGCCTAATGGTTAACACCTCAGAAGTTCAGCAAAGACTGCGCAGAGTCTACAAGATGATGCTGAAATTCTTCAGCGTGAAAATAGTGGGGGAGGAGGAAGACAAAGAAGAGGAGGAAGACAAAGAAATAACTGAAGTTGAACGAGCAGAAAATTTCGCGTCACGTTTTGAAAATTTGACAATCAATTCTCACAATAATCTACGAATCACACGAATACTGCACAGTCTGGGAGAATTGGGAGCAGAAGAATATCAAGTCCCACTGGTGAGGTTCTTCCTTAAGGAGATCCTTATCAAGAACAGACTGCCAAGAATGAAGAGAAGTGCAATGAACTTTTTTATACCAGCAGTAAGAGATTCACAAGACAGACAAGATTTGTTATTTTGAGAACAGGCCTATCGGGCTATCCCCAATGGTATTATTACAAATAGACTTTACAGTGCTGCCACCCTGCAAAGGATACAACTATTTACTAGTGATGGTGTGCACTTTGACAGGATGGGTGGAAGCCTTCCCAACAAGAACTGAAAAGACTACAGAAGTGGTAAAGAGCCTGATGAAAGAAATAATACCACGTTACGGGCTTCCACTCGAAAAAGGGTCAGACAATGGCCCCTATTTATCCAGAACTGTTTACAACAACTTGCCCGGCTACTGGGCATCACCTGGAAGCTATAGACCGCCTACAGGCCCCAAAGTTCGGGAAAAGTTGAAAGAATGAACTGTACCCTAAAGACTTTGATGTCCAAACTGTGCCAAGAGACGTCACTAGGCTGGTTGGACTTGCTGCCGATAGTCCTTTTGCACATTAGGTGCAGACCAACCCCCCAATTGAAGCTAAGTCCGTACGAACTTATGTTTGGACGGCCAACCCCTCTGATTAATGGACTAAGGGGGGACCTTCGGGCATTGGGAGAAACTAAACTAAATGAACAAGTAGTAATGCTGGGTAAAACAATGCAGAAAATAAATATTTGGGTGGGGGATAATATACCGTATTCTCTGTATTTTCACTGTATAAGTATTGTCCGGGTGACTCAGTATGGGTAAAAGAGTGGAAAAATGATCCACTAGGTCCAAAATGGAGAGGTTTTTATTTTGTCCTGTTATCAACCCCTATAGCAGTAAAGGTTGCCGAGGTGGTCCCGTGGATACATCACTCCAGGGTAAAAGCAGCCGCAGCCAGTCCTGAACCAACATGGAAGGTCGTTACCAACGAGACCAACCCACTGAGGCTGAAGCTGACAAAGACCACAGCCATGAGCACCTAAATGATCCTAACCCAGATAATACAGAGGATCAACAAGTGGGTGTTTTGATGGGCACAGGTCCTGACCACCCGCCAACGGGGGATACCCACAGGGTGCTTTTTAGGGGCCCCACCCTTGATCATCCAGAAATGTTCTTTACTTTTGAAATTCCGGTGGGGAGGGATTGGGTTTATGTGACTGTAAAAAGAATTGCCCAAGGAATTCTGACACTCGGGGCATTTGTGGTGCTGATTTTATATTTTGCTAATTTGGTTTATGGACTCTCGCGTGGAGCATGCTCTAATTGTACGGGCAATGTGGGGAAAGTGGATATTTCCCATATCTGGAATGGTACGCACCCGGTGATGGAGAACCGTACCATGTGGAGACAAAAACGAGAGGCGCTATCTGGAACCAACCCAAGAGGACATTACTTGTGCAATTCTAAAAAGTCTGGGCAAACCGTATGCTGGGTGTGTAGTAGACTGCACCCAGAGACAATTCATATACCATTTGCCTCTGTTCCAATGAATTTGAGTATGTTTGTATCAGGGAATGTCACAATACATGCTGTCGATGCACCAAGGGAAAAGACAGAATCATTCAGTCCCGGGTACCCCATAATAGGATCAGTGTATCCACCAGAATGGTGTTTTCAACTAGGACCAGATAAAGAAACAAATAACGAGGGTGGGTTGTGTAACTCAAGTCAGTTCAACTGGATATTATACATTTACATATTCAAAACAGGACAAAAGGCGAATTATTTATATATATATACGAGGCAGGCAACTCACTAGAGACCAAGAGGCGGTGATTGGGAATGTGACCAATGGAAGGCAGGATGCAGTGGATATGATGAGACGGCTGAGACATTTTGCGATAGAGATATCAAAGGGAACACTACATTCATCGCCATTTATAGTGAAAGGAGGATACCAGGTGTGCTGTGAAAGGGTGTGTTACACATAGGTACCACCAACAATAACGGGAATGTGTTATTTGGCTAAGCTGGTCCCAATCCAGAAACTAAGGGGAGAAGACACAGACACAGAACTACACCCTAGGTACCCACTGGTGTTTGAAAGACCGAAGAGAGAATTGTTTGCGAAGATGGATCGAATATGGACATGGTTGCCAGCATGGACTGGATGGGGAGGAGAGATGATGAGGAGATTGAATAGCTATGTCAATCTGATGGATGAGATTCTGAATAGAACCAGTATGGATATCCAGCTGCTGAATCTGGAAATGCGTGAGTTACGAAAGGTGCAAATGATACATGAAATGGCGCTTGAGCAGATCAGTGCGGCCTTGAATGGATTGTGTGAAATGACAATGCACTATGAATGTTGCACCTTCATCAGAAACACTACACACGAAGTCCCAGACTATTACCAGGTAATTCAAGATCACCAAGAGAAGGTAGCACAGTTGCAGGGCACAGCCAGAAGGATTGCTGCCGAAGGCTGGAATCCGCTCCGTGGGTTTGGAGCAATGGGAGAATGGTTTGGTTCCATCTTGAGATTCATCTCAAAGATTGGATCCATGATACTCATGATAGTGGTGATCTTGATCATAGGGATACTGATATACCGCATAGGGCTATGCATATGGCCACTGTGCAAGACAGCACTGACATCTACACAAACACAGAAGATACCATTGATAATTCCACAGGGAATGTTCCCAGTGAAAGAAACCCCCCCCCCCCTTTTAAAGGAGTTTCAGAATAGTGGAGTGTAATGGCTACAAGTGCCAGGAAAGGAATCCTGACACTTGAGCCAAGGGGGGAATGAAGGAGAATCAGGCTGAAAGATGGTTGTTACTATGAGCCAGGCAGCCATCTTGTTCAGAATATTGGTTCACTTGTATATAACTAGACAGGTTTGTAACTGAAACTAGAATGAGGTATATGTAGAAATTTAGGAATGCGTTTAGATTAGCAGAAAAGCAATTAAAGCTTTATGAAGGATCTCTGCTGTTTCTGGCACGGAGAAGTAGATACTCCAAGGTCGTTGGGGCCCGCGGAAAGACGAAGGAGTATAGAAGACCGGGCCCCAGGCCATCTGAATAAACATAGCCGATAGGGAGGGAGGCACTGCCCGGAGAAAGACAGCACAAACAAATCACAGACTGTCAAACTAACGAGAAGTGTATCAATTTATAGTTATATGTGGAATGTTCTTTGTGTTCGAATTAATGATGGGAGGTATTAACCCACGTGGGGTGGAATAAAGTGTCATCGGGAGGTGGGCTAATGGGGATGTACCTAATTATGTATTTGGGGCATAAAACCTCATGTCTGTGTGTAATCGGGGCTCACTCTAAGCGATTCAATCCTGTGTGAGCACTTGTGTGACGACACAATAAACTCTTGCCTTTCCTGAAGAGACTCGTGTTCGGACAATCCTTGCTTGTGTCTGGTCCGGCGCCGTTCTGAAAGTGAACCTGTTTTTGCCCGCCTACACTGCTGCAGCCTGAGGATCTCTACCCACACGCGTCTTTATCTTTATCCTCCCGCGCTTCCGTTCCTGGCCCCTGTGGACGCATGCGTGTGGGCGTGGTCTGTCGGCATTATTCACTGCACTGTGCGCCGGTCTCAAAATTAGATGCTTCCGCCGGCGCAAATAAAAAAAATAGTGCAGTGGCGCAAAAATTTGCCGCTATCGAATTGTGCCGCTCGGAGCAGCCGCTCCACACTGCTCCATCGTCGGGCCAGCTCTGGGTGCCTACATTTGTCGTCCATGGACGTCGTGGACTAAAAAAAAATTTAAAAAGGCATTAGTCAAGCGGCCCTGGCCTTCACCACTATTCCTCTGATCATCCGCAGCCTCAGAAGCACCTGTGTCATCACTTGGTAACCTACCAGTGCCTGGAAAGGTGTTACACAAGTGTCGCTTTAGAGCGTCCTCAAGTTTTTTCATCCTGTGCTCCCTCTGTGCGGGCAGGATGAGCTCTGCAACTTTTCCCTTGTATCGTGGATCAAGAAAGGTTGCCAACCAGTAATGATCCCTCTCCTTGATAGCATGAATCCTGGGGTCCTTTAGCAGTCTTTGCAGGATAAGAGAGCCCATGCAGCACAGGTTGGAGGTGGCATTAGCTTCCGAGTCTTCCTGGTCAATGAGGAAGATGACCCCATCGTGCACTTCCTCCTCCGAGCCACGTACTAGTCCTTGTGTTTCTGGGCACACAAAACCCTCCCTTGAGGAATCCACACCTTCAATGCCCCCACTAATTAAATATTCCTCCTCCTCATCCTCCTCCTGTCTGATCTGAGGAGGACCCGCTGCAATGCTGTCTGCGGAAAGACACGGAATGCGGAAGGCCTCCTCTTTCTCCTGCTGCTCTGCCTCTAGAGCCACATCTATAATTCCCCGCAGAGTGTGCTCCAGCAGGAACACTAAAGGAATTGTGTCACTGATGCATGCACTGTCCCTGCTCACCATCCTCGTTGCCTCCTCAAATGGTGAAAGTACAGTGCATGCATCCTTGATCATCAGCCACTGCGGGGGGGAGACCAAGTTGACCTGAACCTGTCCTTGTGCCATAGTCACACAGGTACTCGATGATGGCCCTCTACTGCTTGTGCAGATGCTGCAGCATTGCTAATGTCGAGTTCCACCTGGTGGGCATGTCACAGATCAGACGGTTTGTGGGAAGGTGGAATTCTCTTTGAATTTCGGCCAGGTGAACACTTGCTGGGAATGACCATCTGAAGTGGCTGAAGACTTTTCTGGCCTGGCTGAGAAGCTCTGCCAGCCCTGGTTACCTGGTTAGGAAATGCTGTACCACCAGATTTAGGACGTGTGCTATGCATAGTACATGCGTCAACTTACCCAGGCGTAGGGCTGAGAGAAGGTTGCTGCCATTATCACAGATGACCATTCACAGCTGAAGCTGGCATGGTGTTAACCATCTCTGCACCTGCCCCTGTAGAGCTGACAGAATTTCTGGCCCGGTGTGGCTCCTGTCCCCTAAACAAAGCAGCTCAAGCACAGTATGGCATCTTTTTGCTTGAGCCATTGTGTAGCCCCTGTCAGGCGTCGGTTTAACTGCCACTTCGTCAGAGACACAGAAGGAGGAGGAGGAGGGAGCATACAAGCAGCTTTCTGGAGCCGTGGTGGATGAACAAGTTCCAGCACAGAGCCTGTCTTGGATCCCTCCCAGCTGCAATCAGAGTTACCCAGTGTGCTGTGAAGGAAATGTAACGGCCATGTCCATGCTTGCTGGACCACGTGTCTAAAGTCACACGCACCTTGCTGCTGACTGCCTTTCCCAATCACTCGATAACATTGTCTTCCACGTGCTGGTGCAGTGCTGGAATGGCCTTCCATGAAAAGTAATGGTGTTTTGGAACCTGCCACTGTGGTACAGCACATTCAGCAAATTCATGGAAGGGAGCAGATTCCACCAGCTGGAAAGGCAGCAGCTGCAATGCGAGTAATTTTGCTAAGCTGGCATTTAGACGCTGTGCTTGGGGATGGTTGGGACTATATTTTTTCTTACACTGCAGCAGCTGGGGCAAAGTAATCTGACTGCGTAATCTTCAGCTGACGGGATGCTGTCACAATGTGAGGAAGGAGCTAGTACATCCATTACTTTAGCATCATCCCTGTCAGTGGAGGTTGTAGGCAATGACATGGCAGGACATACAGTGGGGGTAGAGACAGATGATGAGGAGGAGGACCTACGCAAAGTTTTGCACCAATGGGATGTGTGGCAGGTGGTCATATGTCACCTCAAGCACGTGGTACCCAAGCGTCCGGTGTCTTTCCCACACTTGAGCCTCATCTGACATAGATTACAAATAGCAATAGTGGGGTCTGCTGCACATTTCTTACAGAACTCCCAGACAGCAGAGTTCCTGCATGTGTGCTTTGAGACAACAGCGCTCTGCACCTGAGCAGCTCTGACAACTGATGCCTTGGGCTGGCTAGTGCTATGGTTGGTCATAGAGGAATTTGTGCCTCGTGTTTGTTGTGCCTCCTCCTCACTTAACTCCTCTGTTTGATCAGGCACCCAGGTGGAGTCAGTGACCTCATCATCATTGTCATCACCCCTATCTCCTCGTCACTGGAGCCAACTTGGCAGTATGCAGCAGCTGCTGGGGCAACATGAGTGCCAGTAATTTGTGTGTCATCACTGACACCCCTTCCTCTAGGTTGATTATACTCCCTTCCTCAACCTCAGAGATTGAATCTGAGCACTGTAGTTGCTGCACATCCTCAAGCAACATGTCACTGTCATTGTAGTCAAACAATTCAGCTGACTCCTCCATTTGTGATAGTGAGGCTACGGCAGGAGTAGCTGTGGACATGGAAGCTGCATTAGATGTTTTGGCAGCTGAGGTGGACTGTAAAGCACTAGAAGCCTGGCTGGCATAGGACTCGGAGGATGAGGATGGCCTGGTTAGCCAATCCACCAAATCCTCTGTATGTTGCTGCTGCTTAAGACGGCCAGCACCACTTAGAAAGGACAAGCGTACCCCTGCAGAGGATGCACCACGTCCACCACGACCAGAGGCACAGCCTCCCGACACAGAGGCTGCTTGCCCTCTTACCTGTGCCTGGGAGCGTCTGCCTGTCCTTTTTGGTCTTTCTGACATGGTGAGTGATATATAGATTAAATATATACAGAACTCTGATTCAACTCTGTTATAAAAATTGGAGATATGCTGCAGAACTCTGATTCAACTCTGGTATAAAGATTAAAGATTTCCAGAACTCTGGTATAATTCAGTGAGACACCCTGATAGCTGGCAGCCAGTGACAAGACACAGATTACAATTCCAAGAAACCACCTATAAATCAGTGAGATCCACTGATAGGACCCCCTGATAGTTGGCAACAGTGACAAGACACAGATTACAATTAGGGATGAGCCGAACACCCCCAAGTTCGGTTCGCATTCGAACTCGAACTCAATACAAGTCAATGGGGCTAAAAATTTGATTTTTTAGAGTGCCCTCCAAGAGGGTATATATGCTATATATTTGCCATAAAAGGTGTATGGGGGTCCGGGTAGTGCCCTGGGGGACAGGAAACAAGGACAAAAAGTTTTTTAAAAAAGTTTTTAAAGGAACAGTAAGTTTTCCATGAAATAAGGGTTAAAAATAAAAACGACAAATTCCTTCAAATATCGTGCCTAGGAGGTCCCAATAACCTGCCCTTGAAGTGGCAGATTTCTAGGATGTATAGAAATATTTAAAAACAAAAAAATGACATTTCAAATGACGGTAAATGCTTTTCCTTTAATCTATCCATAAACAACTGCTTGGGGCGGCAGTCAGTATGAATAAGAGGAGACATTTTCAGACACGCAGAAAAAGTTTAGTGATTTTTTTGGCTAAATTATTGTGAAATTTATGCAGGCTTTGGATGAAAGTAACAATAGGTGCTTTAAGGCTGGGGTCGGACTAGCGCACTTTTAATGTGCGTTTAGGCGCACTTAATCACGGCCGCACTAGCAGCAAATGACGCGCAATGACGGCCAATATACGAAGTACGGCCGCAAGAAAGTCCGGCAGCACAACGCAAGTGGAAAATGAACGCATTTTTTCGAGAACGCTGAACCGCTAGTACTGATGTACAGAGTGCGCTGCGTCCGCATAGCAGTGTGTGTGCGTGACTAGGAGACGTCAGACGCTGCTCATGTCCGGCCAACATAATGTCCAGACACCCAAAGTTTCCTGGTTTGGATCCGTAAAAATCACGCACAAAAATGCGCATCGTATGACCGTTTAAGCACCTTCTGTGAAAAAACACCTCAATACGTTCGGACGCACTTTTTGACGTTCGCTGCGAAAAAATGTGTTTTAGCCTAAAATTGGGCCTTTAGCGTCACACAGTAACCCCTCTGAGGATATGAATCTGATACAGGCGTCAGTGGCAGTGCACCCATATAGCTGATGTCTGTTGATAGACATCAATGTATTGCCGTGACGTAACATTTACTTAGCTAATAGCGTTGATAATGTCGAAACAGTAGCCAGTTACCACAAATGACCCGACCTTGTCGGGGCAAAATTAAATGCCTTATAACCGAAAAAAATATTTAGACTAAGTACCGTATTGCGAAGATTGACGCTCTGTGAATCCCAAAAGACCCTATATTTATATTGAAATATCCACAACTGCAACAGGTGAGATTCGTAAAGAGCACACAGTGCAGAAATTGTCTAATTGTATTCTGGACTGATACCCAAAGAACCTTGTTAAGTTACAAGGTGAAGGGTATCCACATTAGCATCCAGGTGTCATCAAATTGCTTCTTAATGAAGTACAACAAACGGCTGATGCTGATTTATTTAAACTGGTCCCAATTAGACCTTTGGCGATTGATATTCACACAGAGAGAACTTTATATTAAAGCCTCAAAAAGAGACAAAAAAATAATTAAATACAGCAACCATAGTAAATAGTGAAAAACAACATACAGTACAGCAAAAATCGTTGTCTAGCCAAATAACTAGTGTTCAGTCGAGCTAACACAGGTAGATACAGCAGATAAATGACTGTGAGATAGCTCCACAGAAGACACTGGAGGACATACAGAGGTAGAAAAGTGGATCAAACACAACAAACTTTTTTTAAATACTGACAAAACTGTAACGATGCTCTTTGGAACAGCGCCTAAACTACACAAATTGCAGAATCCCCATCTATGTGTTGGGACAAAATCAAATGGCACGCTGACCACAGTCACTTCTCTCAAATATCTAGGTATGTGGTTGGACCCTAATCTATCCTTTGGCCCCACATCGAAAAACTCTCATCTAAACTTTACCCCAAACTAGGTGCCCTGTACAGAAACAAATCCTGCCTGAGCCCCGCAGTAAGAAAGCAGATTGTACAACAAATGCTTATGCCGGCTATTGATTACGGAGATGTAATTACGGAGATGCAGCGGCCCCGCAAACACACCTTCAGAAACTTACTACATTGTATAACTCCTTCTGCCGCTTTGCATTACAATGTAACTACATGACCCACCATTCTGACATGTTAAAAGAGCTAAGCTGGCCATCGCTGGAGTCTAAACGCACCCTTCACCTCTCCAGCCTGGTGTCTAAGAGCATTTCTGGGAAGCTGCCACCCTACCTGAATAGACTGCTTCCCCAAGCAGCTCCCTCATCCTATAACCTCCGATCCAGGACCAGCACCTTACTTGCAATACCACAATACAAAAAGACAGAGGCTCGGTCCTCATTTTCCTACAGAGCACCACAATTATGGAATAACCTCCCAGACGCCATCAAATCTTCCCCCAGCCTTAAGTCACTCAAGAGCTCCTTACTAACATACCATAATACAGAATGCACCTGTAAACATGTAACCTAGTGACTATATTTCCTACACATTTATTTTCTGTTAATCTGTATATTTGTGGTTTTTTTTTTTTTTTTAATATCTTGCTTTGTATTTCTGTAACTGTAACACTTCAATGTTCTTGAACCCGGGACATACTTGAAAACGAGAGAAATCTCAATGTATCCTTCCTGGTAAAATCCTTTATAAATAAATAAATAAATATCCTATAGGTGTATTTAGGTATATTATTGTGGCGTAGTTAGTATGGATAGTTAACATATATTAAGGAATAATTCCCTCAAATTCCCAATACACACTAAGCCAATGGTTTAAATATCACAGCTATAGTAGATATAGTTCATAAAAAACACACATTGTATGGAATGTTTAAATACATTCTGAACTAATTCTAATAAGAGGACACCCGTGTTTAACACACAAGAAAATAGAAAGATATAATCAAACTGCTTCTTATGAAATAAAGTAGCCCCAGTTGGACTTGTAACAGTTGATGATGATATACAAGTGCTTGATATTAAGGTCTCAATTGATTCAATAGTCAAATGTAGCAACTACAATCACCAGTGCAATGCAATGTTACACCACACCAAATAAGTAGCAATAAAGATTTAAATTAATCAAAAAGCCGAAGACAGCACCAGATAGACCAAAATTGGGCAAACAGAGTCCACAATCTCATTTTGAAGACCAAAAGGAAAAGTGCCTGCTAAAAGGGTATATCACCCATAATTGTATATTATATCTATTCAGCTACATCAGCAGCTATAACAAAACTGGGTCAGCAATGTTTAGGCACGTGTACTGTGCTACTGTATATTGTGAGAATTGGCACACACCAGTAGCAACAGGAAGCAAACAGAACAGGCAGGGAATACACAGAGAGAATAGTCAAATGGCAGGCAAAGTCGGCAACAGATCGGTTCCTCAGAACAAGTAGGGTCAGTAACAAGTATACAAACTGTTTCGGTAAGATAGCGATGTGGGAATAAAGGCTGAGACACACTGAGCGTGTAGCGACGCACAGAGTAGCGAAGAGAAGCAAACATTTTGCAGGCTTGACTTCACTCCGCTCCGCCTCGCAGCGTGTCGAAACTACATTACGTTTGCTTCTCACCGCACCAGACAGGAATCCACTAGCTAAATTAAAATGTACACACAAAACCATTTTATTTTCACAAAGCACATGTTATATAGGCAAAAAAAAGTTTCTACTAAATAAAATACATAAAAAATTACTGATAATTTAATAGGAATAGTATAAAAATATAGACAAAAGGTAATCCCTGATCATATACATTATAGGGACAAGGAGCGCCGTGTATAGAGTAGGGGTGCATTGATACCACACACAGACATATATGTACATATCAACACGCAGACCTATATATACGTATATATCAACACACAGATATATATATACAAAGAAAGAACCGATGGACAAACCACCGTATGGAGGGATAAGCAAAGTAGGAAAGTGACCTCAGACCATATATACACATACGCACATGGGGGGTGGCATGTGGACAATCTCAACTAAATGTGCCCCCCCATTTGGCTGATTCCTCCAGAAGAAATGTTGAACCCGACAGAGCAGAGAATATATTTATTATTCTCTGCTCTATCGGGTTCAACATTTCTTCTGGAGGGATCAGCCAGATGGGGGCGGGCAATTAGTTGCCAAAATGTGTGTGTAATACAAGTCTGGATATATATACTTATAAGAATATAGAGATATATCTTATCTATATATATATATCATACCTGCCCTTACCTTCTCCTATAAATTTGCTAAGAATATACACACAAAAAAAACAAACCACTGCCTGAGGCACCGCGCAGCCCACATTCCACCCCCTCTACCTGGCTGAATGTATCTAATATATATAATTAAATACATTCAGCCAGGTAGAGAAAGAAAAAAAGTTTTATTTTATGTTCCCGGGAACATTTAAAAATGTTCTCAGATTTAATTTTTTTTAGAAATGTGTCACCTTACCTTAGCCTAGTGGTCAGTGGGGGCTCCCTGGATCCTGGTTGTGGAGGGGGGTCTTCTGTGGCCGCAGGTGCAGTGGCTCCCTCCCTGCGCTGCCTGTCTCTGCCAAATGCACCCGGTTGGCTAGCCCGCACAGTCGCAGCTCTGTCATCCGGTGGCCTCATGCTCCTCAAGGGGATCCTTGGGACGCCCCTGCAGGCTGCCCTCTACAGTGCCTGATTAGAGGGCCGTGTCTGCCTGATGTTTTAGTAACAGGAATGTTTTATCCCATAGGCTTCAATGTTAAAAATATTCCCGTTTTAATTCATTATCTAATAAACTGTTGCTTATAATATTCTGCAGTAAAGAGTCTCTTTATTTCTAGATTTTTTAGTATTTTTCAAGCATTTTTTATATTTTTTTCAAAATTTATTATTTTTTTTCGAACTTTTGGCGAATGTCCCAAGAAGTTTGAAGTTTGCGAACTGTCGAAAGGCCGATGTTCGATGTGAACTCTGAACAGATCGTACCGAACAGCTCATCCCTATTCAAGAGCTCTCTATTAACATACCTCAATACGGAATGCACCTGTAAACATGTAACATAAAGACTTTATTTCCTACATATTTATTTTTCTGTTAATCTGGATATTTGTTTTTTTTAAATTTCTTGCATTGTATTACTTTGTATTTCTGTAACAACTGTAACATTTTAATGTTCTTGAACCCAGGACATACTTGAAAATGAGAGAAATCTCAATGTATCCTTCCTGGTAACATCCTTTATAAATAAATAAATAAATAATTAGAGCTGTAATGCTACTCCACTTATCAGACGCTCCAGGCAGCACAGTGGCTTGGGCCGGCCCTGCCTGCAGCGCCCACATAGCTTCTTCACTAGCTTTCATTTGCACAGGCTAAGCGTTTCGCTCCGACATTATGCACCACTAGCTGAATATGACGGACCACTGACGGACTTTGAGCTATTAATAAATAAAGCTCCCACACTTCTCCATGGCACGTCCGTGCTATAAAAAATGGTTTTGCACCTGTTGTCCTCGAGACCTGGGTTTTTGACTAGATGCAAGGAAGACTTGGGTGTAGGAACCTGCGAATCATAAATTTTCGCTCGAATCGAATCTCGAATCAAATTGGCTGTTAGTTTCGAATTCAAATCGAATATCGAATCGAATTAAAAAATTACGAAAAATGCCGCTTTCGAGCATTTTGTGTACGATACAGCCTGGATAGGTATGCTTTGTTTGTGCATGCAGGTTCAGCTGACGTTACAGCTGCAATCTAACAGATTTGTTTCATTAGTAGGTTATAGCAAAGTATTTCACATCATAAAAATCAAACGTAAAATAAAAACTTCAAATGCAAGCTTAAATTATTTCAACTTTGCAAACTTTATTGAAATGATTTAAATAACCATACTAAATTACAAAGTTACATTAGGGCTAGGTAGGGCTGTATAGCCTTTATTTAACCTTCCTCTATAAGTTTTTAACTTTACTTTACTTGAGGGACATGCGGTGAGGTCAATGGGGTGAGGCTGGTCAGAGCTAGATATACACAGATATATTAACTAACTTTCTGCGGTTTGTGTTTAGTTGTAAAATAAAATGATAGAGAAAAAAAGTTTTTCTGTGCCCCTGTCATACTCTATAAGTCTGTATCTGCCACTAGAGGAAGCAGGGGGAGCTGCCTGGGCCCCTTCCTGTCAATCAGATGCCAGCCTTCAATGCAGGTGTTTTTTTTGAATGGCTTGGACCAATGGTGCTTTCCCATTGGTCCAAGCTATTCCATTGCTCTGTCAGGGCCTCTGAGGCTCTGACGACCTTTCCAGCAGCGCTCAGGAAGTTGGCAGCGTGCGTGTGTTCCTATTCGAACAGACGCGTGGCTGCAGACCTCCTGAGCAGCAGGTAGCAGCAGCCTACGCGATTTGCATAGCGGGGAAGCATACAACCGCTACGCAAATTGCGTAGGCTGTAAAAGAATGCGCACAGAGGAAAAGGCAGACTGACAGAGGACAAAGCCGACATTGGGGGAGCGTGGAGCAGGAGCTGAGTTTCTTTTATTATTTTAACGCTGGCTTAATGGCAGGTGACCATGAGTGAGGCTCTGCCTCACCTGCCTACCCTGAAGGCATGTCCCTGCTTTACTAACATTTGAGCAGTGCTCAGGAAGTAGGCAGCGCGCGTGTGTTCCTATTCGAACAGACGCGTGGCTGCAGACCTCCTGAGCAGCAGGCAGCAGCAGTCTACGCGATTTGCATAGCGGGGAAGCATACAACCGCTACGCAAATTGCGTAGGCTGTAAAAGAATGCGCACAGAGGAAAAGGCAGACTGACAGAGGACAAAGCCGACATTGGGGGAGCGTGGAGCAGGAGCGGAGTTTCTTTTATTATTTTAACGCTGGCTTAATGGCAGGTGACTGTGTGAGAGGCTCTGCCTCACCTGCCTACCCTGACGGCACGTGCCTGCTTTACTAACATGTCAATATTTGTCAAAATAGTAGTAAATCTTTGTTATTCCGAGCCCAAATCAGAGTTTCTGCATTAGTTCTTGAGAGGTTGTAGCGAAGATCTGTTATTATTTGTCCACCAACTGAATTAACCCTTTCTGATGAACAGTTCGTTGCTTGTATAGCAAGTAAGTTGCGCGCCACACTAGACAACAGTGGTAGGATACTTTTATTTTCCTTCCAATACTGCAACGGATCACTATCACGTTCACTTATGGGCTGCTTCAAATATGCACTGACTTCACTTTCAAGTTGTTGAGCCGTTGACCAGGTGCTGGTGGCTTCTTCTTTCTTTGCATCGTCTACTTTTTTAAACACGGAATCGAGCAGGCTTCCTTTATGACTGGACTTGTCGACAACAGTTGACTCAAACTGTACGGCGCTATCGGTGGCACTCGTCTGGGCATAGGATTCAGGTGCACCAGAGGAGCTATTGCTCGTAGTAGGCCAAGGTGGTGAAGATGTCGACAGTGCAATATTCTCTAGGTAAACTTTTGCTTGTGTCATTTGATGTTCAGGGAATAACGCAGTTTTGAATCTGGGGTCAATGAAAGTGGCTGCTAATAGGTAGTCTTTGGACAAATCAAATCGCGTATTCAGTTGACGTAAAAGCTCATTACGAAAGCATTGAATGCCAGGCGTAGCAAGAGTGGCACTGGCAAGCTCTTCTTTTAGAACCGAAATACATGGTATAATCAAACTAACGCTTACATGCGTGTCAGCACTCAAAATTGTTGTAGCCTCTGCTGTTGGTTTGAGTAATGGGAGAACATTCTTCAGCGTATCTTGCAACTGCGTTGAAAGTGGTTGTGGAGGGCTTCGTGCGCACTTTTTGTTCATTGCACAATCGACGAGGGCCAAAGAAATTGACTCGTAATTTCTAGAAACCCAATCCATCAGCAGATATGTACTATTGAAACGCGTTGTAACATCAAGTGGTGGTTTGGATTCGGGTAAGCCCTTATCGACTTGATATTTTGTCAATACAGCTTGTCCCACAGTTGAAGAGTGAAAAAACCCAGCAATGTAATGCAAACAGCCTATAAGATTTTTTACTGTTCTTTGAACGTCCAATGCTGCATTTATAGTGAGCTGCAAAATGTGAGCAGCACAGCCACTGTATGTCCAGGATTTTAGCAGTACAAGGCATTGTGTTTGTTGTGTCTGTTGTGGCAAATAGGATTTTCTCTTCACCAAATCCATGCTTAGCAAACTCGCTGGAAATTATTTCAGCAGTTTTCCTCGCTGTATGGTCAGCTTCCAAATTCTCTAGGTTGACCACAGATAAGCAACAGGATTGCATTACCCACGATGACTCGGATATGTAATGTATTGTAAGCACCAAATAATGTGACTTATTGTCAGCCTTCCAGTGATCAAACGTGATGGATGGTCGGCAGTCATTAATTTCAGACCTGAGGAACTGCACTAACTTCTGGTGCAAGTTATTTGCCATGTCATCAAGCTTACGCGACAGTGTGGTTGGGTGGGGCGGTCGATAGCGGCCACTAGTTAACACTGAACACAAATTCTTAAATCCACTTCCTGCTGCACTCTCAAATGGCCGGCCATCTGCTACAATAAACTTCAAAACTGCTGCATCATAGGCTTTTTTTAGTAGACGCGTCAAGTGTCAAACTGTACGCTGAAATGCAAGTCTGCTCTTTTCATAGCACGGCCTTCTGTCATTGGCAGTGAATGACGTTGTGTCACTGCCGACACCAATGTTTTCTTCTTTGTATCATCGGTCTTGGCCTGTTGATACACGGACGGATGCTTTCTTTCTAGGTGAGACCAAAGATGGGACGTTGTGCCAGTAGCTTGCAATGAGAATGCTTTTTTGCATACTTTGCAAGTTAAGGAATCTTCCTTCACTTCAAAATGATTTTTCACAGATGACATTTTGAATTTGATCATTGATTTGTCTACAAAAAGAAATAAAAAATTTGTATTTTAAAAAAAAAGTTAGCTTAATTAATGGGAAAATAAAGGGGTATATTCTAAGTTGGAGCTTGTATATCTGTGCATGTTCCTTTCAACATTCTTCACATTCATTTCACATATAATTTATCTCCCAAGTCTCACAGAGCAGCCAGCAGGCCCCCATATAATTTATTATTCCCACACAGAGCAGGCCCCCATATAATTTATTATTTCCCACACAGAGCAGGCCCCCATATAATTTATTATTTCCCACACAGAGCAGGCCCCCATATAATTTATTATTTCCCACACAGAGTAGGCCCCCATATAATTAATTTCTCTTGTTGCAGTATAATAATAACATATAATTAATCATACTAGTAGTAAGTTCATCATAGTCATACTAGTTACATATTGCAGAATTACTTTTAAGCCCCTGGCCCACCCCCACCCTCCAGTCCGCACAGCCATTCTCATCTTCTGGTGACGATGAATGAATCAATGACTAGATCCATTGATTCCATCACCTGGCTTCCTGCAAAAGACGCACAATATAAACGTGGCGTGACAGGGATACTGATAATTAAATATTATACTCACCAATCACCATCCCAACTTGGCTCAGGCGTCAGCCTGCCAATTGCTCCTCTGTCCTACGAACACGTCACCATTGTCCTCTTCGCATGGACCGACTGCGCCTGTCGTCTAGTCGACTCCCGAGTCCCGACCTCACCTCAGCCTCCTCTGTGAACCGTGTGTGACAGTGTGAGTGAGACGTCACTCTCACAGGTCAGTCTTGCTGAAGATGAATGACTTTGGTTTTTTTTTTATCAGATTGGTCTACAAAAAAATTAATTAAATTGATTACAAAAAAATGTGGTTTTATTAATGGGAAATAAAAGAGTGGTGTTTATATTTTTGGAGCTTGTATATCTGTGTGATTCAAGACAGTGTTCCTTTCACTATGTTTCACTTCAAATTAATTATCTCCCACACAGAGCAGCGCAGCCCCCCCCCTATAATTAATTATCTCCCATAGAGCAGCCCCCCTATAATTAATTATCTCCCATATAGAGCAGCCCCCCTATAATAATTATCTCCCACACAGAGCAGCAGACAGCAGTGAGTGACCCCCATACTTATCTCCCACACAGAGCAGCAGACAGCAGTGAGTGACCCCCATAATTATCTCCCACAGAGCAGCAGACAGCAGTGAGTGACCCCCATAATTATCTCCCACAGAGCAGCAGACAGCAGTGAGTGACCCCCATAATTATCTCCCACAGAGCAGCAGACAACAGTGAGTGACCCCCATAATTATCTCCCACACATAGCAGCAGACAGACAGCAGTGAGTGACCCCCATAATTATCTCCCACACAGCAGCAGACAGCAGTGAGTGACCCCATAATTATCTCCCACACAGCAGCAGACAGCAGTGACTGACCCCCATAATTATCTCACAGAGCAGCAGACAGCAATGAGTGACCCCCATAATTATCTCCCACACAGAGCAGCAGATAGCAGTGAGTGACCCCCATAATTATCTCCCACAGAGCAGCAGACAGCAGTGAATGACCCCCTGGAATGGATGCCCCCCCCCCGGCGGCCATCTTCTGGCTACATGTGACACCATTTTCACATTCACAGGCCAGGGATATTTATACTTATTTTTACCACTACTCACCACCAACAGAGAACAGACTCAGCCTGCTTGCCTTGCAGCTCTCTCTCTCCTCCTCCGATCACGGATCACGTCCAGAGACTGTAGTTTGTTCACTGCAGGAGCTCCCTCCAATCGCAGCTGCCTTCCAGTCCACCGCAGCCTCCACTGTGAAGGGAACTTGAGGTGGGCGGTGCCTAAGAGCGTCCCGTTCCTTCCCAGCCACGTGCAGCCATGTGCTGCATGTCTGGAAGGCGCACTCTGCGTGCGATCGGACAGATTTGAATAATTTTTGAATCATGCCTCAAAATCGAATCCGAATCGAATAAGACCGGCGATTCGATTTCGAATCGAATCTCGAATATTCGCAGGTCCCTACTTGGGTGTTCAAATCGATTCCAGAAACTGTGCTTTCTTGCTCGTTCCTGATCATTAGCCTCCAGGATGCAGGAAACTGCACATAAAGTTCTTTCTCGCTGGTACAAGACCCGTTCAATTTCAATTTTAGCCAGAATTGGTTCCCAGGAGGGGGGGTGGCTGTTGGAGAAGATGACAGGTGCCTGAGGCAGACATTTAAAGAGAAATGTCTGCAGAATTTAGGTGCCCTTTTCATAATCCAGTGGGTCAAAAAAAGTATTTAGTCAGCCACCAATTGTGCAGGTTCTCCCACTTAAAAAGATGAGAGAGGTCTGTAATTGTCATCATAGGTAACTTCAGCTATGAGAGACAAAATGAGAAAACAAAATCCAGAAAATCACATTGTCTGATTTTTAAAGAATTTATTTGCAAATTATGGTGGAAAATAAGTATTTGGTCGCCTACAGTACAGTACAAACAAGCAAGATTTCTGGCTCTCACAGACCTGTAACGTCTTCTTTAAGAGGCTCCTCTGTCCTCCACTAGTTACCTGTATGAATGGCACCGGTTTGAACTTGTTATCAGTATAAAAGACACCTGTCCACAACCTCAAACAGACACACACCAAACTCCACTATGGTCAAGACCAAACAGCTGTCGAAGGACACCAGAAACAAAATTGTAGACCTGCACCAGGCTGGGAAGAATGAATCTGCAATAGGCAAGCAGCTTGGTGTGAAGAAATCAACTGTGGGAACAATCATTAGAAAATGGAAGACATATAAGACCACTGATCTTCTCCATCGATCTGAGGCTCCACGCAAGATCTCACCCCAAAATGATCACAAGAACGGTGAACAAAAATCCCAGAACCACACGGGGGGACCTAGTGAATGACCTGCAGAGAGCTGGGACCAAAGTAACAAACGCTACCATCAGTAACACACTACGCTGCCAGGGACTCAAATCCTGCAGTGCCAGACTTGTCCCCCTGCTTAAGCCAGTACATGTCCGGGCCCGTCTGAAGTTTGCTAGAGAGCATTTGGATGATCCAGAAGAGGATTGGGAGAATGTCATATGGTCAGATGAAACCAAAGTAGAACTGTTTGGTAAAAACTCAACTCGTCGTGTTAGGAGGAGAGAAAATGCTGAGTTGCATCCAAAGAACACCATACCTACTGTGAAGCATGGTGGCGGAAACATAATGCTTTGGGCTGTTTTTCTACAAAGGGACCAGGACAACTGATCCATGTAAAGGGAAGAATGAATGGGGCCATGTATCATGAGATTTTGAGTGAAAACCTCCTTCCATCAGCAAGGGCATTGAAGATGAAACGTGGCTGGATCTTTCAGCAGGACAATAATCCCAAACACACCGCCCGGGCAATGAAGGAGTGGCTTCATAAGAAGAATATCAAGGTCCTGGAGTGGCCTAGCCAGTCTCCAGATCTCAACCCCATAGAAAACCTTTGGAGGGAGTTGAAGGTCCGTGTTGCCCAGCGACAGCCCCAAAACATCCCTGCTCAAGAGGAGATCTGTATGGAGGAATGGGCAAAAATACCAGCAACAGTTTGTGAAAACCTTGTTAAGACTTACAGAAAACATTTGACCTCTGTCATTGCCAACAAAGGATATATAACAAAGTATTGAGATGGACTTTTGATATTGACGAAATACTTATTTTCCACCACAATTTGCAAATAAATTCGTTAAAAATCAGACAACGTGATTTTCTGGATTTTTTTTCTCATTTTGTCTCATAGTTGAAGTGTACCCATGATGACAATTACAGGCCTCTCTCATCTTTTTAAGTGGAAGAACCTGCACAATTGGTGGTTGACTAAATACATATTTTGCCCCACTGTATATAGATAAGATATATTTCTATATTCTTATAAATATATATCCAGACTTGTATTACACACACATTTTGGCAACTAATTGCCCCCCCCCCATTTGGCTGATCCCTCCAGAAGAAATGTTGAAACCGATAGAGCAGAGAATAATATATATATTCTCTGCTCTGTCGGGTTCAACATTTCTTCTGGAGGGATCAGCCAAATGGGGGGGGCACATTTAGTTGAGATTGCCCACCTGCCACCCCCATGTGCGTATGTGTATATATGGTCTGAGGTCTGTGGGTGGGTGTATATATATATCTACGTGTTGATATATACGTATATACAGGTCTGCGTGTTGATATATACGTATATGTCTGTGTGTGGCATGATTATCAATGCATCCCTACTCTATACACAGCGCTCCGTGTCCCTTATGATCAGGGGTTACCTTTTTTTATATGTTTATACTATTCCTATTAAATTAACAGTAATTTTTGATGTGTTTTATTCAGTAGAAACTTTGTTTTGACTATATAACATGTGCTTTGTGAAAATAAAACAATTTTGTGTGTACATTTTAATTTAGTGGATTCCTGTCCAGTGCGGTGAGAAGCAAACGTAATGCAGTGTAGACACGCTGTGAGGCGGAGCGGAGTGAAGTCAACCCTGCAAAATTTTTACTTCGCTTCACTACGCTGTGCGTCGCTACACGCTCAGTCTTTATTCCCGCGTCGCCAGATTACCTGTCCAGTGCGGTGAGAAGCAAACGTAATGCAGTGTAGACACGCTGTGAGGCGGAGCGGAGTGAAGTCAACCCTGCAAAATTTTTACTTCGCTTCACTACGCTACAAGCTCAGTCTTTATTCCCGCGTCGCCAGATTACTGAATCAGTTTGTATACTTGTTACTGACCCTGCTTGTTCTGAGGACCCGATCTGTTGCCGACTTTGCCTGCCATTTGACTATTCTCTCTGTGTATTCCCTGCCTGTTCTGTTTGCTTCCTGTTGCTACTGTTGTGTGCCAATTCTCACCATATACAGTAGCGCAGTACAAGTGCCTAAACATTGCTGACCAGGTTTTGTTATAGCTGCTGATGTAACTGAATAGATTGTGGATCTCTTCTGCATTACCAAAACCTCCACCACTGCACTCTTCCACAATACCACAGAGGGTTTACGGTGTGACGGCACTGTTACCAACACTAAAGGCCCAATTTTAAAGCACCTATTATTACTTTCATCCAAAGCCTGCATAAGTTTCACCATAATTTAGCCAAAAAAAAATCACTAAACTTGTTCCGCGTGTCCTAAAACGTCTCTTTTCATACAGGTTGCCGACCCAAGCAGTTGTCAAAGAATAGATTAAAGGAAAACCGTTTACCATCATTTGAAATGTCATTTTTTGGTTTTTAAATGTTTCTATACATCCTACAAATCTGCCACTTCACGGGCAGGTTATGGGGACCTCCTAGGCACGATATTTGAAGGAATTTTTCGTTTTTATTGTTAACCTTTATTTCATGGAAAACTCACTGTTCCTTTAAAAACATTTTTTTTTTACTTTTTGTCCTTGTTTCCTGTCCCCCAGGGCACTACCCGGACCCCCATACACCTTTTATGGCAAACATCTTGCATATATGCCCTCTTGGAGGGCACTCTAAAAATCAAACTTTCGAGTTCCATTGACTTGCATTGAGTTTGGTTCGTGTTTGCGTTTGAACTCGAACTTTTGAAATTGTTCGAGTTCGAATGTGAACCGAACACGGGGGTGTTCGGCTCACCACTAGTCACAGGATAGGTTATATTGTCACAGGGTGGGTTATATTGTCACAGGGTGGGATATATTGTCACAGGGTGGGTTATATTGTCCCGGGTGGGTTATATTGTCACAGGGTGGGATATATTGTCACAGGGTGGGATATGTTGTCATAGGGTGGGATATGTTGTCGCAGGGTGGGATGTATTGTCACAGAGTGGGATATATTGTTGCAGGACATGGTTGAATTGTAAACGGGTGGGATATATTAGGAGCAAGTGAACAGACAGTTCTTGAATTTAAAGTGTCGGAAGCAGGAATAATGGACGAAAAGATCTGAGTGACTGTGACACGGAACAAATAGTGATAGTCCGATGACTGGGTCACAGTATCTCCAAAACGTCAAGTCCTGTGGAGTGTTCCCAGTATGTCATAGATAACTACCAAAAGTGGTGCAAGGAAGAACAACCTGTGAACCGGCATCAGCATCATGGGCGCCTAAGACTCATTGATGCACGTGGGAGCGTGAAGGCAAACCTGACTGGTCCAATCACACAAAAGAGTTACAGTAACTCAAATTGGTGGCCATGATAGAAAAGTGTCAGAAAACACGACATCTAGAGATTGCTGCAGTGCACATAAACCCCTTCATGGTGTTCCCTGATGGTAGTGGACTCTTTCAGCAGGATTTTTATTTATTTATAATTTATTTATTTATTTATTTATAAAGGATTTTACCAGGAAGGATACATTGAGATTTCTCTCGTTTTCAAGTATGTCCTGGGTTCAAGAACATTGAAGTGTTACAGTTACAGAAATACAAAGTAATACAAAGCAAGATATTAAAAAAACAACACAAATATACAGATTAACAGAAAATAAATATGTAGGAAATATAGTCACTAGGTTACATGTTTACAGGTGCATTCTGTATTGAAGTATGTTAGTAAGGAGCTTTTGAGTGACTTAAGACTGGGGAAGATTTGTTGGTGTCTGGGAGGTTATTCCATAATTGTGGTGCTCTGTAGGAAAATGAGGACCAAGCCTCTGTCTTTTTGTATTGTGGTATTGCAAGTAAGGTGCAGGTCCTGGATCGGAGGTTATAGGATGAGGGAGCTGCTGGGGGAAGCAGTCTATTCAGGTAGGCTGGCAGCTTCCCAGAGATGCTCTTAAACACCAGGCTGGAAAGGTGAAGGGTGCGTCTGAATTCCAGCGATGGCCAGTTTAGCTCTTTTAACATGTCACAATGGTGGGTCATGTAGTTGCATTGTAGCGCAAAGCGACATAATGAGTTATACAATGTAGTAAGTTTATGAAGGTGTGTTTGCGTGGCGGCTGCATACACTACATCTCCGTAATCAATAGCCGGCATAAGCATTTGCTGTACAATCTGCTTTCTTACCGTGGGACTCAGGCAGGATTTGTTTCTGTACAGGGCACCTAGTTTGGGGGAAAGTTTAGATGAGAGTTTTTCGATGTGGGGGCCAAAGGATAGATTAGAGTCCAACCACATACCTAGATATTTGAGAGAAGTGACTGTGGTCAGCATGCCATTTGATTTTGTCCCAACACATAGATGGGGATTTTGCAATTTGTGTAGTTTAGGTGCTGTTCCAAAGAGCATCGTTACAGTTTTGTCAGTATTTAAAAAAAGTTTGTTGTTTTTGATCCACTTTTCTACCTCTGTGAATTGTTCTTGCAGCATGGCCTCCAGCTGTGGGAGATTTGGTTTGCTGGTATAGATCACAGTGTCATCTGCGTACATATGTACAGTTGAGGCTTTGCAGACATTGGGCAGATCATTTATGAATATTGTGAATAGCAGGGGGCCTAGTATTGAGCCTTGGGGTACACCGCAAGTGACTGAGAGCGGGAGGGAGGAGCTGCCAGAAATTGACACATATTGTGATCGGTCGGATACATATGATTTGAAACCAGGTTAGCGTGCGATCACCAATGCCAGAGTTTTTAAGTTTTTCTAACAAGATGCCATGGTCTACCGTGTCAAAGGCCTTGACAAAATCAAGGAAGATGGCTCTAGTTAGGTTTCCTTGTTCCATCCCAGCTTGGATATCATTGCAGACTTTTAAAAGGGCGGTTGTAGATGTGTGATTTGGACGAAAGCCTGATTGATCCGGGGTTAAGTAGTTCCAATATTGATAATAATCACGTAATTGTGTGTAGACACATTTTTCCAAGACTTTTGACATTACAGGGAGCAACGATATCGGACGGTAGTTGGATACCAAAGTACTGTCACCACTTTTATGGATAGGTACCACTCTTGCAGTCTTCCAGAGCTTGGGTATGTATCCAGTCACCAGTGACTCATTTATTAGGGTTGCAACAGGATTTGCAATTGCTGGCGCACTGATTTTCAGCAGCATTGCTGGTATTTGATCAGGTCCAGACTGGTATTTCATTTTTTGCTTACGGAGAAGTTTAGTAACGACACTGACAGGCACTGGTCTAAAACTGAATTCCTGTCTGATACAGGGACTTTGCACAGTTGGGGGGGCCTGACCTGCATGAGGCCTCTCTGATTGCATGTCATTTCCTAGCTTGGCAATCAAAGTGGTGGCACATCCAACAAAATAATCATTAAAGGCATTTGCTACATCTAGGGGGTGTTGCAGGGTTTGGTTGTTTACTTTGATAGCAGCTGGCTGGGAGTGGACTGGGGGTGCTCGTATGTTACTTATGGTTCTCCAAAAGTTTCTAGGGTTTGATATGTTATTGTTTAGATTTTCATTGAAGTAATGGGCTTTGGCCATTTTTGTTTGTTTTGTGCATTCATTCCGACATTTTCGGTATTCGTAGTGATCGTTCATGGAACCAGTACTCTTGAAATTTGACCACAGTGAATCTCTAAGCTGGTACATTAGTGTAAGATCAGCTGTAACCCAGGGGAGATGAGTCCCTTTTACTCGCACTTTACGCAGCGGGGCATGGGAATTCCAGACTTGCAGGAGCTCAGACTGAAAGTATTCAACTGCACAGGATGATGCACCCCGACACTGCAAAAATTTATATCACTGGAAAGGCCCCCCTCAAGGTCACATGAGGTGTCATTGTAAAGGCCAGAGATGACCAGAGGCCATTGTAAAGGCCATCTGAGTTCCACGATGCAGTCATAATTTAGCTATAGCCACGATTATCGTAATCAATTTGTCAATATCATCTTGGATGTTTGTAGTTAACCATTATAAGCCAGTATGCTTTGAATTTCTCTTCACAAATACTTCTTGCAACAATTGAATCCCTGGGCTTTTGGTCATTTAACGCTGCGTGTTTCCTTGCTAAAATATTCAATTAGGGTTATTCCCCTGTGTAAGGACTCTACAATTGATGGTGTATGATGCAGCCTTGTTCAAGCTTGAGCCATTTATTATTCAACCAGTATTTACTGTGGCAAGCAAATTGTTAATGTATTTGTGTATTATTGAAGCTCAATAATTATAGACCAGCATTGCTGACTTATCCTCTTTAGGGGTTACAACAATTATTACGGGGCCACCAGTTATCCAATCCATTTTTGTGGTTACACTGTGCAGTGGTCTACAGCTTGATCTAGTTAATCCCTTATGGTTGCAACCAATGTCACTGGGTCACTAGTTACCTTACCCATCACTATGCGCTGCTATGGTTTACTGCCTATTCAAGCTAATAAAGATTTTTGATGCTATGGATGGAGTTACTACCTTGAATGATGAATTTTTGTAAATCTACAGAGTTATAATATCCATTTGTAAACCCTCCTAAGGCCATACAATATCTTATGTTGGCGATTTATATTTTGCGAGTGGAGTCATTTTTATACGCCTCATTTATTCTGAGACTTTAGATTTAGACATTTATGTCATTACTCAATATTCCAATTGAATAATACTGGTGTTTTCAACTATCACCGCAGATTCTTTAGAGTCACTATATGTGTCCCGTGATTTAAATCTAGACATTTGTCTTAAACAAGTGAACACAATGTGGATTACTAACTTTAATATGGCGACTATATTGGTATATTTTATACTCCGACTCACCATTGGATGTAGGCTGTGAGTGTCCATACTATTGATCTAGCTTGCCATATGACCATATACCAGTATATATCATTACACTTTTCTGTTTTTTACTATGTATGTTGGTGGTAAATGTTGTGTTTTAGGTTTTTGTCTGTGGTTTTTTTAAATTACAATTTCCTATTAAAGGTTTATTAAGATCCCTGTGGGGGACCTTATACGGCTTACCTTACGGTACTTTTTTCTGAACTTTATTGTTAGATTTTCTTCCTTTTTCGTATATATTTGAGGGTTTAATCCCTATTTAAGTACCTATTGACCTCAAATTTTCCTTTTTCTTTCTTAAAGGCCAGAGATGCAGGGCTTTGGACACCTGTACAGAGATTGCAAATCAGGAAGGAGGCATATGCCCCTCTATTTGCCACCCTCAGCAACTTTCCTTCTGCCCACCCAATGGAGGCTTATGAAAAAACCTAACGCATCATGGTGCGTCACTTTATTGGGTGTTATTCACAAAATAAAATGTTCACATTCTGCCAATGCATCTGATTTCCTTAGAGAAAGGTGACTGACGATAGAACTTGGAGATCAGTCTGTATCTTAGTGAGATGTTGGAAGTTTAACTGGACACCGTTGTCTGCCAACGCAGCCAAGTTTAATGTGGTGACAGCTCAATGAAAGATTGGTAATTTTTTTTTCCTCTTGAGGCCTGCAAACTTGATGTTGAGTCTCCAATTGTGTCCCTGTAGCACGAGTGATCAGAGAAAGACAAAGAGAATGCGCAGAGACATGACACAATGACTGAGATCAGAGATACCCATGTGTATACCTCATCCCATGTGCACACATTTGTCCTCATTACCATGGAGGTAGCACCTTGTCTGTCAGCCAGCTTTGTCGTTACTGCTCGTATCAGTGTAATGGGTAATGTGAATATAACATGCGGTTTTGTGAATGCAGGTCATAGTGCACCCAAGCAGCTCTAGCTATGTGATTACTCGTTTTTGGCATGCAGTTAATGTTTGCCCCGTCTTCTCAATATGCTGGTAAATACATGTGTTTCCACAAAACCCTGGATCTCCAACATGCTGCCTTCACACCCTCATTGTAGGGTGGAGTAACCGCCTTCTCATACTGTGCCACCAAGCTCTATAGGATCTGTTGTTTCTCAGAGCTACACATGGTGCATCTTGCCTAGGAGTCATGACAGCAGAGCCAGTAGCAAAGTCATTGCATGAAAGGATGCCTTTCAGTGGTCATAAGCAAAGAGCTTGCTCAGCCAAATGGGATGTTTCCAAACTAAACACCCCCCCCATGCCAGGTATTGCCCCATGCTATATTTCAGTAATATTACATAGGACTGAATACTAGCATTATTGCAAGATGACCCAAGGTTGTGTTCCAGAGTTCTCCATGAAACCTGTTTTAAAAGCAGAAGGCCATTAAGAGATGGATGGAGCAGAAAAGTAATAAATCCAGACAGGGATTTAAGTAATTTATTCATACAGCTGTGTCTAGCTCTAGCACTTCAGACAAAGTGGAGAAGCGTTAGAATTTTTTGTTGTTAGGCTTTACCACCAATGATGCTTCATATAGAAGAAGGCTCATGGTTTGTAGTCTTCTTGGGTGACCATCAGGTTGTAGCGATTGACCCCTTTCCAGATTCCAGTGATTGTGGTTTTAAAACCAAACAAGGTACGTATCACCATGTTGTATGGCACATCCATTTCTCCCTTGGTGACGGATGCGATCATGCGTATTGAACGCCCAGCTGGCACCTCCACGTCTGTGCTGGAAGAGAAGGTGGTCTGCAGAGGAAAACAGATGGGTCATTAATACAGGGCTGGTGCCCACATGTCAGCAGCTTTATGACAAGCCTCAGGATAGTTACCTGGGTTTGATTTTCCTCTTTGAAGCTCCAATTATGAGTAGTGCTCACGTTAATAAAGATCTTGGCTTCGGTCTCAGCTATAAACGGAACACCAGCTTTAAATGTCAATTCAGCTCCGGCAGCCACTGTGAATCCATGGTCTTGGCTGAATGTACTGATCTCAGTCAAGGTCTTTGAGAATCTGGGGAGGGGGAAGAAAAAGCCTGGTAGGGTAGGTTCTTTGGCTACATGGATTCTTTATCAGGACTCAG
This sequence comes from Leptobrachium leishanense, assembly GCA_009667805.1. NCBI lineage: Eukaryota > Metazoa > Chordata > Amphibia > Anura > Megophryidae > Leptobrachium > Leptobrachium leishanense. The sequence goes on along the minus strand of CM019075.1, from coordinate 27,400,683 downwards.
TCACTGTAGTCAAATATAGGATTTATTATTTTTCCATTGCAAGTCCAGCCAGAACACATGAGTTCATATGTGAGCCACTGTTGTAAAATAATTATCTTTTAATTTCTCGTATCTTAAGCACATATGAAAGCTTCCCTTACTTAACATGCCCCCTTTTAGTTCAGCTTAAAATGCTTGTTTGCAATATCCTCTTTAAACTACAGACAAGCTAATGTCCAGATAGCCCACCTTCCCCCATTCTAGTTGCTGGGCAGAAGAGAAAAAAAGAATTCTCTTTGTCCTGTCAATATACGACAAATAGTTTGTGAGTTTAACCATGGTATTAAGAAGTGCCTATGGTCTGACTGTGATGGTCAACTCTGACGTGGAACTGTATCTGTATACTGATTGGTCACTGTTACTCCATTGTATGTGTGCTATATAAAGCCAAATCCAAGGATCATCCAATTGAAGTGATTACTTTACATACGCTTGTGTATGTGTCTTTTTTGCTTTCCGCTAGCTAGCGCTGCGCTTGCTATGCCTTTGCATGATGGAACAACAGAATACAGAGATCTAATTTGTATGTTTTGGTAAATATGAATAGGAATATTGATTTTGTTTTCATAACAACTGTGACACATGCTTGAGACATATCAGGCATTATGTAAATCCTTATGCAATGATGATGCAGAGTAGGCCATGTCAGAGCTGAGAGGTAAAGATCTTCTGTACAGGATACAGAAGTTGAACCAAAAACTCAGGGTCAGGACAGCCTTGTGCTCACATAAGCATCAGCTTATTCCAGGATTGAGCTTCTACTTACATGGGAAGCCTCTGATCAGGTGTGACCAGAAAGAAGAATGTCCATAGGTTTTATACTGCACCCATCATGCTTACCTGTTTTAACAGCATGTTTTAACAGCTCTGTCAAGTACTGCAAGAGCTACCTATAAGGTTTTACATTGATTGTTAGCTCAGACATGGAATAAACATTAATATATCATGCATATATCAGATTTAGCTCTACTTAACACCACCATACAGGAGTGAAGAATTTACACTTACGTGAATGTGTGCTTTAGTGGAGAGCTGCTCGGGTTGACGTAGGTCTGCGTCTGCACCACCTCTGTGGTTTGGGATTCGATTTTACCCAATTCTGGCAGGAATTCACAGCTCACAATGCTCAACATGGTTTTATCAATGGTGAAAGACATCAGTGGATACATGTTGTAGCTATAGCCCAGTTTCTCAGCCCTATCCAGATATCTGGTGTCATCCTTGGTTGGGATTGGCCCCTTATAGATGTTGCCATTACTGGAATCCACACACCACAGAGCTCCATCAGGGCTGACAGCCATGAAGTGGGAGAGAACACGCCAGCCACCTTTCCCAACAGTTGTGCTAGAAGCGAGCCACTGGTCATCCGGATTTGTTGGTGGGCTTCTCATCACAAGCTTATCGTCATCTGTCACAGCATACAGGTTTCCTTTGAGGTCGAAGAAGAGGTTGTCAAACTTACTCCAGCCACTTCTTCCCACCTTGGTGGCTTCACCATAAAGCCAGGACATGTTCTCATTGCTTGGGGCTGGACCCTTGTAGAGCTCCCCATTCTTGGTAGCTGCATAGAGAACCCCTTGTGGATCAAAGAGGAGAAATGTGAACTGATCCCAGTTAGTTTTACCCACTCTCTTGGCAGTAGTGAACCAGTCTTGGACCATGTTAGAAGGCATTGATCCTCTATAGAGCTCTGCACCACGAACAGCAAACAGCTTCCCATCTGGGTTAAAGACAATCTTACTGACGTTACAGAGAGTGCCTACAATGGTAGATCTGTCATAAAAGCTATCATTGATGTTTGTGGGTGGTAATCCAACACTGGCAGCGTAGTCCTTCACAGCAAACAGGATGGTATCTGAAATTCAGTAGAAGATGGTCACCAGAAAATACATTATAGCCGAGGTTAAGATGATGTGTGGGCAGAGGCGGCTCACCAATTAGACAGTTAAGGCGGCCGCCTAAGGCCTCACCCTCCCTGGGGCCTTACATGGTTGCTTTCCCCCACAGAGACCTCAGACTCACTGGCCAAGCTCATGTCAGCAGCTCCAGGCAGTGAAAGGAGCTGATGCCACCATAGTTACTCCTCCCAGTCCCTCCAGGCAGCGTGTTCCTGGGGCCCTGCTCCTGCACTGTCAGATTAGCGGTGCACACAAAGCCCCCAGTGAGTGGCTGCTCTCAGCTGCTGATGAGCTCTGGAAGCTGCAGGCTGTTACAGAGCAGCGGGAACATGGCATCCTTTCCTCTTGTCCCACATGTGCTGAGTGAGGAGTAGAGATTCCATTCCACTAGACTGCCAGGTGAGAAACTATCTGCTCTTTGCACAGTAAACTCTCATATCTCTGCACCCCCCAGCCTCCCTCCAGTGTAAGCTGTAATGTGTGAGGGGTCTCCTGTGTTCAGGAGCAGACATTCCTGCCATATTACAACACATGCTGGAAAGGACAATTTTCATCCCCTGTGGTCTTTAACCCCTGCAAGGCCATTGATCTGAGCAGCACAAATGTTTTCAACCATCCCTTTTGTTGTCCTGAAATAGTTTTATATGTTTCCTGTAAGTGTGGTGGAATATATTTATATCACGCTTTCAATCCTCACTCTCACCTTAAATTGTATTGTAGTCAATGTTAACTGACATGGTGCTCAGTTCCCCATCTACTGTTGATAAAAAAAAATTTAAATTGGATATATAGATGATATATATATATAACAAGAGTAGGGATGAGCTGTTCGGTTGGGAGTTTGCATCGAACATAGCCTGTTCGCGAACTACGAACATTTCGCGTGTTCGCCCTCAATGGACCACAATGGACTTCGACTGGCCTGAAGCTTGTAATTGGCTACAGCCTTGCACCTGACCACAGGTCAGGTGCAAGACAGGTTCAAGACTATGCCAATCACGGCTCCGAGTCCTGATTGGTCAAAATTTGCCCAATCATGGGCTCACAGAGCTAAGTCCCACAGCACACTATATAAGGTTTCACACAGCGCTTCAGCACGCATTTGAGAGGAGATTTGAGAGGAGATTGATCTTGTGTTATTGTGTGTTCTCACTGCCAGTCTGCCACCAACTACTGGGGGGGGGGGTGTCTCATCTGCTGGGGGGGGTTCTCATTTCTACCAAATATCTGGGAATTGTTGTAATCTTTGTGTTCTCACTCCCAGCAACTATTTTGGGGGCACAGTAATTTCTACAAAATATTTGTGAATTGAGGTAATCTGAGGTAATCTGTGTCTTGTCACTGCCAGCCAGAATTTTGGGGGCTCAGTAATTTCTACAAAATATTTGTGAATTGAGGTAATCTGAGGTAATTTGCCACGCAGAATTTTGGGGGCTCAGTAATTTGGGAATTGAGGTGATCTTCTTTGTCTTGTCACTGCCACCAAGTATTTTGGGGCTCACTAATTGCTACAAAACATTTGGGAATTGAGGTGATCTGTGTCTTGTCACACAGCCAGTACCACGCAGTATTTTGGGGCTCACTAATTTCTACAAAACATTTGGGAATTGAGGTGATCTTCTGTGTCTTGTCACTGCCAGCAAGTATTTTGGGTCTCACTAATTTCTACAAAATATTTGGGAATTGAGGTGATCTGTGTCTTGTCACACAACCAGTACCACGCAGTATTTTGGGGGTCACTAATTTCTACAAAATATTTGGGAACTGTTATAATCCGTGTGTTCTCACTGGCTGCCACCCATCAAGGGGTCTCACTGATTTATAGGAGGTTTCACTGCCACCCCTCAAGGGGTCACACTGATTTAAAAGAGGTTTCTGACACTTGAAATCTGTGTCTTCTCACTGCCACCCATCAAGGGGTCTCACTGATTTATAGGAGGGAATTGTAATCTGTGTCTTGTCACTGGCTGCCAGCTATCAGGGTGTCTCACTGAGTTATACCAGAGTTCTGTAAATCTTTAATCTTTATACCAGAGTTGAATCAGAGTTCTGTATATATTTAATCTATATATCACTCACCATGTCTGAAAGAACAAAAAGGACAGGCAGACGCTCCCAGACACAGATAAGAGGGCAAGCAGCCCCTGTGTCAGGAGGCTGTGCCTCTGGTCGTGATGGACGTGGTGCATCCTCTGCAGGGGCACGCTTTTCCTTTCTAACTAGTGCTGGCCGTCTTAAGCAGCAGCAACATACAGAGGATTTGGTGGATTGACTAACCAGGCCATCCTCATCCTCCGAGTCCTCTAACCAGCCAGGCTACTAGTGCTTCACAGTCCACCTCAGCTGCCAAAGCATCTAATGCAGCCTCCATGTCCACAGATACTCCTACCGTAGCCTCGCTATCACACACGGAGAAGTCAGCTGAATTGTTTGACTACAATGACAGTGACATGCTGCTTGAGGATGCACAGCAAGTACAGTGCTCGGATTCAATCTCTGAGGTTGAGGAAGGGAGTATAATCAACCTACAGGAAGGGGGTGCCAGTGATGACACACAAATAACTGGCACTCATGTTGCCCCAGCAGCTGCAGCATGCTGCCAAGTTGGCTCCAGTGATGAGGAGATAGGGGGTGATGTTGATGACAATGATGAGGTCACTGACTCTACCTGAGTGCCTGATCGAACAGAGGAATCACGTGAGGAGGAGGGGGAAGAGGAGGAGGAGGAACAGCAAACACGAGGCACAACATCCTCTATGACCAACCGTAGCACTAGCCAGTCCAAGGCATCAGATGTCAGAGCTGCTCAGGTGCAGAGCGCTGTTGTCTCAAAGCACACATCCAGGAACTCTGCTGTCTGGGAGTTCTTTAAGAAATGTGCAGCAGACCGCACCATTGCCATTTGTAATCTATGTCAGATGAGGCTGAAGCGTGGGAAAGACACCGGACACTTGGGTACCACATGCTTGAGGCGACATATGAACACCTGCCACACATCCCATTGGCGCAAAACTTTGCGTAGGTCCTCCTCCTCATCTGTCTCTACCCCCACTGTATGTCCTGCCATGTCATTGCCTACAACCTCCACTGACAGGGATGCTACAGTAATGGGTGTACCAGGTCCTTCCTCACAATGTGACATCATCCCATCAGCTGAAGATTTACGCAGTCAGATTACGTTGCCGCAGCTGCTGCAGCGTAAGAAAAAATATAGTCCCAACCATCCCCAAGCACAGCATCTAAATGCCAGCTTAGCAAAATTACTTGCATTGCAGCTGCTGCCTTTCCAGCTGGTGGACTCTGCTCCCTTCCGTGAATTTGCTGAATGTGCTGTACCACAGTGGCAGGTTCCAAAATGCCATTTCTTTTCACGCAAGGCCATTCCAGCACTATACCAGCACATGGAAGACAATGTTATCGAGTCATTAGGAAAGGCAGTCAGCAGCAAGGTGCATGTGACTTTAGACACTTGGTCCAGCAAGCATGGACAGGGTCATTACATTTCCTTCACGGCACACTGGGTAACTCTGATTGCAGCTGGGAGGGATCCAAGACGGGGCTCTGTGCTGGAGCTTGTTCATCCACCATGCCTCCAGAAAGCTGCTTGTATGAGGTCTGTCTGCTTCACCAGCACCACCTCTCCCTCTTCCGCCTCCTCCTCGTCCTTCTCTGTCTCTGGCAAAGTGGCAGTTAAACCGACGCCTGACAGGGTCTACGCAATGGCTCAAGCAAAAAGAAGCCATACTGTGCTTGAGCTGGTTTGTTTAGGGGACAGGAGCCACACCGGGCCAGAAATTCTGTCAGCTCTGCAGGGCCAGGTGCAGAGATGGTTAACACCACACCAGCTTGAGCTGGGAATGATCGCCTGTGATAATGTCAGCAACCTTCTCTCCGCCCTATGCAAAGGTAAATTGACGCATGTACCATGACTAGCACACATCCTAAATCTAGTGGTACAGCATTTCCTAACCAAGTACCCAGGGCTGCCAGAGCTTCTCAGCCAGGCCAGAAAAGTCTGCAGCCACTTCAGACGGTCATTCCCAGCAAGTGTTCGCCTGGCAGAAATTCAAAGAGAATTCCACCTTCCCACAAAACTTCTGATCTGTGACATGCCCACCAGGTGGAACTCGACATTAGCAATGCTGCAGCATCTGCACAAGCAGCAGAGGGCCATCAACGAGTACCTGTGTGAGTATGACACAAGGACAGGTTCAGGTCAACTTGTTTTTTTTTTCCCCCGCAGTGGCTGATGATCATGGATGCATGCACTGTACTGTCACCATTTGAGGAGGCAACGAGGATGGTGAGCAGGGTCAGTGCATGCATCAGTGACACAATTCCTTTAGTGTTCCTGCTGGAGCACACTCTGCAGGGAATTATAGATGTGGCTCTAGAGACAGCAGCGGGAGGAAGAGGAGGCCTTCCCTAGCTCTCAAGGCCCCAGTCTTTCCGCAGACAGCATTCCAGCGGGTCCTACTCAGATCAGACAGGAGGAGGATGAGGAGGAGGAATATTTAAGTAGTGGGGGCATTGAAGGTGGAGATTCCTCAAGGGAGGGTTTCATGTGCCCAGAAACACAAGGGCTTGTGCGTGGTTGGGAGGAGGAAGTGCACAATACGGTCATCCTCATTGACCAGGAAGACTCGGAAGCTAATGCCACCTCCAACCTATGCTGCATGGGCTCCCTTATAATGCAAAGCCTGCTAAAGGACCCCAGGATTCGTGCTATCAAGGAGAGGGATCATTACTGGTTGACAACCCTTCTTGATCCACGATACAAGGGTAAAGTTGCAGAGCTCATCCTGCCCGCACAGAGGGAGCACAGGATGAAAAAACTTGAGGACGCTCTAAAGCGACACTTGTGTAACACCTTTCTAGGCACTGGTAGGTTACCAAGTGATGACACACGTGCTTCTAAGGCTGCGGATGATCAGAGGAATAGTGGTGAAGGCCAGGGCTGCTTGACTGATGCATTCTTAAACTATTTTAGTCCACGACGCCCAGGGACGTCAAATGTAGGCACCCATTGCCAGCATCTTCACAATATGGTGCAGGACTACCTAGGGGCAAGGGCTCAACGCGTTTCCAATTTTTTTAGTCCACGACACCCAGGGACGTCAAATGTAGGCACCCATTGCCAGCGTCTTCACCATATGGTGCAGGACTATCTAGGGGCAAGGGCAGACCTGGATACCTTTACAGCAGATGATCCACTGGCTTACTGGGTTTTGAGATTGGATCACTGGCCAGAACTTTGAAAAATATGCTATGGAGCTACTAGGTTGCCCATCCAGCGTGCTTTCTGCTGGAGGTTTTGCCACAGACAAAAGAGTGCGTCTGTCCACCGACTCTGTAGACCGGCTGACATTTATAAAAATGAATCAGTCCTGGATCAGCAGCTATCACTCCCTGATATAACTGAATAGATCGGGGATCTCTTCTGCATTCCCAAAACTTCAACTACTGCACTCTTCCACAATACCTCAGAGGGGTTACGGTGTGAAAGCACTAGCTGGCACCAAAGGCCCAATATTTTGGTGCACTGCCACTTACGCATGTACCAGATTCATATAATTTTAATATTTGAATGCAGAGTCCACCCCTGCACTCTTCCACAATATCTCAGAGGGGTTACGGTATGAAGGCACTAGCTGGCACCGAAGACCCAATATTTGGGTACGCAGACACGTGTACCAGATTCCAATCATTTTAATATTTGAATGCAGAGTCCACTCCTGCACTCTTCCACAATACCTCAGAGGGGTTACTGTGTGAAGGCACTAGCTGGCACTAAAGGTCCAATTTTAATGCACCTGTTACTTTCATCCAAAGCCTGCATAAATTTCACCATAATTTAGCTAAAAAAAAATCACTAAACTTGTTCTATGTGTCCTAAACCGTCTCCTCTTTTCATACAGGCTGCCGCCCCAAGCAGTTGTTTATGAATAGATTAAAGGAAAATCATTTACCGTCATTTGAAATGTCATTTTTTATCTTTTTAAAGGTTTCTATACATCCGACAAATCCGCCGCTTCACGGGCAGGTTATGGGGACCTCCTAGGCACGATATTTGAAGGAATTTTTCGTTTTTATTCTTAACCTTTATTTCATGAAAAAAAAATCACTGTTCCTTTAAAAACGTCTTTTTTAAAACTTTTTTTCCTTGTTTCCTGTCCCCCAGGGCACTACCCGGACCCCCATACACCTTTTATGGCAAATATCTTGCATATATGCCCTCTTGCAGGGCACTCTAAAAATCGAACGTTCGAGTCCCATTGACTTGCTTTGAGTTCAGATCGTGTCGAACTCGAACTTTTGAAATTGTTCGAGTTCGAATGCGAACCGAAAACGGGGTTGTTCGGCTCATCCCTAATGAACATGAGGGATGGTGGACATGAGAAGTGCATGGGAGGGGGTTGAAATGGACTGTCGATTCTGTAGTTGAACAGTTTGCATTAATTAAAACCAGGCAATTTAAAATTAGTTTGAGTATCTTAGCATCAAATGCATTTTATGTGCTTTGTTACTGTGGTGCCGTGCTGCAGGTAAATATAGCATGGATTTTTAGAAGTGTGATTGAACAATGGTCTCATACCACACATACCTAATACACTGCATATGTAATTTGAGTAAAATATGCTAACTAAATAGTGTTTCCACTATTTGCCAATAAAAAAAAATGTCCCTGGATTTCATAAAAAAAATATTGTCACCTTACATTTTAGGTTATTCCCCCCTACGAGGGATCAGCATCCAGCTTCCCCCACTTCTTCAGACCGCTGTACCTCCATCCCCATACATTGTATGAGGTCGATCGAGATGTCATTGAAAAGGGCAGAGTCTGGCCCTTAAAATGATACCCAATAGGACCATATTCAGTGTAAAGTAAAAGTCATAAATAATAAAATAAAAAAGTAAAATTGTTTTCACAGGGTTGAAATGGCTCATCAGTGGAATGGTTAACGGTCAGACTACAGTGGCAAGAAAACGTATGTGAACCCTTTGGGATTACGTGGAGTTTTGCATGAATTGGTCATAAAATGTGCTCTGATCTTCATCTAAGTCACAACAATTTGAAAAACACAGTCTGCTTAAAATAATACAACACAAACATTATATGTTTTCATGTGTTTATTGAACATAAAATGTAAACATTCACAGTGCAGGGTGGAAAAAATATGTGAACCCCTAGCCTAATGACTTCTCCCAAGAGCTAATTGGAGCCAGGAGTGAGCCATCCTTGAGTCCAATCAGTGTGATATTATTGGATGTGTTGCTGAAAGCTGTCCTGCCCTTTAAAAACACACACCAGTTTTGGGTTTACTGGTTTCAAGAAGCACTGCCTGATGTGAATCATGCCTCGCAGCAAAGAGCTCTCAGAAGACCTACGATCAAGAATTGTTGACTTGCATGAAGCTGGAAAGGGTTACAAAAGTATCTCCTAAAGCCTTGATGTTCATGTGTCCACGGTAAGACAGACTGTCTACAAATGGAGAAAGTTCAGCACTGTTGCTACTCTCCCTAGGCGTGGTCATCCTGTAAAGATGACTGCAAGAGCACATCGCAGAATGCTTAATGAGGTAAAGAAGAATACTAGAGTGTCAGCTAAAGACTTACAGAAATCTCTGGCACATGCTAACATTTTTGTTGACACATCTACAATAAGGAAAACATTAACCCTTTCGCTGCTGAGGCTTTTCCCGCCTCTGTGCTGAGGTCATTTTTACCAGTTTTGCTCATCATGTTTAAACGTGTTTTGAAGGCTTATTTTAGCATATGACCCAGACATATTATATATCGTTCTTTCTGTCAGACTCGGCAGATTCATAATATGTCATTATTATATGTATACGTCATGACTTGTCTGTATATTATAACAAAAAATGCAATAAAATATGAATTTTCAATAATTTACAACTTGTAAAGTGTTTTTTTTTCACATTTTAACATGCGAGCAATTGCGGTTATATTTTGTATGGGGTGCGCTTGTTAAAAAAATTAGAAATGGGGTCTCGTTACATTTTTTTTGGGGAAAATTAAGCGATTTTTAACAAACGCACCGCATCCAAAAATCGTTAGTGCAGCATTTTTTTTCACATTATAATTGAAATGGGAACAATATTGCTGCATTAACAAACCAAAAAAAAGAAAAAAAACTTGTTTATTTTTTTTTTATAATTTTGTTTTAAAATATATATTTTTTTTTAATTTGTATTTTTTTTAAAAACTGTTTTTCATAGTCATGTTTGGTATCGTTGGAACGGCCATGCTCTGGCCGATCCACCAGTACCAAACTTTAACCCCTAGCTGCCACGGATCGGGAGATAGGGGGTTCCAATGAACCCCCTATCTCCACCATTGGTGGCAGCTAGGGGTTAACTCCAGGACTGGTGTCATCGTGCTATGCACGATGACGCCAGTCCTCAGGGGGAGTTCTTGGAGGCTTGGCCGACATCCAAGATGTCGGCCAGCTCCGGGAAAGGATCACGAACCGGCGCTTTTCAGCGCCGATTCGTGATCTGGCTCCCTAGGGGTTAATGACAGCCACCGTTTGGAAGGGCAGGCTGTGCCCTTCCAAGCGGTGCCTGTATTAACTCCCTGCTCCCCGGCGATCGGGAGGGAGAGAGGTCCGAAGGACCTCCCCCCTCCCTTTCAGGCGCCTCCTCCGCACACGCGGGGGGGGGGGGCCTGAAATAGATGTCATCGTGCCGCCGCGATGACATCTATTTTGCCCGCGGCGGTCCCGGATTGACGGGCTGACATCCAAGATGTCAGCCCGCACTGGGGGGCACAGCGATCGGCCGGAATCCGGCCGATCGCAGGCTGCTTCGGGAGGACGCGCCTCAGCTAAGGCTAGGGACAGATGAGCGCATTTTCTGCAGCCACCGTCAAAATGTACGTCGATGCGTGCGCACGCATTTTTTCACGGAATACGCTTAAGTGGTCAGACGATGCGCAATTCTGGACGTATTTCATGACGGTGGGGTAAAAAGAAGTCTAGGGAAATCCGGCTGTTTGAACGTTATGTAGGCCGCACACTAGCAGCGTCTGACATCTCCTAATCACGCACACACGCTGCTATGCGGCCGCAGCGCACTCTGTACGTCTGTAGCAGCGGTTTCACGTTCTGATAAAAATGCGTTCATTTGCCGGTTGCGTGGTGTCGGCGCACTTTCGTACGCACGTACTGCGTATATTGGCCGTCATTGGCCGTTATGTGCTGCTACTGCCGCCGTGATTTAGTGCGCCTGCACGCGCGTTCCGACTGCCCCACTCTGACCCTAGCCTTAACGCGTCCTCCGCAGCGAAGTGGTTAAACAATAAATTCTGGAGTACATGGGAGGACACCACGGAGGAAGCCATTGCTGTCCAAAAAGAATATTGCAGCACGTTTGAAGTTTGCAAAAGAGCACCTGGATGTTCCACTGCACTACTGGCAAAATATTCTGTGGACAGATGAAACCAAAATGGAGTTGTTTGGAAAAAACACACAACACTAGATGTGGAGAAAAAAAGGCACAGCACACCAACATCAAAACCTCATCCCCATTGTAAAACATGGGGGAGGGAGGATCATGGTTTGGGGCTGCTTTGCTGCCTCAGGGCCTGGACGGATTGTTGTCATTGATGGAAAAATGAATTCCAGAGTTTATCCAGACATTTTGCAGGAAAATGTAAGACTATCTGTCCGCCAACTGAAGCTCCGCAGAGGATGGGTGATGCAACAGGACAATGACCCAAAGCATACTAGTAATTCAACAAAAGAATGGCTTCAACAAAACAAAATACGCCTTCTGGAGTGGCCCAGTCAGAGTCCTGACCTCAACTCGATTGAAATGCTGTGGCATGACCTTAAGAGAGTGATTCACACCAGACATCCCAAGAATATTGCTACACTAAAACAGTTTTGTGAAGAGGAGTGGTCCAAAATTACTCCAGATCGTTGTGCAGGTCTGATCTGCAACTACAGGAAACGTTTGGTTGAGGTTATTGCTGCCAAAGGAGGGTCAACCAGTTATTAAGTCCAAAGGTTCACATACTTTTTCCACCCTGCACTGTGAATGTTTACATGTTCTGTTCAATAAACACATGAAAACATATAATGTTTGTGTTGTATTATTTTAAGCAGACTGTGTTTTTCAAATTGTTGTGACTTAGATGAAGATCAGAGCACATTTTATGACCAATTCATGCAAAACTCCACGTAATTCCAAAGGGTTCACATACTTTTTCTTGCCACTGTATATATTACCTTGTGTATTACTTCCGTTTTGCCTTGGTTTAGTTGTATATTAAGGGTAAATGGGCAGGCTTCAATCCTCACAGTATTCATGTTATTTTAATTAATGGCATTTTAGGAGTTAATGGGTTGGCTACATACCTCACAGTGTATACATTTCATGTTTTCCCTTGATTGCTGGCATTTTAGGGGTTAATGGGTAGGCTACATGCCTCACAATGTATTCATTTAATGTTTTCCTTTGATTAATGACATTTTACGGGTTAATGGCTACATGCCACACTGTTTATTATTTTTATTGTATTTCCCTGGTTTTATGGCATGTTAGGGGTTATTGTGGAAATTTAAATCAAAAGGGTCTATTCATCTTTAGATTCGTTGCTTTTTGTCACAATTCGTGAAACGAATTTCGCCGAAAATAAGGTGAATTCCCCATTTAGCGAATTGTCACTGTAATTTGCGAAAATTGGAGTTGCTGAAGCAGTTATCAGACATTGGCGAAAAACGCTGAATTGTGGCGAATAAAATATTGAATTTAAGGATCAGGTTAGAACAAAAAAAAGGTATCACTGCAACACATTACTCTGGATTTTCTAATCGTATTTATATATCCTTTTCAGTGGTTTAATTTAGTGGCGAAAATTATTAGTGCCCCAAGTTTTGACTGTGGTATCTTATGTGCCCCCCTTTATCCTACAGTCGCCACTGCCCAGAACGCTGTATATATTTGCATGGAAGGAGAATACTCGTTTTAAATCTCTAAAGTAAGATCTGCATAAGTACAGTATTCCTCAAAGAGAAGAAGTCACATTCTAGACAGGCAGACGCTAGGGATGAGCTGTTCGGGTTCGGCCGGTTCGGAGTTCGGCCCGAACTTTGGGAGTTCGAAGGTTCGCAAACTTCAAACTTTTTGGGTGTGTTCGGTTCGAGTTCGAAAAAAATAAGAAATTTTGAAAAAAATATAGAAATTGCTTAAAAAAAAATACTAAAAAATATAGAAATAAAGAGACTCTTTACTGCAGAATATTATAAGCAACGGTTTATTAGATATGGAATTAAAAACTAATGTGCACGTGGAAAGATTCTCAACTCTGAATGACCTCTGTTCACAAACGGGCATAACACCAGGTGTTTTTAGTCTGGTAATCAATTTGATACATTGTACACTATACTGAGGTACTGAGGGGGTGGGGTAGTGTCTGCTTCTGATTGAGATTTGAGAATTAATTTCCCTCGTAAAACTTCCTAATATGCTGCATTTAACTGGTGTTTGAAAAAAATACAAATAACATCTAAAGCAATGTTATTTTTCACCTCGGGATTAAACATTCACAGGGTTATTCAGAGAGCGGTGAAAAGCATGAGAATAACTGGAGAAGTGAAAATTCTAGGTCAAAATAGCCAAACCAGAAAAATTCTCTCATTTAACTCACTTTCCAAATTGTCTATTTGGTCTAGATTGTTCTCTTCTCCTGCCAGTTCTCCTGGCTTTCACCTCTCTCTCAGGGTTGTTCAGAGAAAGGTGAAAACCAGGAGAATGGCAGGAAAAGAGAACAATCTGGAACAAATAGCCAATTTGGAAAAAGAGATAAGGCTAGGGTCAGACTAACGCATTTTTCGCAGCGACCGTCAAAAAGTGCGTCCGAACGCATTGCCGTATTTTTTCACGGAATGCGCGAAAACGGTCATACGATGCGCATTTTTGTGCATTATTTTTTACAGATCCAAACCAGGAAACTTTGGGTGTCTGGACGTTATGTTGGCCAGACATGAGCAGGGTCTGACGTCTCCAAATCACGCACACACGCCGCTAGTGGACGCAGCGCACTCTGTACGTCCGTACTAGCGGTTCTGCGTTCTCGAAAAAATGCGCTAATTTTCCACTTGCGTTGCGCAGCCGGACTTTCGTGCGACCGTACTTCGTATATTGGCCGTCATTTGCTGCTAGTGCGGCCGTGATTAAGTGCGCCTAAACGCACGTTAAAAATTCGCTAGTCTGACCCTAGCCTAAATGGGAGAATTTTTCTGGTTTGGCTATTTTGACCTAGAATTTTCCATTCTCCAGTCATTCTCCTGCTCTTCACCGCTCTCTGAATAACCCTGACAGGGTTATTCAGAGAAAGGTGAAACTCAGGAGAATGACTGAAGAGAAAATTCTAGGTCAAAATAGCAAAACCAGAAAAATTCTCCCATTTATCTCACTTTCCAAATCGGCTATTTGGTCTAGAATTTTCCATTCTCCAGTCATTCTCCTGCTTTTCACTGCCAAAAAATCAGTAAACTTTTTCTGCGTGTCCGAAAATGTCTCCTCTTTTCATACAGACTGCCGCCCCAATCAGTTGTTTATGGATAGATTAAAGGTAAAGCATTTACCGTCATTTGAAATGTCATTTTTTTGTTTTTACATATTTCTATACATCCTAGAAATCCGCCACTTCACGGGCAGGTTATGGGGACCTCCTAGGCACGATATTTGAAGGAATTTTTCGTTTTTATTTTTAACCCTTATTTCATGGAAAACTCACTGTCCCTTTAAAAACGTTTTTTTTTTACTTTTTGTCCTTTTTTCCTGTCCCCCAGGGCACTACCTGGACCCCCATACACCTTTTATGGCAAATATCTAGCATATATGCCCTCTTGGAGGGCACTCTGAAAACCGAATTTTCAGCCCCATTGACTTGTATTGAGTTCGAGTTCCGGTTTGGGTTCGGATCCAAACATTTGGAAAGTTCGGGTTCGGGCCCGAACCGAACTCAGGGAGTGTTCGGCTCATCTCTAGCAGACGCCATGACACACATTCAATGGTCGTGTAGGAACAGAATGATCTATCTAGAAGTTTAGATTATCAGGAGCGATGCTGAGAATTAGCAGGATAAGGCGGTTCTTAGATCAAGTGATCCATCTCCTCCATCTACCCCTGCAGGAATTTTACTAGAAGAAAATGATAATCCCACAATGCACAGGAGCAGGAGAAGAGCAAACCACCTGGGATTAAAAATCACAGATGTAGGATTATTACATAGAATAAAAGTGGGAGAGAAACCACCTAAACCAAAAATCAGGGCAGAACTTACATGGTGTAGACATTATCACAGAGATCAGGCGTTCCTCTGGTTGTTTCTGTGTAGAAAGTAATGGATTTTCAAACGTCTCTATACCTTCAGCACATTCAGCCCTTACCTTTTACCTTTATAGGCCAGAGCCTCCCACACACCCATACCTGATTTAATCAGCAAATTCTGAGGAATTGGTTCCAGGTTCATAATTTCATAAACTGTTACTATTTAACATTCACAAGGGATTAATCACCAAAAGGTCTGTAAAATATGTCTGTAAGCAGCCTGTAGGTGGAGAGAGGTATTCTGGCTAAAAGTCATAAAAATCTGAAAAATAACAAGAAAAAAAGATGTTATCTGCGCTCGTTTCTACAGTATAAGCAGATAACATCTTTTTGTTTTCTTTTCTTGTTATGTTTTATACATGAACTGGGTTGTTTCTGCTGGCTTTTGCAGCCGCTCTGGTGAGTACAGGCGCAAATCCATTTTTTCTGTATGCATGTATAAATATAAGAAAGAACCAGAACATTGCTGAATGATAACACAAATATAAAAGTTACTGCTCCTCACTCGCCCACACTGAGACCACTAACACCAATATAAAAGTTACTGCTCCTCACTCGCCCACACTGAGACCACTAACACCAATATAAAAGTTACTGCTCCTCACTCGCCCACACTAAGACCACTAACACCGATATAAAAGTTACTACTCCTCACTCGTTCACGTTGAGACCAATAACACCAATATAAAAGTTACCGCTCCTCACTCTCCCACACTGAGACCAATAACACCAATATAAAGGTTACTGCTCCTCACTCTCCCACGCTGAGACCAATAACACCAATATAAAAGTTACTGCTCCTCACTCTCCCACGCTGAGACCAATAACACCAATATAAAAGTTACTGCTCCTCACTCTCCCACGCTGAGACCAATAACACCAATATAAAAGTTACCGCTCCTCACTCTCCCACGCTGAGACCACTAACACCAATATAAAAGTTACTGCTCCTCACTCTCCCACGCTGAGACCACTAACACCATTACAAAAGTTACTACTCCTTACTCGTCCACTCTGAGACCACTAACTCCAATATAAAAGTTACTACTCCTTACTCGTCCACTCTGAGACCACTAACTCCAATATAAAAGTTACTGCTCCTCACTCTCCCTCACTGAGACCAATAACACCAATATAAAAGTTACTGCTCCTCACTCGTCCACTCTGAGACTAGGGATGAGCTGTTCGGTTCAATCGGTTCGGAGTTCGATTAGAACATCGCCTGTTCGCGAACTACGAACATTGCCGCATGTTCGCCCACAATGCACCACAATGGACCACAATGGACTTTTCCACTGGCCTGAAGTCTGCAATTGGCTACAGCCTTGAATTGGCATATTTTTGCACCTGTCTTGCACCTGACCTGTGGTCAGGTGCAAGGCTGTAGCCCATTACAAGCTTCAGGCCAGTGGAAAAGTTCATTGTGGTCCATTGTGGTACATTGTGGGCGAACATGCAGCGAACACGAGGAAATGTTCGCGAACATGCGATGTTGGAATCGAACGCGATTCAGCACGTGTTTGAGAGGAGATTGTTGTTGTGTTAGTGTGTGTTCTCACTGCCAGTCTGCCACCAGCTACTGGGGTCTCATTTCTGCAATATTTCTGGGAATTGTTCTAATCTGTGTGTTCTCACTGCCACCAAGTATTTTGTGGGGTCAGTAATTCCTACAAAATATTTGGGAATTGTTCTAATCTGTGTGTTCTCACTGCCACCAAGTATTTTGGGGGGTCAGTCATTTCTCTAAAATATTTGAGAATTGTTCTAATCTGTGTGTTCTCACTGCCACCAAGTATTTTGGGGGTCAGTAATTTCTACAAAATATTTGGGAATTGTTCTAATCTGTGTGTTCTCACTGCCACAAAGTATTTTGGGGGTCAGTAATTTCTACAAAAAATATCTTTGAATAGTTCTAATCTGTGTGTTCAAACTGCCACAAAGTATTTTGGGGGGTCAGTAATCTCTACAAAAAATATACTTGAATGGTTCTAATCTCTGTGTGTTCTCACTGCCACAAACTATTTTGGGGGTCAGTCATTTATACAAAATATCTGGGAATTGTTCCAATCTGTGTGTTTTCACTGCCACCAAGTATTTTGGGGTGTCAGTAATTCCTACAAAATATCTGGGAATTGTTCTAATCTGTGTCTTGTCACTGCCACCTATCAAGGGGTCTCACTGATTTATAGGAGGTTTCTGGGAATTGTAATCTGTGTCTTCTCACTGCCAACTATCAGGGGGTCCAACATACTTCTAGCAGATTTCTGCGAATTGTAATCTGTGTCTTGTCACTGTTGCCAGCTATCAGGGGGTCCTATCAGGGGGTCTCACTGACTTTCACTGGACTTTCAGCCACTTTTGGTGGTTTCTGGGAATTGCAATTTGTGTCTTGTCACTGGCACCATCAGGGGGTCTCACTGATTTATAGGAGGTTTCTGGGAATTGTAATCTGTGTCTTGTCACTGGCTGCCAGCTATCAGAGTGTCTCACAGAGTTATACCAGAGTTCTGGAAATCTTTAATCTTTATACCAGAGTTGAATCAGAGTTCAACAGCATATCTCCAATTTTTATAACAGAGCTGAAGCAGAGTTCTGCATATCTTTAATCTATATATCGCTCACCATGTCAGAAAGACCAAAAAGGACAGGCAGACGCTCCCAGGCACAGATAAGAGGGCAAGCAGCCTCTGTGTCGGGAGGCTGTGCCTCTGGTCATCGTGGACATGGTGCATCCTCTGCATGGGCACGCTTGTCCTTTCTAACTGCTGATGGCTGTCTTTAGCAGCAGCAACATACAGAGGATTTGGTGGATTTGCTAACCAGGCCATCCTCATCCTCCGAGTCCTCTGCCAGCCAGGCTTGTAGTGGTTTACAGTCCACCTAAGCTGCCAAAGCATCTAATGCAGCCTCCATGTCCACAGCTATTCCTGCCGTTGCCTCACTATCACACATGGAGGAGTCAGCTGAATTGTTTGACTACAATGAGAGTGACATGCTGCTTGAGGATGCGCTGCAAGTACAGTGCTCTGATTCAATTTCTGAGGTTGAGGAAGGGAGTATAATCAACCTAGAGGAAGGGGGTACCATTGATGACACACAAATAACTGGCACACATGTTGCCCCAGCAGCTGCAGCATACTGCCAAGATGGCTCCAGTGACGAGGAGATAGGGGGTGATGACAATGATGATGAGGTCACTGACTCCACCTGGATGCCTGATCGAAGAGAGGAGTCAAGTGAGGAGGAGGAGGAGGAGGCACAACAAACACAAGACACAACATCCTCTATGACCAACTGTAGCACTAGCCAGTCCAAGGCATCAGATGTCAGAGCTGCTGGGGCTCAGAGCGCTGTTGTCTCAAAGCACACATCCAGGAACTCTGCTGTCTGGGAGTTCTTTAAGAAATGTGCAGCAGACCGCACTGTTGCTAAATTTAATCTATGTCAGATGAGGCTCAAGCGTGGGAAAGACACCGGATGCTTGGGTACCACATGCTTGAGGTGACATATGACCACCTGCCATGCATCCCATTGGCACAAAACTTTGTGTAGGTCCTCCTCCTCACCTGTCTCTACCCCTACTATATGTCCTGCCATGTCATTGACTCCAACCTCCACTGACAGGGATGATGCTACAGTAATGGATGTACCAGGTCCTTCCTCACAATGTGACAGCATCCCATCAGCTGAATAGTTACACAGTCAGATTACGTTGTCCCAGCTGCTGCAGCGTAAGAAAATATATAGTCCCAACCATCCCTAAGCACAGCGACTAAATGCCAGCTTAGCAAAATTATTTTCATTGCAGCTGCTGCCTTTCCAGCTGGTGGACTCTGCTCCCTTCCGTGAATTTGCTGAATGCGTTGTACCACAGTGGCAGATTCCAAAACGCCATTGCTTTTCACGCAAGGCCATTCCAGCACTATACCAGCACGTGGAAGACAATGTTATCGAGTCATTGGGAAAGGCAGTCAGCAGCAAGGTGCATGTGACTTTAGACACGTGGTCCAGCAAGCATGGACAGACCTGTTACATTTCCTTCACGGCACACTGGGTAACTCTGATTGCAGCTGGGAGGGATCCAAGACAGGGCTCTGTGCTGGAGCTTGTTCATCCACCACCTCCTCCTTCTCAGTCTCTAGTGAAGCGGCAGTTAAAGGGACGCGTGGCAGGGGCTACACAATGGCTCAAGCAAAAAGATGCCATTCTATGTTTGAGCTGGTTTGTTTAGGGGACAGGGGCCACACCGGGCAGAAATTCTCTCAGCTCTGCAGGGGCAGAAACATAGAAACATAGAAAAATGTCGGCAGATAAGAACCTTTCGGCCCATCTAGTCTGCCCAATTACATGGATACTTGACCTGGATTTATCTTTTGTTTAGGATAGCCTTATGCCTATCCCATGCTTGCTTAAATTCAATTACTGTTTTGGCCTCTACCACTTCTACTGGAAGACTGTTCCATGTATCCACCACCCGCTCAGTAAAATAATGCTTCCTGATGTTACTTTTAAACCTTTGCCCCTCTTATCTAAGACTATGTCCTCTTGTTTTGCTAATTTGTTTCCTTTTAAATATACTCCCTTCCTCTACCTTGTGGATTCCCTTTACGTATTTAAATGTTTCTATCATATCTCCTCTGTCTCGTCTTTTTTCCAAGCTGTACATGTTAAGATCATTAAGCCTTTCCTGGTAACTTTCTCCTTCAAGCCGTACACCATTTTAGTAGCCCTTCTCTGAACTCTCTCTAAGATGTCTATATCCTTCTGGAGATACGGTCTCCAGTACTGCACACAGTACTCCAAGTGAGGTCTCACCAGTGCTCTGTACAGTGGCATGAGCACTTCCCTTTTCCTACTGCTAATACCTCTCCCTACACAACCAAGCATTCTGCTAGCATTTCCTGCTGCTCTATTACATTGACTACTTACCCTTAGATCCTCTGAAATAATGACCCCTAAATCCCTTTCCTCAGATGTTGAGGTTAGGACTGTATCAAATATTCTATATTCAGCCCTTGGGTTTTTGCGTCCCAGGTGCATTATCTTGCACTTATCCACATTAAAACTCAATTGCCACAACTCCGACCATTTTTTTAGTTTACCTAAATCATTTGTCATTTGGCTGATCCCTCCAGGAACGTCAACCCTGTTGCAAATTTTTGCGTCATCAGCAAAAAGACATACTTTTCCATTAATACCTTCTGCAATATCACTAATAAAAATATTAAAGAGAATGGGTCCAAGTACTGACCCCTGAGGTACCCCACTGGTAACAAGACCTTGCGCCGAATAAACTCCATTTACCACAACCCTCTGTTGTCTGTCACTCAGCCACTGCCTAATCCATTCAACAATATTGGAATCCAAGCTCAAAGATTGCAATTTATTGATAAGCCTTCTATGCGGAACAGTATCAAAAGCCTTACTGAAATCTAAATAAGCAATGTCTACTGCACCACCTGTGTCTATTATTTTTGTTACCCAATCAAAAAAATCAATAAGATTAGTTTGGCATGATCTCCCTGAAGTAAACCCATGTTGTTTCTGATCTGTAATCTATGTGTTTTTAGATGTTCAACAATCCTTTCCTTTGCAGGTGCAGAGATGGTTAACACCACGCCAGCTTGAGCTGGGAATTGTCGTCTGTGATAATGGCAGCAACCTTCTCTTCGCAGCCAATGTAGGCACCCATTGCCAGCGTCTTCACCATATGGTGCAGGACTACCTAGGGGCAAGGGCAGACCTGGATACCTTTCCAGCAGATGATCCACTGGCTTACTGGGTGTTGAGATTGGATCACTGGCCAGAACTTAACCAATATGCTATGCAGTTACTAGGTTGCCCTTCATCTAGCGTGCTTTCCGAAAGGACGTTCAGTGCCGCTGGAGGTTTTGTCACAGACAAAAGAGTGCGTCTGTCCACCGACTCTGTAGACCAGCTGACATTTATAAAAATGAATCAGTCCTGGATCAGCAGCTATCAATCCTCTGATGCTGATGTAACGGAATGGATCGGGGATCTCTTCTGCATTCACAAAACCTCCACCACTGAACTCTTCCACAATACCACAGAGGGATTACTTATGGTGTGAAGGCACTTGCTGCCACCAAAGGCACAATATTTTGGTGCAATGACGCCTTTACCAGATTCGTATCTTTTTAATATAGGACCGCATGGTCCAACCCTGCACTCTTCCACAATACAACAGAGGGGTTACTTACGGTGTAAAGGCACTTGCTGCCACCAAAGGCACAATATTTGGCTGCACTGGCGCCTGTGCCAGATTTATATCATTTTAATTTTTTGAACCGCAGGGTCCAACCCTGCACTCTTCCACAATACCACAAAAGGGTTACAGTGTGAAGGCACTAGCTGGCACCAAAGGTCCAATTTTAATGCACCTGTTGTTACTTTCATCCAAAGCCTGCATAAGTTTCACCATAATTTAGCCCAAAAAAATCACTAAACTTGTTCTGCGTGTCCTAAAAGGTCTCCTCTTTTAATACAGACTGCTGCCCGAAGCAGTTGTTTAAGAATAGATTAAAAGGAAAAGCATTTACCGTCATTTGAAATGTCATTTTTTTGTTTTTAAATGTTTCTATACATCCTACAAATCCGCCACTTCACGGGCAGGTTATGGGGACCTCCTAGGCACGATATTTGAAGGAATTTTTTGTTTTTATTATTAACCTTTATTTCATGGAAAACTCACTGTTCCTTTAAAAATGTTTTTTTTAAAACTTTCTTGAATATATGTCCTCTTGCAGGGCACTCTAAAAATCGAACTTTGAGTCCCCTTGACTTGCATTGAGTTCGGTTCGAGTTCAAGTTCGAACTCTTGAAAAAGTTCGATTTCGGATGCGAACCGAACTCGGGGGTGTTCGGCTCATCCCTACTGTAGATGACTAAAAATACAAATTTTATTGCATTTTTTGTTATAATATACAGGCAGGACATGACGTATACATATAATAATGATATATCATGCATCTGAGGAGTCTGTCGGAAAGAACGATATATAATATGTCTGGGTCGTATAAAAAAACGCGGCTTCAAATCGCGTTTAACCATGATGAGCGAAATCGGTAAAAATGAGCTCAGCACACAGGTGAAATGGCTCAGCAGTGAAGGGGTTAATAACAGGAATAAATAAGAAAGATGATCTCCTCAAGAATGAAGGAATAATCTCTGCATATTTATATAAAAATTAAGGAAAGCATGCACGATGAAAACGTTTCTCCTTAGAATAAATTAACAATAACAAATAAACTGGATCAACCACCAATGGCAAGCAATAAGCAATTCTCCAAGAATGTTTGTCTGGCTGAATAAAAGATGTCAGAGTTTTTTCATCTATACTTCTTGGTAGAATGGATTAACACAAAAATATAGTATACTTGATTGGTTCTAGAGATGTGCACCGATTTTTATTTTTTTCGTTTCGTTTCGATCGGATTTTGTAACTTTTCTTTTCGGCTCGTTTCATTTCGGCTCATTTTTCGTATCGACTTTTATTCCGTGATATCGGCCATTTTCGTGTTATCGGATCGGCTCGTTTTTCGTATCGACTTTTTTTCATGAGATCGGAAATTTTTGTGTTTTTCGGAACGTCTGTTCTCCTCGTTTCAAAGTGTCTATACCTTTTGAATGAAACAAATGTTTTTTCAGATCTGATATTTCTGTCGATATGATAATTCTGTCAATACGGTAATTCTGCCGATTCTAAGATTTTTTCTATTGAATAAAGATCCTTTTTATCTTATGAATATGCATTGCACAACTTTATTTTATCATATTAAAATGGTATGAAAGGAACAAAAATGATCAAAACGATTTAAAAAAACCAAAACTGAGCCAAATGGTCTAACTTTAAAAATAAAAACCAGACTGAAAGGTTTTAAAACAGAAAAAAAGCTGAACAAAATTATCAGAAACGAAAAAAAAAACCCAGAAAAAATAAAATGATTTAAAACGAAAAAAATAATAATGCAGCACATGAATCCGCACACTGCTGGGAAGCGCCTCTCTGCAGTATAATTAAGGCAGCATATGAATACCCACCTTGCGGGGAACAAGTGCCTCTTTGCGCGGTATAATTAATGCAGCATATGAATCCACACACTGCTGGGAAGTGCCTCTCTGCAGTATAATTAATGCAGCAAATGAATCCACACACTGCGGGGAAGCACCTCTCTGCGATATAATTAATGCAGCATATGAATCCACACACTGCTGGGAAGCGCCTCTCTGCAGTATAAATAATGCAGCATATGAATCCGCACACTGCTGGGAAGCGCCTCTATGCGGTATAATTAATGCAGCATATGAATCCACACACTGCGGGGAAGCGCCTCTCTGCAGTATAATTAATGCAGCATATGAATCCACACACTGCGGGGAAGCGCCTCTCTGCAGTATGATTAATGCAGCATATTAATCCACACACTGCTGGGAAGCGCCTCTCTGCAGAATAATGCAGCATATGAATCCACACACTGCTGGGAAGCGCATCTCTGCACGGTATAATTAATGCAGCATATGAATCCACACACTGCTGGGAAGCGCCTCTCTGCGGTATAATTAATGCAGCATATGAATCCACACACAGCTGGGAAGCTCCTCTCTGCGGTATAATTAATGCAGCATATGAATCCACACACTGCCGGGAAGCGCCTCTCTGCAGTATAATTAATGCAGCATATGGATCCACACACTGCGGGGAAGCGCCTCTCTGAGCGGTATAATAATGCAGCATATAAATACACACACTGCGGGGAACAAGCGCCTCTCTGCGCAGTATAATTAATGCAGCATATGAATACTCACACTGCGGGCAACAAGCTCCTCTCTGCGCGGTATAATTAATGCAGCATATGACTATGCACACTACGGGGAACAAGCGCCTCTCTGCGCGGTATAATTAATGCAGCATATGAATACGCACACTGCTGGGAAGCGCCTCTCTGCGCGGTATAATTAATGCAGCATATGAATACGCACACTGCGGGGAACAAGCGCCTCTCTGCATGGTATAATTAATGCAGCATATGAATACTCACACTGCGGGCAACAAGCTCCTCTCTGCGCGGTATAATTAATGCGGCATATGACTACGCACACTACGGGGAACAAGCGCCTCTCTGCGCGGTATAATTAATGCAGCATATGAATACGAACACTGCTGGGAAGCGCCTCTCTGCGCGGTATAATTAATGCAGCATATGAATACGAACACTGCGGGGAACAAGCGCCTCTCTGCGTGGTATAATTAATGCAGCATATGAATACGCACACTGCGGGGAACAAGCGCCTCTCTGCGTGGTATAATTAATGCAGCATATGAATACGCACACTGCGGGGAACAAGCGCCTCTCTGCGCGGTCTAATTAATGTATACGTCTCTGTTATATGTATATGTATCATGTCCGTACATATTATAACTTAAAATGCAATAAAATTAGAATTTTCAATAATTTACAAGGTGTAAAGTGTTTTTTTCACATTTTAACATGCGAGCGTTTACGGTTATATTTTCTATGAGTTGCACTTGTTAAAAAAAATAGAGATGGGGGACTTGTTACATACATTTTTGTGGGAAAATTGCACAATTTTTAACAAACGCAACCCATACAAAAATCGTTAGTGCAGCACCATTGTTCACATTATTTATAATTGAATGGGAACAATGTTGCTGCATTAGCAAAACAAAAAACAACTTTTTTTTAAAAATATATTTATTTGTTTAATATTTTTTTATTTAATTTTTAATTTTTTTAATTAACTTTTAACATGGTCATGTTTGGTATGGTTGGAAAGGCCATGCTCTGGCCAATCCAACAATACCAAACATTAACCCCTAGATGCCACGGATCGGGAGATAGGGGTTCATTGGAACCCCCTATCTCCACCATTGGTGGCAACTAGGGGGTTAACTCCAGAATTTACTCTATCCGACGTCCCGATGTGAAACATCGGGACTTTGGATAGATTTCGACTATTTAAACTTCCGGATAGTTGAAATCTATCCAAAGTCCCGATGTTTCACATCAGAACTTTGGATAGATTAAGTCCATGCGGCCGTTAATCATACAGTTGTGTTCAAAATTATTCAACCCCCACTGAAATTGAGTGTTTTGGCCAGTTTGACATTGATTTTGATCATTCAGTCATCCTTGCTTACAATTAAATCAAAGAGGCACGTGTAGGTCAGACAAATATTACATAACATTTATAATGAAATAACCACAAATGTCTTGTAGAGCTGTGTTTAAAAAGACTGTTCTGCTGCATTTACTTGCAATGGCCACCAGAGGGAGACAGAGACCATGCTAAGATTATGCTGGACAAACACAGAAAACATTGGGACTACATTTCCCGGCATGCTTTGGGGCAGACACAGGAAGTGGGTGGGACACAGACACTTACATCCTGAGCCTCGTGGAGAGAGCTGGTAGAGCGCGCCAGGGAGTGGGAGAAGCAAGACCCAGTGCTGCAGAATGTGACAGTGACCAGGCCGGAGCGCAGCTGGGGCCTGACAGAGCTAAAGACCGGGTTATTCAGCCTTATCAGAGGAAGACCCAGTGATTCACCAGACTACCCACGCTGATATTGAGGAAGCTGGAAGACCCTGAGTTAGGAGTACCGCAGATCGATTGGACAGGGAGAGCAGGCGGTGAACTGGATATCTTGCGGCAGCTACAGAAAGCTAGACAACGGATCCAGTAACCAGGAGAACCCCAGTCAACATCGAGCGGAGAGACGTCCTGGGTCGAGCGGAGCATCAAGTATCTGGCGGATGGGTGAGAGGCCTTCCAGGCCGTTGTGAAAATAAAGCACGCTGCTGTTTGTTTCCAAAACCCACAGGGCCCCAACTTGACTAGTCGAAGATACTTCATAAGCAATTCACTGGCCAGTTGAATATTGTACCCGGGTACCATCACACACACACACCTACATTCTTTGGGACATAACCTGTATGGGACTTACTCCCCAACCACAAAGGGGGTTAAAGATATATTTTTCTCTTTTCCGCTGCGCGTTCCTCGAATTACGAAGCATCGTATTTCTTTTCCGCTGCGCGGTTTCCCACATTACGAAGTACTGTAAATATATATACGAACACCGTGTTATTCATTATATGCCATTTGTTCTAGTAAACTATATAATTTATAAAATCCACAACGGTGCTGGAGTATATTTATTCCCTAGTGCGGGGAGACTGCTCCGAGGTTCAATTTCAGCGGCTCCTCCGGGAGTTAGCACTACACGTGGGGGCTCGTCCGGGATTCAGTCTCTGGAAAAACCGCATTTAAAGGGTTAAATATGGATCCAGACGAAGCAGCAGAGTGGTGTAAAGCACAGGGTGGCCAGTTAGAGTTGAGTGTAGTAATGGATATTCCTGTAGACACCTGGGCAGAAGAGCAGATCCGCCTGGCCGTGGCAGCGTTGGCACCTGACCAGCAGGGGTTTCTAGCGGAAATTAAAGTGAACCCAGAGACTTCTCACACGTATGTTCTTTTTGAGTGGAGAAAGGGTGTTCCTGTGTGTTTTCAGGGCGTGAGTATACAGCTAACCGACGACGTGGAAGTTCGTCTGATCCAGCCAAGTAAGCCACGTGGTGATTCAGCGAACATTCCTGCATCCAGCCCGCTGGCCATGATCGGGCCGGAGTTCATTTCGGCTATTGGAGACCTCGTGGTTAAGTGTCAGAGGGCTCACCCTTCTTACATCAGCTTCAGATATCGGAAGTTGGAAAAATTTTCAGGAAACTTGCCAACTCCGGTGGGAGAAGAAACCTTCGAAGAATGGGTAGAACAAGCGATGCAGGCTCTGGATGAGTGGGACGTCTCTGAGGCGCAGAAGAAGCAAAGAATTACTGAGAGCTTAAAGGGACCTGCGTCAGAGGCTGTCAGGAATCTGAAGCTGAGTAAGAGAGACTGTACTGCTCTAGATTACCTGAACATATTACAGGAAGTCTTTGGGCGAACGGAAAAGGCTGCTGAGCTTATGTACCAGTATGAGCATACTTACCAGAAAAGGGGTGAGAAGATGACAGAATACATGAGGCGCCTGGATAAGATACTGTACCAAGTACTGTTGAAGAAAGGAACAGACCCCACTACAGTAGATCAGGTTAGAATGCGTCAGATATTGAAAGGTGCCTTACCCTTAGATCCTGTGATGTTGCAACTGAAGACTCGAGAAGGTAATAAAGAATTAAATTACCTAGAACTGATTCGAGTTGTTCGGGAAGAAGAAGCCCTTCTGGAAGAGAAGCTTGGAAGAAGGGGAGAAAAGGTCTATGCACAACCCATAGAGTATAACGAGTGTTCATCAGATGAAGATGATCCGGAAGAGACATATGAGCCCGAGATAACTCAAAAGTCATCAAACCAGGTGTATGGTGAGATACAAAAGACTCTCGAGAAAGTACAAGAAGCCCAAGTTAAGATGGAACAGACACACACGGACCTATGCCGGGCAATCTTGAAAGTAGCAGAAATGCAGACTGAAATACAGAAGTCTCTCTCAGATATACGAACAGCAGCGGTTGCTGTGGTCTCCGACAGGGGATTTTCAAATGAGCCACAGGAAGAAAGTGTGCCCTCATCCTCATGGGGAAGATGTTTTGCCTGTAGAGAATTCGGCCATTTCAAGGCTCAGTGCCCGGAAAGGAGACAGGGAGGGTCTCTATATGTGCCTGCTAGACCTAGGAGATACTCTCCCTGGAGGTCTGGTCCTACGTCACAGGAAGACAATGTACGCCCGCAGTCACCACGTATGAGGACAAGGGTTAGAGTACAACAGACTGGGTCTACCTCTCCTGCTGCTACGAAAAAGTTCCCTGACAAGTTGATAGGTCCTTCGCCCATCATCCCAGTTCAAGTGGAAGGAGTCTATACTAAGGCTCTTCTAGATTCGGGTGCTCAAGTAACGCTGATTTACCGAGACTTCTATCAGAAATATTTGAAGCATATATCCCTGAAGAAATTGAAGGATCTCGAAATCTGGGGTATGGGAATGGAGAAGTTTCCCTATGATGGATATATACAGGTGAAGCTAGAATTCAGTTCGGTAAACACTGGACAACCGGGAGTATGTGACACGTTGGCAATTGTGTGTCCTCGTCCCTCGGGAGCTAATCGAAGTTCTATGATAGTGGGGATGAACACTGATGTGTTGAGACACCTCTTAACCCCACTGGTCACGGAAGAGAGTCCTGCTCCTAAGAAGGCACACTCGATGTCATGACCGGCCTGTCCACGGAGGGTCAAAGAACAAAGAGCCACTACAGAAGTAAGAAGGCTGAGGAGAACGGAAGGGACAGAGAAGACCCTACGGTCAGGAAAGACTGTGCAAGTACCGATTGGAGACAAATTCTCTGTGCCTGGTCTGCCTATATCTCATCCGAATCCTATTACTCGGTCTCAGCAGTTATGTCCCGTCGGAGAGAGTGAAGAAGACAGTGAAGAGGAAGGCTGGTGTCTGAGCTGGGTGTGGATACCTGAGTCTCAGGGCGTCAAGCCAGTCTCTGACCGGACTGAGAGTGATTTAGAACCTGATATCTCTGAAGTTATGACTCGAGCACCTGCAGTACCTGAGACCTGGGAAGTTCCTGAAGTTTTAGAGGAAATATCCATAGATGACAGTTCTATGCCTTCCCTGGAAGGTTTATACACCGAAGATGTATCTACTCAGTCTGCAGGAGAGAGAATTGAGCCTGTAGAGTCAGCTCTCCCGACTGAAGAGGTTCCTGAAAAATTTGAACCTAAACGTTCAGTACGACCCCCTCAGAGACTCACATATGATTCACCAGGACATAGCACAGAGGAAGCGGTAAGAACTGGGCGGAGGGTTCCAGAAGTGTAAGCTCTACTTGCCAAGGTGTCTAAGGGTTTGGGGGAGATTGAGGAAAATTGCTGCCTGTTGTCAACCCTGAATATATAGGCTAAAGTTAGAAATGTTATGTTGAAATGTAATGCAACTGTTGTTATGTTATGTCGTGTATGTATGACCGACACACGTACCCGTTACACACCCTTGGGAGGACCCAAGAGTTTAGGGGGGGAGAGTGTAGCGCTGTGTTTAAAAAGACTGTTCTGCTGCATTTACTTGCAATGGCCACCAGAGGGAGACAGAGACCATGCTAAGATTATGCTGGACAAACACAGAAAACATTAGGACTACATTTCCCGGCATGCTTTGGGGGCAGACACAGGAAGTAGGTGGGACACAGACACTTACATCCTGAGCCTCGTGGAGAGAGCTGGCAGAGCGCGCCAGGGAGTGGGAGAAGCAAGACCCAGTGCTGCAGAATGTGACAGTGACCAGGCCGGAGCGCAGCTGGGGCCTGACAGAGTTAAAGACTGGGTTATTCAGCCTTATCAGAGGAAGACCCAGTGATTCACCAGACTACCCACGCTGATATTGAGGAAGCTGGAAGACCCTGAGTTAGAAGTACCGCAGATCGATTGGACAGGGAGAGCAGGCGGTGAACTGGATATCTTGCGGCAGCTACAGAAAGCTAGACAGCGGATCCAGTAACCAGGAGAACCCCAGTCAACATCGAGCGGAGAGACGTCCTGGGTCGAGCGGAGCATC
The DNA here is from genome assembly GCA_009667805.1 of Leptobrachium leishanense. Taxonomy (NCBI): domain Eukaryota; kingdom Metazoa; phylum Chordata; class Amphibia; order Anura; family Megophryidae; genus Leptobrachium; species Leptobrachium leishanense. Next base: position 27,370,784 of record CM019075.1, on the reverse strand, counting down.
AAGTATCTGGCGGATGGGTGAGAGGCTTTCCAGGCCGTTGTGAAAATAAAGCACGCTGCTGTTTGTTTCCAAAACCCACAGGGCCCCAACTTGACTAGTCGAATATACTTCATAAGCAATTCACTGGCCAGTTGAATATTGTACCCGGGTACCATCACACACACACACCTACATTCTTTGGGACATAACCTGTACGGGACTTACTCCCCAACCACAAAGGGGGTTAAAGATATTACGAAGCATCGTATTTCTTTTCCGCTGCGCGGTTTCCCGCATTACGAAGTACTGTAAATATATATACGAACACCGTGTTATTCATTATATGCCATTTGTTCTAGTAAACTATATAATTTATAAAATCCACAACGGTGCTGGAGTATATTTATTCCCTAGTGCGGGGAGACTGGCCCGAGGTTCAATTTCAGCGGCTCCTCCAGGAGTGAGCGCTACAGTCTTTTCTGTGCTCACATCATTATCAGTTTTATTCAACCCCCAAGTGACATTCAATCTTAGTACTTAGTACAACATGCTTTTACAGTTATAACAGCTTTTAAACGTGAAGCATTGCTTGACAAGTGTCTTGCAGCGATCTACGGGTATCTTCGCCCATTTTTCAAGGGCAAAAGCCTCCAGTTCAGTCACATTCTTAGGCTTGCGCACTGTAACTGCTTTCCTTAAGTCCCACCAGAGGTTCTCAATCGGATTTAAGTCCGGTGACTGCGATGGCCACTCCAAAATGTTCCAGCCTTTAATCTGCAACCATGCTCTAGTGGACTTGGAGGTATGCTTGTGATCATTGTCCTGTTGAAAGGTCCAACGTCTCCCAAGCCTCAGGTTTGTGACGGACTGCATTACATTGTCATCCAATATCTCCTGGTACTGAAGAGAATTCATGGTACCTTGCACACGCTGAAGCTTCCCTGTACCTGCAGAAGCAAAACAGCCCCAAAGCATGAATGACCCCCCGCCATGCTTCACAGTAGGCAAGGTGTTCTTTTCTTAGGCCTTGTTCTTCCTCCTCCAAACATAGCGTTGATCCATGGGCCCAAACAGTTGTAATTTTGTTTCATCAGTCCACAGAACACTATCCCAAAACTTCTGTGGTTTGTCCACATGACTTTTGGCATACTGCAGTCGACTCTTCTTATTCTTTGGAGACAGCAAGGGGGTGCACCTGGGAGTTCTGGCATGGAGGCCTTCATTACGCAGTGTGCGCCGTATTGTCTGAGCTGAAACTTCAGTACCCACATCTGACAAATCTTTTCTCAGTTCCTCAGCAGTCACACGGGGACTTTTCTCCACTCTACGCTTCAGGTAGCGCACAGCAGTCAAAGTCAGCATCTTCTTTCTGCCACGACCAGGTAGCGTTTCAACAGTGCCCTTTGCCTTGAATTTGCGAATGATGCTTCCTATGGTCTCTCTTGGTATGTTTAACATCTTTGCAATCTTCCTATAGCCATTGCCCTTCCTGTGAAGAGTAATCACCTCTTCTCTTGTCTTCCTGGACCATTCTCTTGACTTCACCATGTTTGTAACCACACCAGTAAATGTCTAGAAGGAGCTGAGTATCACAGTCATTTTAAAGCTGCCTAATTGGTGCTTATTATGCTTTATTGCTGCTCCGTGACATCCACAGGTGTTTTCAATACCTGATTTAAAACACTTGAATGAACCTCTGTTCTTCAGAGTGGTAGTCTTTAAGGGGTTGAATAATTGTGTCAATGAAGAATTCACAAAAGAAACATTTACTACTGTATTACAAAACCAATTGATGTCATTTTAGTTGCATATGGTTCTTTAAAAAGTCCTTGTAGGATTTCATTCTGAATACAATTACAAATGTACACTAAATTCCCTAAAACCCTTTACAGCATTGGGGGTTGAATAATTTTGAACACAACTGTATATACATTACGATTTTCTAACCATCAGGACTCTGGATAGCACTGTTGTTGTCCAGTGTCCTGATCCTGACCGTTAAACAAATAGGCAGTCAGATTTTCTAACAAACAAAAGACTTACAGGGTTATTCAAAGAGAATCGAAAAGTCACTGCACGTTCGGTGACTTTTCCTTCTCTTCAATTCGGTTCGTTTTGCCGATCCCATTTCGGCGACCCTGTGGTGTATTCAGCAAGCACCGCAGGGTCCCCGGATTGCAGGGAAAGGCCGCCGCAAACCCAAGGAAAACTAACCGTGAATCTCCTGCCCTATTGACACAGCCCATTCAGCTTCAGCTGTTGACCTTTCAGGTGTTGACTTTTTAACTGCCTGAATGCAATCAGCCCGCCCTATATAACTACTATATCAGGCTCCATTGAGCCAGGGTCCAGTGTCATTTGCAAGTGGCATTCTTAAGTGGACATCCAGAGTTGATTCCTGGAGTTTTATCCAAGATCCCCTACGCCATCACGATCCCTAAGTCCTGTGTCTCCTCTCTCCACAGGTAGGACATTATCACCCATTATTCAGACACCCACATCTCATCTGATCGCCTGCATACTTTTGCTGGTAAGACATTATCACCCATTATTCAGACACCCACATCTCATCTGATCATCTGATCGCCTGCATATTGGTATTTTCTATTTTTTTATTTATATTTATTTTTGTTTTTCTCCACCATGTGCTTTGCTAATTAGCATGTGAATCTCCTGCCCTATTGACACAGCCCATTCAGCTTCAGCTGTTGACCTTTCAGGTGTTGACTTTTTAACTGCCTGAATGCAATCAGCCCGCCCTATATAACTACTATATCAGGCTCCATTGAGCCAGGGTCCAGTGTCATTTGCAAGTGGCATTCTTAAGTGGACATCCAGAGTTGATTCCTGGAGTTGCGGGACTGGAGGAAGGAACTGCAAGGCCCACTTTCTAGTCTGGTAAACTCACGTCTATATCATGCTTTCTCTCACACTTCTACTCTTTACTTCTACCTTTCTCCTTAAATGGAACTCCTGCCCCTCTACCACCGACCCCTACACTATCTGCATCTCTCCCTCCCTCCTCTCGTCCCACATGATGGCCTCGCATGAGCTCCTTTGTTTCCTCAGAACATGGTCTCCCTCTAACTCTCGTGCTGCCAATCACTCCCACAAATCCCATTCCCACCTTCTCTTTCTCACCTTCCTGCTGTTACTCTATTCAGGTGACATATCCCCTAACCCTGGCCCCACAACACATCCAATACTTCCCTCTCATCCTATCTCCATCGCACATAAATCACCTCCCTGCAAGCCCAGCAACCTCATTCCATAATCCCTCAGCGCCTGTCCTCTTTCTCCTGCGCCCTCTGGAACGCTCGCTCTGTGTGCAACAAACTCACAGCAATCCATGACCTCTTCCTTTCAAACTCCTTCAACCTCCTAGCTTTAACTGAAACCTGGCTAACTCCCTCTGACACGGCCTCCGTTGCTGCTCTCTCACATGGCGGTCTACACTTGAGCCATACCCCCAGACCGGGTGAGAGAAATGGTGGCGGGGTCGGAATCCTGCTCTCTCCCACCTGCACCTACCAGCATCTACCTCTACCCCCATCCCTCTCCTTCTCCTCCTTCGAGGCACACTGCATCCGCCTGTTCTCTCCTCTGGCCCTCAGGGTGGCAGTCATCTACCGCCCACCGGGACCAACCTCCCAGTTCTTTGACCACTTTGCTACCTGGCTTTCTCACTTTCTGTCTTCTAATCTTCCATGCCTAATTCTCGGGGACTTCAACATTCCCATTGACGATCCTTCCGCCCCTGCTGCCTCCAAACTTCTTTCACTCACGTCCTCCCTTGGACTCTCACAATCCTCCCTCCTCCCTACCCACCGCGATGGTCACGCTATTGACCTTGTCTTTTCCAACCTCTGCTCCATTTCTGAGTTCAACTGTCGCCCTTTCCCCATCTCTGACCACCACCTTCTCTCTTTCAACCTATCTGGACTGCCTAAACACCCTGCTCCCCCACCCCGCACACACACTCGCAGAAATCTACAAGCTGTGGACCCCCATCAATTCTCCAACCTACTTCACCACCTCCCTCATACCTCATCCTTCACCTGCCCTGATGCTGCCACTAATCACTACAACACTACGCTTATCTCTGCTCTAGACACTCTTGCTCCTCTTCGACTCTGTAAGGCCCCACGCCGCCAGCTTCAGCCCTGGCACACCCTCCAGACTCGCTACCTGCAAAGATGCTCCCGCACCGCAGAGCGTGCCTGGAGGAAATCCCGCTCTGAAGCTGATTTTGTTCACTTCAAGTTTATTCTCCGGTCATACACCTCTGCCCTCCACTTGGCCAAACAATCCTTCTTCTCATCTCTTATATCTACACTGTCCTCCAACCCTAAACGGCTCTGGTCCACCTTCAACACCCTCCTTACCCACCTGCACCTCCCCCCTCAGCTGCCTTCAGCGCTCAAGACCTGGCAGACTACTTCCTCAGTAAAACTTTAACTATCAGAAGCAACATCTCAACACAAGATAGTTATCTGCCACCTCCACTCCCACAGGTCCCATCTGCCACCCTCTGCCGCTTCCTCCCAGCCACTGAGGAGGAAGTCAATTCCTTATTGTCCTCCTCACATCTCACCACGTGCCCGCTCGACCCCATTCCCTCACATCTAATTCCTCCCTCTCCTCCTCCCTCACCCCTGCTCTCACACACATCTTCAACCTATCTCTCTCCACTGGCTCCTTTCCATCCGCCTTCAAACACGCGCTAGTTACCCCTTTACTAAAGAAACCATCCCTAGATCCCAACTCTCCATCCAACTACCGTCCTGTATCCCTGCTTCCCTTTACCTCTAAGCTCTTAGAAAAACTAGTCTTCAACCGCCTCTCCTCTTCCTGTCCTCCAATTCCCTACTTGACCCCCTGCAATCTGGCTTCCGTCCCCTACACTCAACTGAAACTGCCCTCACCAAAGTCACCAACGACCTCCTAACTGCTAAAAACCACGGCCACTATTCTATTCTCATCCTGCTTGACCTCTCGGCTGCTTTTGACACTGTTGACCACCCCCTCCTTCTACAGACCCTCAACTCTCTGGGTCTCAGGGACACTGCACTTGCTTGGGTTGACTCCTATTTATCCAACAGGTCCTTCTGTGTGTCCTTTGCTGGTAACTCCTCCTCCTCATTGCCTCTATCTGTTGGTGTACCTCATGGCTCTGTCCTTGGTCCGCTGCTCTTTTCCATCTACACCTCCTCCCTGGGCAAAATCATCAACAGCTTTGGCTTTAATTACCACCTCTACGCTGATGACACTCAGATCTACCTCTCTACCCCTGATCTCTCTCCCCCTGTCCTTTCAAAAGTCAGTGACTGTTTATCTGGCATCTCCTCCTGGATGGCCTCCCACCACCTAAAGATCAACATGTCAAAGACTGAGCTCCTACTTATTCCTCCCTCTAATGCCTCCCCACCTCCTGACTTCTCTATCACGGTGGAGGGTATCACCATCTCCCCATCAAACCAAGTTCGCTGTCTTGGAGTTACACTGGACTCTGCTCTTTCCTTCATCCCCCACATCAAGTCTCTTTCCTCCTCCTGCCGATACCAACTGCGTAATATTTACAGAATTCGGCCATTTCTTACCGCTGTCGCCACAAAACAACTCATACACGCCCTGGTAATCTCCCGACTCGACTATTGCAATAATCTCTTATCTGGCCTCCCTCTGTCCCACCTCTCCCCCCTACAATCCATCCTGAATGCCTCCGCCAGGCTAATTCACCTCACCCGCCGCTCTGTCTCTGCCGCTCCCCTCTGCGAGTCCCTTCACTGGCTCCCCATCCACTGCAGAATTAAGTTCAAAATCCTTATCCTTACCTACAAAACCCTCACTAACTCAGCTCCCCACTACCTGTCCTCACTAATCACCAAATACACCCCAGCCCGCTCCCTAAGGTCAAACAGTGACCTGCGCCTAGCTTCTCCCCGCATCACCTCTTCCCATGATAGACTGCAGGATTTCTCACGCGCAGCCCCCACTCTCTGGAACGCTCTCCCTCGTACTGTCAGACTTTCCCCTAACTTCTCTCCTTCAAACGCTCCCTTAAAACATTCCTATTTAGGGAAGCCTACCACCCAACTCACTGACGCAACCATCAATCACTCTCACCTTACAGTCCTCTCCTCCTGTTTCCAACCCCAACCCTCCTAGATTGTGAGTTCCTACGGGAATAGGGCCCTCATCTCCTCCTGTACTGTTTGTCAAATGTTGTTCAATATATTGTAACCTTGTCTATACTGTGCTTATTGTACAGCGCTGCGGAATATGCTGGCGCTTTATAAATAAAGAATAATAATAATAATAATAATAATAACCGCAAAACCCGGCGAATGGACGCCGAAAATGCGCAAAAACATCTGGATTAACCTGCCGAAAACGCCGGAAAAACCCGAGCAGGATCCAATCACACACATTGCAGCTGCAGGAAAAAGCCGAAACCGCAGACGAAGGCAGTGAATAAATTAGCAAAACCGTTTGCTTGAATGTTTGAAAAGTGAAACACTATTTGCAAAGAAACTACTGAGCGAAAATGTCTGAAATTTACATATGAGGTCCAATGAATGATAATAAAAAGGGGTGTTACAGAAAAAATAAGTAAACTTAAAAAAAAAACGGACTTTTAAAAAAAAAAAAAAAATCCAGATAAATGCTTAAAATATCCTAAAAAATCTATAAATAAAGAGACTCTTTACTGTAGAATTTTATAATTAACAGTTTATTAGATATTGAATTAAAACGGGAATATTTTTAACATTGAAGCCTATGGGATTCACCTGAATAAATCTGCCGCATGAAACCACCGAATGGCAGGGCATTTCGGGAACCTTTCACTGCTGGTTTGTGCTCTCTGAATAGCCGAAGCACTGCTTTTTTATGGGGATTTCACTGCCCTTGAACAGGCACCGAACAGGCACCGTATGTGCAGGCAATTCGAAAAGATTTGGCGAATTGCCTGCTCTCTGGATAGCCGAATGATTTTCAGCGTTCGGTTACCTTTCTCCAGCCATTCGGATCTCTTTGGATAACCCTGTTACTCTAGCGGATAGAGTAAATCTGCCGTTAAACATATAGGCAGTCAGATTTTCTAACATTTAGGATAAGGATGCTGAACAGCAACAGTGCTATCCAGCGTCCTGATGGTTAGAAAATCGTAATGTATATATGATTAACGGCCGCACGGACTTACTCTATCCAAAGTTCCAATGTAAAACTATTTTTTTGACTTTCGTATAGTTGAAATCTATCCAACGTCCCGATGTTTCACATCGGCACTTTGAATAGAGTAAGTGCGTCCGTTAAAAACTTCAGCATACTGAGTGTTTTAAGGATCAGCACGCTGGGTAGCACAATCCTGATGCTATCCAGTGTGCTGATCCTTAAAACTCAGTATGCTTAAGTTTTTAACGGACAGACTCACTCTATTCAAAGTCCCGATGTGAAACATCGGGACTTTGGATAGATTTCAACTATCCGAAGTGAAAAAGAATAGTCAAAATCTATCCAAAGTCCCGATGTTTTACATATGGACATCGGATAGAGTTAGTTCTGGATTTAACCCCTAGATGCCACCAATGGTGGAGATAAGGGGTTCCAATGAACTCCCTATCTCCCGATCCGTGGGAGCTAGGGGTTAATGTTTGGTATTGTTGGATCAGCCAGAGTATGGCCTTTCCAACCATACCAAACATGACCAGGTTAAAAGTTAAGAATTTAAAAAAAAAATTAAATAAAAAAATATTAAATAAATAAAAAAAATTAAAAAAGGTTTTTTTGGTTTTGTTTTGCTAATGCAGCAATATTGTTCCCATTTCAATTATAATGTGAACAATGATGCTGCACTAACGATTTTTGTATGGGTTGTGTTTGTTAAAAATCGTGTAAATTTTCCCCCAAAAAAATGTATGTAACAAGTCCCCCATCTCTAATTTTTTTAACAAGCGCAACTCATAGAAAATATAACCGTAAACGCTCACATGTTAAAATGTGAAAAATAAAACACTTTAAACTTTGTAAATTATTGAAAATTCAAATTTTATTGCATTTTAAGTTATAATATACAGACAGGATACATATACATACAACACAGACGTATACATTAATTATACCGCAGAGAGGTGCTTCCCCGCAGTGTGAGGATTCATATGCTGCATTAATTATACCGCGCAGAGAGGCGCTTGTTCCCCGCAGTGTGCGTATTCATATGCTGCATTAATTATACCGCGCAGAGAGGCGCTTCCCAGCAGTGTACGTATTCATAAGCTGCATTAATTATACTGCAGAGAGGCGCTTGTTCCCCGCAGTGTGCGCACTCATATGCTGCATTAATTATACCGCGCAGAGAGGCGCTTGTTCCCCGCAGTGTGTGTATTCATATGCTGCATTAATTATACCGCGCAGAGAGGCGCTTGTTCCCCGCAGTGTGCGTGTTCATAAGCTGCATTAATTATACCGCGGAGAGGCACTTGTTCCCCGCAGTGTGCGTATTCATATGCTGCATTAATTATACCGCGCAGTGAGGCGCTTGTTCCTCGCAGTGTGCGTATTCATATGCTGCATTAATTATACCGTGCAGAGAGGCGCTTGTTCCCCGCAGTGTGCGCATTCATAAGCTGCATTAATTATACCGCGCAGTGAGGCGCTTGTTCCTCGCAGTGTGCATACTCATATGCTGCATTAATTATACCGCGCAGAGAGGCGCTTGTTCCCCGCAGTGTGCGCATTCATAAGCTGCATTAATTATACCAAGCAGAGAGGCGCTTGTTCCTCGCAGTGTGCGTATTCATATGCTGCATTAATTATACCGCGCAGAGAGGCGCTTGTTCCCCGCAGTGTGCGCATTCATAAGCTGCATTAATTATACCAAGCAGAGAGGCGCTTGTTCCCCGCAGTGTGCGTATTCATATGCTGCGTTATTTATACCGCACAGAGAGGCGCTTCCCAGCAGTGTGCGTATTCATAAGCTGCATTAATTATACCGCGCAGAGAGGCGCTTACTGACAATTTGGCAAATACCTCGGTATCCAATCTCCAATCGCTGGAATCTATCAGGTATCGAGAATTCCAATCCGCCACTACATTGTGGAGGCCTGGAATGTATTGGGCCTGAACTGTTAGACTGTGAGACAGGCAAAATCCCCAGAAGGTCTTTGCCGTCTCCGCCAACTGTTTGGATCTGGGACCTCCTAAGTGGTTGATGTAATGCACTGCGGACAGATTTCCATTTTGAGAAGAATGGAACTCGCCTGAAAATGTTTGACGAAACTTTGAACAGCAAACAAACCACGAGGAGTTCCAAACTGTTTATGTGCCAATCTACCTCTGTAGTGTCCCATCTGCCGCCTGTGGAAAGCGAACCGCATCGTGTGCCCCACCCAGATCTGCTGGCGTCTGATTCTATGACTATTTCTGGTATTGGATGAATGATGGCCCTGCCATTCCATGTTTCTAAATGGTTCAGCCACCATTGCATCTCCTCTTTCGATTCGTCGTCTAAAGAGATGTAATCTGGATAAAGCCATCCCCTCCTCAGATATCGCGCCTTCAGACGTTGAAGGGCCCGATAACACAGCGGTCCTGGAAAGACCGCTTGTATTGCTGAGGAAAGTAGACCTAGAAGACGAGCTAAACATCGTAATGGGAACTCCTGTGCCAACAGGAGACGTCTGATTTCCTTGTGAATCAACCGAACTTTGGTTGAGGGCAAAGAAAGAGACATCTCTGTGGAATCTACGGTAAAACCTAAGAATTCGATTAACTGTGTTGGTGTGAGAACCGATTTCTTGTAGTTTATTAGAAAACCCAAATTGGACAACAGATTGATTGTCCAATCTTTGTGAACTGTCAATAATGTTTGATCCTTCGCCAGGAGGAGAATATCGTCTAGGTAAATTACTAGACACACTCCCCTGCTGCGCAGAAACGCTACTACAGGCCTCATTACCTTGGTGAAACACCAAGGGGCGGATGACAGACCGAACGGTAGGGACTTGAACCTCCAAAGGGTGCCCTCCATATGAAATTGGAGAAAATCCCTGCTGGTAACTTCTATCGGTATCGTCAGATATGCATCTTTTAGGTCTATTTTGACCATCCAATCTTGTGGAGTTAAGACCTCTTTTAACCCTTTCGCTGCTGAGGCTTTTCCCGCCCCTATGCTGAGGTCATTTTTACCTGTTTTGCGCATCATGTTTAAACGTGTTTTGAAGGATTATTTTAGTATATGACCCAGACATATTATATATCGTTCTTTCCGTCAGACTCGGTAGATTCATAATATGTCATTATTATATGTATACGTTATGTCATGTCTGTATATTATAACAAAAAATGCAATAAAATATGTATTTTCAATAATTTACAATGTGTAAAGTGTTTTTTTCCACATTTTAACATGCGAGCAATTGCGGTTATATTTTGTATGGGGTGCACTTGTTAAAAAAATTAGAGATGGGGTCTCGTTACATTTTTTTTTGGGGAAAATGACACTATTTTTAACAAACGCACCGCATTCAAAAATCGTTAGTGCAGCATCATTGTTCACATTATAATTGAAATGGGAACAATATTGCTGCATTAAGAAACCCAAAAAAAAAAAAAAAAAGTGTTTAATTTTTTTTTTAATTTTTTTTTAATTTTTTTTTATTTTTATTTTTCATTTTTTTTTTTTTTTACAAAATTTTTCACTGTAGTGTTTGGTATCGTTGGAACGGCCATGCTCTGGCCGATCCAACGATACCAAAATTTAACCCCTAACTGCCACGGATCGGGAGATAGGGAGTTCATTAGAACTCCCTATCTCCACAGTTGGTGGCAGTTAGGGGTTAACGCTAGGACTGGCGTCATCGTGCTACGCACGATGACGCCAGTCCTCTGGGGGAGTTCCCGGAGGCTTGGCCGACATCCAAGATGTCGGCCAGCTCCGGGAAAGGATCGCGAACCGGCGCTTTTCAGCGCCGATTCGCGATCCAGCTCCCCAGGGGTTAATGCCAGGCATCATTTGGAAGGGCAGGCTGTGCCCTTCCAAATGATGCCTGGGTTAACCCCCTGTGCGCCGCCGATCGGGAGGGAGAGAGGTCCGAAGGACCTCCCCCCCTCCCTTTCAGGCGCCTCCTCCGCACATGCGGGGGGGCGCCTGAATTAGGTGTCATCGCGCCCCCGCGATGACACCTAATGCTGGCGGCTGCTGGTCCGGATGCGCGGCTGACATCCAGGATGTCAGCCCGCACCGGAGGGGCCAGCGATCGGCCGGAACCCGGCCGAACGCTGACCCCGATGGGAGGACGCGCTCAGCGCGTCCTCCGCATACCAGCGGGACTGCTGAGGACGCGCTGAGCGCGTCCTCAGCAGCGAAGTGGTTAATGATGGAATGCCCTCCATTTTGAAATGGTTGTAGACAACGTACTTGTTTAATTGTTTTAAGTTGATTACAGGACGGAAATCCCCGTCTTTCTTTTTTACCAGAAATATATTGCTCAAAAATATTTCTCTTTGAGGTATCACCTCTTCTATTGCTTTTTTTCTTAAAAGATTTTTTTACTTCCAGTGAAGTAATAACTCTGTCTTTTTTGGGCATAACCATTATTCCCGGAGGTATAGTCTGTACGGGATGAGCAATGAACTCTATCCTGAAACCCTGAAATGTCTGAAGAACCCATGAATCCGATGTAATTATTTGCCATTGATTGAAAAAATTTAATGTCCTTCCCCCCACCTCTCCTGTGGAAAAACATTGGAGTGAAGGTATACTCACCAAAGGATCCTGATCTCCTAGATCCTCTGTAACCGCATTGACGGAAAGGTCTGGATCGTTGCGGAAAAAAGGTGGGGTTTTTTGGGGGCCTCTTGATAAGAGGATCTGAAAGCACCTCTTGAGGTGGAATATGAATTGCGGCCGGGAAAACGACCCCGATTTTTCCCGGCCCTGCCAAAAACCCTATTTGGGAAAGCTTTCCTTATGTTGGCCTTGACTTTGCCAACTGTCGAGAAAGATCCTGAATAATCAGACATTTCTTTGAAGATCCCTTCTCCAAAAAGCATGCCTTCAGCGCTGGAGCCTGGCTCGTTAGTTGCCAGAGAAGCTACTTTAGAATCAATCTTAAGGAGAATTGAACGTCTCCTCTCGCTTGAAATGGCCGTGTTCGGATTCCCAAACACACAGACCAATCTTTGTATCCAGCCCCTGTATTCAAACAGGTCTGGTCTCTCATTCGTGAGAAGAGCTCTTTCTACAGAATCCATCAATTTGGCCAGTGGATCTAGAAGGTCGAATAATTTGTCGTGGCGCACCTTCAATGTGGCCTCAACTCCCCTCTTTGGAGTCCAATTAGACTCCTGGAGTATGTCTATGATCTTCGGATCTAACTCTGGTACTAGATGTAATTTATGTGCCAAAGTTGGGGCCGGGCACTCAGCCCTCAGGTTATTTCTGGTCTTTTTATCCATGGACAAACGTATACGTTGCTCAATGTATTTAGCCACATGTTCAATTGGCGACCACTCTGAAGAACGTGGATGTTTCAACTGTTCCGGAATGAACATTGAGATCCCCAGAGCATCTACCGGATCTAAAGCCGGTTTGTTTCCCTCACTGGACTCAGGTGAAGACACCGTGTCCGTTTCTATAGGAGAAGCTTCTGGGTCATAATCGGGGTCAGAGCTCTCCTCAGGATCTGATAACTCTTCCTCACTGGAAAAATCAGAGGAGCTGTCAGTATCCTTTGCGCATTTCCATCTCCGTTTGGTGGCCGATTTTAAATGGCTCCTTTTTTTAACCACAGTGGAATGTTGTGGAGAATCATGTGTACTTGAATAAGTACGTTTCTTATGTGAGCATTTTTTAGGGAGTTGCTCACCTCCCTCAGCAAGTATTTTGGGGGGTCAGTAATTTCTCCAAAATATCTGGGAATTGTGGTAATCTGTGTGTTCTGACTGCCACCAGCAACTATTTTGGGGGTCAGTAATTTCTACAAAAAATATCTTTGAATAGTTCTAATCTGTGTGTTTTCACTGCCACCAAGTATTTTGGGGGTCAGTAATTTCTACAAAAAATATCTTTGAATAGTTCTAATCTGTGTGTTCTCACTGCCACAAAGTATTTTGGGGGTCGGTAATTTCTACAAAAAATATCTTTGAATAGTTCTAATCTGTTTGTTCTCACTGCCACCAAGTATTTTGGGGGTCAGTAATTTCTACAAAAAATATCTTTGAATAGTTCTAATCTGTGTGTTCTCACTGCCACCAGCAATTGTGGGGGTCTCATTTCTACAAAATATCTGGGAATTGTTGTAATCTGTGTGTTCTCACTGCCAGCCATCAGGGGGTCTCACTGAGTTATAGGTGGTTTCTGGGAATTGTAATCTGTGTCTTGTCACTGGCTGCCAGCGATCAGGGTGTCTCACTGAGTTATACCAGAGTTCTGGAGATCTTTGATCTTTATACCAGAGTTGAATCAGAGTTCTGCAGCATATCTCCAATTTTTATAACAGAGTTGAATCAAAGTTCTGCATATCTTTAATCTATATATCACTCACCATGTCATAAAAACCAAAAAGGACTGGCAGACGCTCCCAGACACAGATAAGAGGGCAAGCAGCCTCTGTGTCGGGAGGCTGTGCCTCTGGTCGTGGTGGACATGGTGCATCCTCTGCAGGGGCACGCTTGTCCTTTCTAACTGGTGCTGGCCATCTTAAGAAGCAGCAACATACAGAGGATTTTGTCGATTGGCTAACCAGGCCATCCTCATCCTCAGAGTCCTCTGCCAGCCAGGCTTGTAGTGCTTTACAGTCCACCTCAGCTGCCAAAGCATCTAATGCAGCCTCCATGTCCACAGCTACTCCTGCCGTAGCCTCACTATCAAACACGGAGGAGTCAGCGGAATTGTTTGACTACAATGACAGTGACATGCTGCTTGAGGATGCGCAGCAAGTACAGTGCTCTGATTCAATCTCTGAGGTTGAGGAATGGAGTATAATCAAACTAGAGGAAGGGGGTGCCAGTGATGACACACAAATAACTGGCACTCATGTTGCCCCAGCAGCTGAGGCATACTGCCAAGTTGGCTCCAGTGACGAGGAGATAGGGGGTGATGACAATGATGATGAGGTCACTGACTCCACCTGGTTGCCTGATCGAAAAGAGGAGTTAAGTGAGGAGGAGGAGGCACAACAAACACGAGGCACAACATCCTCTATAACCAACCGGAGCACTAGCCAGTCCAAGGCATCAGATGTCAGAGCTGCTCAGGTGCAGAGCGCTGTTGTCTCAAAGCACACATCCAGGAACTCTGCTGTCTGGGAGTTCTTTAAGAAATGTGGAGCAGACCCCACCGTTGCTATTTGTAATCTATGTCAGATGAGGCTGAAGCGTGGGAAAGACACCGGACGCTTGGGTACCACGTGCTTGAGGTGACATATGACCACCTGCCACGCATCCCGTTGGCGCAAAATTTTGCGTAGGTCCTCCTCCTCCCCATCTGTCTCTACCCCCACTGTATGTCCTGCCATGTTATTGCCTACAACCTCCACTGACAGGGATGATGCTACAGTAATGGATGTACCAGCTCCTTCCTCACAATGTGACAGCATCCCATCAGCTGAAGATTTACGCCATCAGATTACGTTGCCCCAGCTGCTGCAGCATAAGAAAAAATATAGTCCCAACCATCCCCAAGCACAGCGTCTAAATGCCAGCTTAGCAAAATTACTCGCATTGTAGGGATGTGCGTTTCGGAATTTCAGAATTTTCACAAAATTTCCCTATTCGTGCATTCGAATTCGGACGATTTTCCGAAAATTTTCAGATCCGAAAACGGCAGATCCGAAAATATTTTCGAACCGAAACGAAAACTTTTCGGAATTTTTGAATGGAGTAAAAATATGTAAAATCGAAATTCATTTTCGTTCAATTCGTGATTTCGGCTCCATTCCTGATTTCGGTTCCATTTCAGTAATTTCGGACATCATATTTATATTGCTGATTCTGTAATTAAAATTTGTATCATTCCCATCTCAATGTATTCTTCCTGGAAAACCAGAGAAATCTCAATGTATCCTTCTTGTAAAACATGAGATGTATCCTTCTTGTAAAACATGATAAATCTCAATGGCAGAATTATCGTATCGGCAGAATTATCGTATCGTATAATTATCGTATCGTATAATTATCGTATCCGAAAAACTATTAGTTTACGTCAAAATGAATAGACACTTTGAAAAGAGGAGAACAGACGTTCCAAAAAACACAAAAAAATTCCGAAATCACGAAAAAAAAGGGTATACGAAAAATGAACAGAAACGGAAATCGGCCAGAACGAGTAGAAACGAAAATTTACAAAATCCGAACGAACCGAATCGAAACCAAAAAAGAAATCGGTGCACAAGCCTATCGCATTGCAGCTGCTGCCTTTCCAGCTGGTGGACTCTGCTCCCTTCCGTGAATTTGCTGAATGTGCTGTACCACAGTGGCATGTTCCAAAATGCCATTACTTTTCACAGAAGGCCATTCCAGCACTATGCCAGCACGTGGAAGACAATGATATCGAGTCATTGGGAAAGGCAGTCAGCAGCAAGGTGCATGTGACTTTAGACACGTGGTTCAGCAAGCATGGACAGGGCCGTTACATTTCCTTCATGTCACACTGGGTAACTCTGATTGCAGCTGGGAGAGATCCAAGACGGGGCTCTGTGCTGGAGCTTGTTCATCCACCACGCCTCCAGAAAGCTGCTTGTATGAGGTCTGTCTGCTCCACCACCACCTCTTCCTCCTCCTCCTCTGTCTCTGGTGAAGTGGCAGTTAAACTGACGCGTGGCAGGGGCTACGCAATGGCTAAAGCAAAAAGATGCCATACTGTGCTTGAGCTGGTTTGTTTAGGGAACAGGAGCCACACCGGGCCAGAAATTCTCTCAGCTCTGCAGGGGCAGGTGCAAAGATGGTTAACACCACTCCAGCTTCAGCTGGGAATGGTCGTCTGTGATAATGGCAGCAACCTTCTCTTCGCCCTACTCCTGGATAAGTTGATGCATGTACCATGCCTAGCACACGTCCTAAATTTGGTGGTACAGCTTTTCCTAACCAGGTACCCAGGGCTGGCAGAGCTTCTTAGCCAGGCCAGAAAGGTCTGCAGCCACTTCAGACAGTCATTCCCAGCAAGTGTTCGCCTGGCAGAAATTCAAAGAGAATTCCACCTTCCCACAAACCATCTGATCTGTGACATGCCCACCAGGTGGAACTCGACATTAGCAATGCTGCAGCATCTGCACAAGCAGCAGAGTGCCATCAACGAGTACCTGTGTGAGTATGGCACAAAGACAGGTTCAGGTCAACTTGTTTCCCCCCCACAGTGGCTGATGATCAAGGATGCATGCACTGTACTGTCACCATTTGAGGAGGCAACGAGGATGGTGAGCAGGGACAGTGCATGCATCAGTGACACAATTCCTTTAGTGTTCCTGCTGGAGCACACTCTGCGGGGAATTATAGATGTGGCTCTAGAAGCAGAGCAGCGGGAGGAAGAGGAGGCCTTCACTAGCTCTCAAGGCCCCAGTCTTTCCGCAGACAACATTCCAGCGGGTCCTCCTCAGATCAGACAGGAGGAGGATGATGAGGAGGAGGAGGAATATTTAAGTAGTGGGGGCATTGAAGGTGGGGATTCCTCAAGGGAGGGTTTTGTGTGCCCAGAAACACAAGGACTAGTACGTGTCTGGGCATAGGAAGTGCACGATGGGGTCATCCTCCTCATTGACAAGGAAGACTCGGAAGCTAATACCACCTCCAACCTACGCTGCATGGGCTCCCTTTTCCTGCAAAGCCTGCTAAAGGACCCCAGGATTCCTGCTATCAAGGAGAGGGATCATTACTGGTTGGCAACCCTTCTTGATCCATGATACAAGGGAAAAGTTGCAGAGCTTATCCTGCCCGCACAGAGGGAGCACAGGATGAAAAAACTTGAGGACACTCTAAAGCGACACTTGTGTAACACCTTTACAGACACTGGTAGGTTACCAAGTGATGACACAGGTGCTTCTGAGGCTGCCGATGATCAGAGGAATAGTGGTGAAGGCCAGGGGCGCTTGATTAATGCCTTTTTAATTTTTTTAGTCCACGACGCCCAGGGACGTCAAATGTAGGCACCCATTGCCAGCGTCTTCACCGTATGGTGCAGGACTACCTAGGGGCAAGGGCAGACCTGGATACCTTTACAGCAGATGATCCACTGGCTTACTGGGTGTTGAGAATGAATCACTGGCCAGAACTTAGCCAATATGCTATGCAGCTACTAGGTTGCCCTTCATCCAGCGTGCATTCTGAAAGGACATTCAGTGCCGCTGGAGGTTTTGTCACAGACAAAAGAGTGCATCTGTACACCGACTCTGTAGACCGGCTGACATTTATAAAAATGAATCAGTCCTGGATCAGCAGCTATCAATCCCCTGATGCTGACGTGGCTGAATAGATCGGGGATCTCTTCTGCATTCACAAAACCTCCACCAATGCACTCTTCCACAATACCACACAGGGGTTACGGTGTGATTGCACTTGCTGGCCTGGCACCAAAGGCACAATATTTGGGTGCACTGACGTCTTTACCAGATTAATTTATTTTTAATATAGGACCGCATGGTCCACCCCTGCACTCTTCCACAGAGGGGTTACGATGTGATGGCACTTGCTGGCCTGGCACCAAAGGGACAATATTTGGCTGCACTGACGTCTTTACCAGATTCATATCTTTTTAATATAGGATCGCATGGTCCACCCCTGCACTCTTCCACAAAACCATAGAGGGGTTACTGTATGATGGCACTTGCTGGCCTGGCACCAAAGGCACAATATTTGGGTGCACTGACGCCTTTACCAGATTCATATCTTTTTAATATAGGACCTCATGGTCCACCCCTGCACTCTTCCACAAAACCATAGAGGGGTTACTGTATGATGGCACTTGCTGGCCTGGCACCAAAGGCACAATATTTGGGTGCACTGACGCCTTTACCAGATTCATATCTTTTTAATATAGGACCTCATGGTCCACCCCTGCACTCTTCCACAATACCACAGAGGGGTTACTGTATGATGGCACTTGCTGGCCTGGCACCAAAGGCACAATATTTGGGTGCACTGATGTCTTTACCAGATTCATATCTTTTTAATATAGGACCGCATGGTCCACCCCTGCAATCTTCCACAATACCACAGAGGGGTTACGGTGTGATGGCACTGTTGCCGACGCTAAAGGCCCAATTTTAAAGCACCTATTATTACTTTCATCCAAAGCCTGCATAATTTTCACCATAATTCAGCCAAAAAAATCACTAAACTCTTTCTGCACGTCCTAAAATGTCTTTTCATACAGGCTGCCGCCCCAAGCAGTTGTTTATGAATAGATTAAAGGAAAAGCATTTACCGTCATTTGAAACGTCATTTTTTTGTTTTTAAATGTTTCTATATATCCTACAAATCCGCCACTTCACGGGCAGGTTATGGGGTCCTCCTAGGCACGATATTTGAAGGAATTTTTCATTTTTATTTCTAAACCTTATTTCATGTAAAACTCACTGTCCCTTTAAAAATGTTTTTTTTTTTTACTTTTTGTCCTTGTTTCCTGTCCCCCAGGGCACTACCCGGACCCCCATACACCTTTCATGGCAAATATCTTGCATATATGCCCTCTTGCAGGGCACTCTAAAAATCAAAGTTTGAGTCCCATTGACTTGTATTGAGTTCGGTTCGACTTCGAAATTGAACTTTTGAAAAAGTTCGAGTTTGAATGCCAACTGAACTCGGTGGTGTTCGGCTCATCCCTAATGGTCACATTTGCACAGTCAGTGAGACATCCCAATCCCTTCATATCTGACAGGTCAACACTAGTGATGCATACAATGTATTGAAATATGAAACCGAGTCAGGTTCCAGGTTTTTGTTTTCTGATATGTCATCCATGGTGCAGGCCCAGATAAGTCGTTGCCTAACCTGTGTAATACTCAAGGTAAACAATAGGGATGTGCATTTTCGTTTTGGACCGTTTTGTTTTTCACGAAATGGGACGATTCGGTGCTTCGGATTCGTCCGATGTTCAGAATCGGATCGGCAACGAAATACACACCTCCCGAAATAATTTCCAATTCAAAACAAAATGATTTTGTTATTTCGTATGAACATGCAATTTGTAAAATCGCAAGTCATTTTCGTTCTATTCACGATTTCGGTTCTGTTTCGGTTCATTTCGGACACTGTATTTTCGTATCGTTTCGAGTCTGTTTAGGTTCCTGTGCTGATTCCGTAATTTCGCATCGTTTCGAGTCCGTTTCAGTTCCATTGCTGATTTAGTTTCATCTTCAGCAATATGCCAGTTTTTATATATATTTTTTTGGATTTTTCGGGCATTTTTGGGTTAATCTTTAGGATTTCTAACCATTTTTAAACAAAATTAGGCTTTATTCCTTCATACTTTTCAATGTAAAAATATAGTTAATTTTTAACTTTTTATTAAGTATCTCTCAAACCTTTTTTTTGTTTCAATTGCCACAAACGATACATACTCGCCACCCAGGACATACTTGAAATCAAGAGAAATCTCAATGTATCCTTCCTGGTAAAATCCTTTTTAATTTTAGATTTTAAATGTGATAATGAGATCTGTTTTTTTCTTTGCTGAAATAGGCTGAATAAATGTTTCACTATCGGTTCAGCACACTGGACAGTAGTCGATGGTGAAACACATCATCCGTCTATTTTTTTCACATTGGGACATTGCCGACCGTTATCCACGGTCCAAGGTTCAGCACACTGGAAAGTAGTCGGTGAAATACATCATCCGTCTATTTTTTTCACATCGGGACATTGCCGACCGTTATACGCGGTCCAAGGTTCAGCACACTGGACAGTAGTCGATGGTGAAACACATCATCCGTCTATTTTTTTCACATCGGGACAGTGCCGACCATTATCCATGGTCCCGATGTGAAGAAAATAGACTGATTATGTGGATAACGGCATGGCTACTATCCAAGGTCCCGATGTGATCCTGCTTATTCTGAGGACCCCAATCTGCTGCCGACTCTGCTTGATTATAGACTATTCTCTCTCTCTATACCCTTGCCTGTTGTTTCTGCCTCCTGGTGCTACTTCTGGTGTGTGCTATCGATCCTGCCACATACTGTATCGCAGTACACAGTGTATAACCATTGTTGACCTGGTCAGTTATATCGACGATTCTCTCTCTGTACCCCTGCCTGTTGTGTCTGCCGCCTGGTGCTACTGCTGTGAGCTACCAATCCTGCCACATACTGTATCGCAATACACAGTATATACCTGTTGCCAACCCTGCCTGTTATATTATCTGTGCTCTCTCTATACCTTGACCTGTTGTGTTTGTTGCTGTTACTATCGATTTCGAGCTGGGAATAGCTCATCCAAATGTGAGTGTTCAATTCTGGCTGATATATAACAATATCTTGGGTGTCAGATATACACAAAGATTGTGCCTCTCTATCTTTTTTCCCCATGTCTTATGGATGTAATGAGTTAACCATACCAAGGAGTGGATTTCCTGAGAAGTGAAACAAGATTAACAACCCAGAGGTGATTCATCACTCAGAGCCAGTGTACGGGCTCTT